>JAPSGF010000004.1:525870-906593 GCA_035772895.1 Perdix hodgsoniae
TTATTTTATTTTATTTTATTTTATTTTATTTTATTTTATTTTATTTTATTTTATTTTATTTTTCCTCAACACAGAGTTTATATTTTCTTCAACAACTATAGCAGTGTGCAACTGAGCTCCACTGATGAAAAAGTTGCATATTGAAGTCTATGGTGATAGCTGTGCAGTAGTGACAAAATAATACAAAATGTATAAAATCCTTCCTGCCATTTGATGCTAGTTTACTGCTGGAGTTTCCATAGGAGTACTGTGTGACTTGAGTGAGACTCAGGAGATATTTTCTAGAAAAAAAAGTTAAAAGCTTGCTTTCTTGCTTTGCCGTGAGCTAGTAATCTCCAGAGCAGACTGCTCTACCTTTCAGGAGTTAATGAGATAGTGTTTAAAGCTATTTTGCAACTGGAAGTAGGTATATTAAACACGGTGGTAACTAATAAACATTAGAGTCTATGACTGTCTGGGTTAAAAAGACTCTGAATTAACAATGTAGCTTCTGTGAGAAAACTGTCTGTAATGGCTGGTTTTGAATCACAGAGGAAGAAGGGTGGAGAATGAAAACAAGCATACATGCAGTTTTGCTACATTTAATTCCAGTATTTATAAATCCTGCTTTGTAGTGGATATTTTATCTATATGAATAAGTTGGAAATACTGATTGTATTGTTTTTTGTTTTTTTTTTTTTTTCTGAAAAGTATTACTTAATTTTCCAGTCAGATATTTTTTGTCCCCCTTTGATGTAGTATTTTGTTAAATGTGAACTGAAATTGTAGGAATTTTAGAACTGTGTTTGAAATGTAAAGACCTTGAAGAAGAAATTGTCATTGGCTGTTTGTCATTTGGCCTGTTCTTGTGTTATTTTCCTTATAATCTGCAGTGCTTATTGAAAGCTTGGTTAACTGAGAAAGAAGATGCCTTAAGTAAGGTCCAGACAAGCAACTTCAGAGACCAAATAGACCTGAGTGTGAATGTTCGAAAACTAGCAGTGAGTATTTGTGTTCTTATCTATCCTTTCAAATCTGAGTTTCGTGAATGGCAAGTTATGAGTTTGACTCCAGCAGGAGCTGTGCATGCATTGTAGTCTGAAAACCAGATTTACAATCTCTCCTTGTCAGATTATTTCACTTGAATTTTAAAAATCTGCATACAACTTTCTCCGTGGTCGTTCTAGGTTGGTGTGACCTATTTTGGAACAGCTAACCTGTTTTTAGATTGTTTTACAGTCTGTAGTCCACTAGACAGCTGTGTTTTCCAAGTTGTGATGTGTGTTTGTTTTTTAGTTCATTGATACAGGTTATACTTAAAATAATCATTTGTAACTGTAACTCGAGTGCTATAGATTAGTAGCTTTTTCAGGGATGTGCTTTCCTGAACTGGAAAGCACAGGGGTGTGCTTCTGGGGATGTGTATACGTCTGGGTTAGGTACTACATTTGTTCATGGAATTAAAGGCCAAGAGGTGGCAGAATTCCTACTGTTATGTTTGAATATTTTCTTTTAACGTCAGATTTTGAAAGAGGACATGGGTATGAAACGACAGACACTAGACCAGCTGAATGAACTGGGTCAGGATGTGGCCCAAATACTTGGGAATAGCAGAGCATCCAATCAAATTGACCATGATCAAGAGGAACTAACTCAGAGGTGGGACAGTTTGGTTCAGAAGCTAGAAGATTACTCTAACCAGGTACTTATTTATGCTCTATTTTTTTTTTTTTTTTTTTTTTTAATCTGGTTAGGTGTGTATACAAACTATTGATCTGAGCAAAAAGTGTCAAGGCAAGTTTTTGGCATCTAGCTAGAGGTCACTGAATTCTCTTTCACATGATTTTTATCTGTGGAAAAGATGTCTTTTTTTTTTTTTTTTTTTTAGAGCAAGTTGTTTACCTAACTAATACCAGTACTCTGTTCTCAGGGAGATTAAGCTTTATTTTTTCTGATGAGTAAAGCAGGCTTACTGTGTATTTTCAGTCAATACAAATGCTTTAAAACATTTATAAGAGTTCTAGGAGTGGACTAAATTTCATACTAAAAGAAAACAAAGACAAAACTCAGAACAAATAAATAAATGGGAGTCATAGAGGCATTTCTTATTTGCGATGTCTAATTTGTTGAAATCAGAATAGTTGTTTGTTTGATATGTAAGGTTGACAGCCAAGCTGGATTGTTAAGTGTTTATTTTAGTATTTTGAGTGCTTGCTAATATTTCATTTGGACAGAACTCCCATTGGCTTCTGTGAGAACTTCGAGAGTTTTATGTCTCATGTGCCTCTTTTTGGTGATACTGAAAGATGGTTATGGTCATGGCTGCAGTGGTTCTTCACAATCCATTTAGTATGTAGTAAATGAGTTGTGTGATCTATGAGTAGAGTCCATTCCAGCCTTACTTTGTTCTTGCTTTTGAGTCAATGCAGTGCAGAGTGCTTAATCCCATGCTTGTCCATTCACTCCCCCCAAATATCAAGCACATGCTTAGCTAGAACTTACAGAAAAATTCTCATGAAACTTATGTCATAACATGTGGAAGAATGTGGAAGGATTCTACTGCAGTGAGTTTTTACATTAGTTTTTAGGTCACCTACTCTGTGTGTCTGCTCTTTCTAAGTTGCGTGTTTGATTTTGTGGGGAATGTGTGTCAGATACAGAATTGTTTGTTAATAAACACAAAGAACCTTGGTTCTTTCTGTAAATGAACCAAGCAGTTGTGGAAGAAAATATACAGGTAATGGATTGTGTTGATTTAAATTCAGTTTTACTAGCACGAAATTCTCATTGAACTGAGAATTTTGGTGCATAACTCCCATCTGTAAAATGAGAATAATGGTCTTTTCCTTGGGAGTGCTTTGGCATCTGTGATAACAATAATTCATGAGTACTTTTTGAAGGCTAAATACGATCACTTGTAGGAGTAATAAAAGCCCTTTCATTCACTGATGACTAAAAAGAACAGAACAAGCAATTTACTATTTGCATTAGAAAATGATATTTAACCCTTTTTGTTAAAACATTTTGTATAGGTAACTCAAGCTGTAGGAAGTGTAGGGATGTCACAGATTTCACAGAAGACTTCTGCGGAAACAATGTCCTTGAAAGAAAAGGTGGTGGTAAGAGAATCCAGGCAGGAATCACCTCCACCACCACCTCCAAAGAAAAGGCAAATCCCAGGGGATAATGAAGCAAAGAAAAAGTAAGTATATGTCACTGCCATTTTCCCTTGCCCATTAGATAATGCATAAGCTTACTGCCCATGGTCTTGGGTTTTGAATCTCATTTTATGCAAGTGAGGAATGTTTAAGCTGTGAATTTGGGTATGAGGAGTGGGGAGTTTTCAAAGAAACAGGAAGCCTGTAGCTTCCATTAATTTCCAAAGAAAGGGGAGATGATGGTTTGTTGTTTTTTTTTTTTTCTTCAGAAAAGCAAGTCTTCATTTCTTTATACCTCAGCTCCTTTGCTGAAAGATAGAATTTATTTTATTTACTTTGTTTTGGAAAAACATCTTCACATCATGGGATTAAAAGTGTAGTGAAAGGACCAAGTGTTTTGATTTGCTGTGTATTTCTGGTCTCCATAAAATATACAGGAGAAACTATTAAAAAAAAACAAACCAACCAAACAACAAAACAATGAACACCTTAAAAACCTGTTCAATCTACCGGTATTTAGTAACAGACAGGATATTACAGTGATGTAACCTTTCACAAGTGTGTCTGGAGAGACTGATTTTTTTTTTTTTTTTTGCGTATATGTTTAATAATGTGTTTCAGTGCTTTCATTAAATAGCATGTCTGAAACTAAAGGAGTTGTTTTAAAGATAAGTGAAGGTAAATGTTGCATACTCATCATTTAGCTAGTTGTATTTGCCTTAGAAAATAAATTTTTTGTGGTGCCACTCCTTTAAACTTCTGACACAATTTCTGTGCCGCAAGTTAAGATAAGAGCGCTGCATCAAGAGCAAGCAGTTTAAACTGTATTAAGGACAGTATCGACCTTTCCTCTGATGCTTTTTCCTGATCCTGATTACGTTCACTGAAACCAACAAATAACCAGTAACTGGAATTTTGCAGCATTTCCCACAGAAATTTTGAGTGGCTGACAATACGTTTTGCATCTCTTCTGAGATTGTTATTCCACATTAGGATTTACATCATGTTAAGTCATACAGTTGTAGTAAGATCTAGTTGTCTGTAGAATCTTTGCTTTGTCATTCTCTCAAGTTGTGTATGATATTGGTTAATTTGGGAGGGTATTTTTGTGGTAATGGTGGTCATGGCTGACTTAAGTTATAAGCTACGGTGCTTAGAAGTTTTAGGCATGAAAAAGTTAAGTCAATATACACAATTTCAGCTGTAGCCAAAAATCTTGAGCTAATTTTCAATCAGCTAAGCTTTCAGAAAAAACTTTCCATACTCATTACCACGAACACCTAAGCTGCTAGCTTTTTCTTCAGACTGAATAGCACTGCAAACTCTTCAAAAACCTAGAATGTACTGAACTTTAAGACTTCGGATTTTAAGACAGTCAACAGAATAGGGGAAAAAAGGGTCAAACCAAAATTGTCTAACCTTTTAAACCAGGTTTGATGCTGAAAGTGCTGAGCTGTTGAACTGGATTTCAAAATCAAAAGCTGCCATTCAGGCCACAGACATCAAAGAGTACAAGAAGATGAGAGAGACTTCAAGCGTGAAAGAAAAGTTAAAGGTAAAATGAGGAGAGAGAGAGTTTTTTTCCTGTGAATAATATATTTTGTTTCTTTAAGCTGGCTGTCAGCTTGAGGTGTGACCAGATCCACATGCTTCATGAGGATTAAGTCCTTTTGTTAAATACTTCCAAGCTGTCCAGACATGAAAATCTGACCAGACACAGCTTTTTGTTGGTGCTGGGTCACACAGTCCGAAGAAAATTTTAAAAGCTTGTATAACTAATGCTTGCTTCAGAATTGAGATAAATCATATCTTCAAAATTAGTATCTTTTTCCACAAAGCATTTTATTTTGGTTTCATGCTTCATGGTTGGTGGTGGACTTGACACCCACTCAGGGTCCACAGTGTTCTGTTTTGTTTCCAGGGTTTGGACTACCATTGATTGGTACATTAATTTTAGAGGAAACAGTGATAATTACAACTCGTGAATTATTACTGATTTGCAAGATAAGATATGTGATTCTACTATAACTTGTGGGAACCATGAAATAATTCTTTTATCTGTTCTTTCTATTTCAGGAATGCGTTCTTGCCTTTTTTGGTCATGGTCAGAACATGCTTTGTTAATGATAGCTTACTAGAGCTTTAGCAGGATCCAGGCCTAGTTTTGAAACCAAAGACAATGTTTAAGATTATCTATAAAGAGACTTCTTCTCAGTGTGCTAGTGGAAAATGGTGCCAGTAGGAATGTTTGGAATGATAGTACTGTTGGAAGTAAAAATCAAAATAGTCCTCCCCAATACTTTATATAGCTTTATAGATGCTTGTAGCCATTTATAAAATAGGCTCCAAGATGAACACTAAGTTCCTATGGCCAACACTGTTTTTAAATGGTCGGACACTAAGTGGATAGGACAATGTTTTTTGTTCTCAACTATGCAAATGAGTGCATGCTGCTTTAAAATTTACTATTGGAAGTCTAATCCAGAGAAATAATCTTGGACATTAATTTCAAAAGGATTTTATGTCTGAGAGAGGAACTTACTCCCCTAAAAAAATCTATGTAGTTTCATAGCATTTTCCTTTTTGTATCTCTATGATGAAGGAGAGGGAAATTCTGAAGCTCAGTGAAATGGGAGTACCAGTATGCTGTAGTTTTTGCTGGAATTTTAAGTAACAGGTTGCTGTTAGTTTCTGCCAGAAATCCCAGTAGACAGTGTAAGGTGAGGGAATAGTTAAGTCTTTTACACTGATTCACATCAAATAATTTTTTTATCAGAAGAGTAATATTATAGTTGTTGTCTCCAACCCTTTTAACAGCATTTTATTCTTGGTGTCATTGTACTCATCTTTTTGCTTGTTTAATACGTGGGATCCATCTTTTGTGTTTGCTTTATGAGCAAATAGAACCAGCATCCCTATCAGAAGGTGCTGGAACACATTTCGGGCAGTAGAGGGAAAATAACATACTTCTAGATAAAAACACACAAACAACAAAACACTCTCTGAAACTGTTCTTTTGGGGTTCAATTTGTAGGTGATAGAAAAAGAGAAGGTTGAAAAAAGCCAAAAGCTAGATGATCTGAAACGAAATGGACATGTTCTTTTGGATCAAATGGGAAAAGGTAAAAGACTTGAAGGTTTTTCTGTTTTGTAATATAACTGGGTGATTTACTGGTAAATAATACTGAAGTATATATTGTCTCCAGTTAAGCATTGTAACATATTCCTTCCCTCTCCCTCCACTTTGTTTCCTTTGGGAGCATTGGTCACTGTTACTGTTAACAGTAACAAATCACCAATTGCTAGTAAAGCTTTTAGACAAGCTTTATTGTTATTATTTTAAAATTTTAAGGGTTGTTTTATTGATATAGGAGTAATTTCTTAATAATAGATTGGAATTTGCATGCTTTGAGGGAGAAGAGTTAGTTTTATTTTAAATCATGTGAAAAACTGAAGTATAATATTTTAAAATGTAACTATCTTGAAGTGGATATCTTGAAACCATATTTCAGTTGGATGAATGTGTGTATATATCTTTCTATTCATAGTTTTCTCTATTTTTGAAAAAACTGTCAGGATGTTTTGATAATACAGTCACAATTTATAGTTCAAAGTCAAGAGAGAAGCCTACATGCTTGAGAAAATGATTGATAGTCAATTGAAACACTTATCCCTGGAAAAATTGTGGAAAGCTGAATCTTTAAGGCTTGCCAAAATCTTGTTTCATAATATGACTAAACTTCATCAGTGCAGTGTGACTTTCTCCACAAAAGAGCTATTCAGATCATCAAGATACAGTCTTTTAGGTTTGCTGTGCATTTGACTGTTACTAAGCTTCCTGTAGCTGATAGTATTCAGATTGGTGAAAGGATGGTATATTGCTGCTTTGTGTACTGATTTCTATTGGAGCTCCCAACTGCTACACTTTTTCCCAGCCAGTTCATTTGCTGGGATGCCTCAATCTGCTAAGCATCTTGAGTCCTCCTGTCTTGCCCGATACAGGTGAAGTTGTTTAAAATGCTTGTCATTTCCTGAGCACTGATGGTCTCAAAGCCACAGATTTGGTGTGGAGTTTGGATTATTAAAACCTTGTGACTCTTCCTAGTTTTCAAACCTTGACAGAGATCTTCCCCTGCTCACTCTTCTCTTTTTCTAAACCTCTCCAACTGTGAGAAGTTGTGGCTAAATAGCCAGTATTTGTTGATAATACTAAAAAATGCATAGTTGAAAAATTGGCTTCTGTCAGTAAAAAGGATGTAAAAACTGCTGCATTAAAGTTAGGAATCTGCAGAAAATAAGGCTTATGTAACCAATCCACATCCCCCAGGTTTGTTAGGTCTGCTAGCGTGTTTTACTCAATTTGGAATTACAGCCTTCTTTCCAAAACCAGGCCCAGTCCCAGCTGTACTTGTGTATGGGCACATGTGTGTGCATCCATTACTGTCTGTACAGGCCTTGTCATAGTAGCAGTGACCAATCATTGCATACTCTTGTTACAGAACTGGTTGCAGCTGCTGTGCTTTCACTTTGTAGATGTGCCAGGCATATGGACAATGTGTGAAACACAGTGGGAGGATCTATGGAGCAGAGCCTTTGAATGCCCTTGTAGAAGCTGGCTGGCTTCCCCAGAATGAAATGTTGGGCTGTATTTATGCTGAAACAGTACTGAAATTGACTCCTCTATGTGTATCTCCTTGCTCTTCTGTCCAAATGACAGAACTGATAAGTTCAAATGAACCAAATATGCCTAATATAAAGAGGTGTACCTTCATACAAAATCAACATCAAAAGCATGCAATGGTAAGAATGTATTGTTGAACACACATTGGACTGAAATTTCTTCAGCAAAACTGCCAGATGCTTCTGGCACTTGAGGAAATAAAAGAATGTGGAATGCATGTGGATGGGAAGTCTTTTTGCTTATGGTGCTGTGTCCTCAAGTAACACACTGATTTACCAGAAAGATGGTGTAGCGCATGCTTCATTTAGTCACTGAGTCGGAAATAACTTTATCAGATTGCTTTTGTAGCTATTCATATTACCTAGTTATTTGTCATGTCATGTTCAGTGTGACATTGTCAACTGCAGGTTCCTACTGTGCCAGGCAGCCTACTGGATTTCCATTTACCTTTTCAAGGAATTTATTGCTGCTTTCCAACTTGTGGCTTCCCTTTACCTTTGTGGAGGAAAGTTAAAGTTATTTAAATTGATAAATCAACATGTAGACAAATTAGAGTTGTGAAGAGAGTCGTGACAGTTTCAGAGTCAGTATGTTACTAAAAACTGAAAACCTGAAAAGAAGGAAAGTGGAGTATTTTACTTACATGTAATCTGACTTCTATTGTGGAAATCAAAAGTTAAAACACTGTTAGTAATACATTTTAAGGATTGTTGACTTGTAAGTGAAGCCTTTAGCATGTTAATCTAGAAGTGTGCCTACCTGTATCTGAAGAGACAAATGGTTACAACTTTGTTAACCAAGATTAGTTGCAGTTAATCAACAGTAATTTATATCATCTGTTTAGAGGGACTTCCTGCAGTTGATTTAAAAAACCTGATGGAGAAAATATTGTCAGGATGGAAAGAAGTGGTTCAGCTTCTAGAAGAATTGGCCAGAAAGATAAAGTACCAGGAAGATATAAATGCATACTTTAAAGAAATGAATGAGCTTGAGAAGATTATCGCTGAAAAGGAGAGCTGGCTTAAAAATGATTCTTCATCATCCCAGCCCTCAGCAGTCCTGAAAGATTTGTGTCAGGTAAGTGTGGTAAAACATGTTGCTTTTGATTAGAAGCTGTCAGGAGCACAAAATACGCCAGAGGAATTCAGCATCCTCCATAATGTAACTCACGTTTTCTGAGAGGCTCCTGGGCACTGGATGGTGACTGGAAGATTTTGGTACCTGTGTTGTAGTTGCCCTGGTAATGTAGATAAGTTTTTACATTAGCTTACACCTTTGTGTTAACAGGGTGCAATTTGATTCTGTTTTTAATCTCTTACAGAGGGAGTTAACTTATCTTGTAAGCTTGAGTCCACAAATAGAACACCTGAAAACTACCTGCAAGGTGCTCACATCTCAGTCTGTGCCTCCGAGCTTCATTCAAGAGAGCTTGAATGGTTTTCTTCTTTGCTTCAAGTTGACTTGCCAGAAACTAGATGAACGTCACCAGCAGCTGAAGAAAGGTAAATATTGTTTTATAAAGTCCTCTCAGTTCTCATATTCTGATTTTTTTTTTTCTTCTTCCTTTTCTCAAGTAATACCTTTTGGATGACACAATAAACAAGTGTGCTCTCGGAGCCTTTGCGCTGTGGAGACACTGCTTAATTTTAAATAGAATTTGCAATTAAAGCAGTTACTGTGAAAATATTGTCCAGAGATTATAATTATTCATGCAAGACAGTCCTTGATTTTTTTTTTTTTTTTTTTTTTTAAATATTTTCTCTTTCAACTACATTATGTGATTGTCTTTACGGAGTATTTGGATCACAGTTTCTGTCAATTATGATAAATTGTCAAAGACTTACTATAAGATTTTCAAATGCAACAAGGAAACAAGGAATAAAGTTGTAAAGAGAGAATACGAAAAAATAGTAGTGCAAGGAAATTAGAGAGAAGGAATACTAGTAAGTGATGTTCAGTGAGCGAATAATTCAAACACAATATTTATATTTTTGCCAAAGTCTTTTATTCTCAGTTTCAAACTGGGATTCCCCTGTAACAAAATCTAAAATTAAATGTACATTTTATATCTATATCATTTTACATTGACATACTAATACTGTCTTGTTTTGATATTCATGGATTATGTTGTTACATGCGTAGACACGTTTTTCTGTGAAAGCTATGTTTAATAGATTAGCAAAATCATACTTAAAGTGAATGCTATAGTTTGAAAAGTTGTTCATATCTGTCGCTAACAGAAATAAATAATACTAGAAATTAAAAATGGAAGATTAAAGAAAACTTTTAAAAACTAAATGTTAGAATGGAGTTCATTCTTTCTTCACGGCCTTGTTGAGTCATACACAATTCCTTTTGTAACACTGATATTTCAAATTATTTGGAATTCGGCTTGCTTTTCAGGCATGTTCTACTTGGGTTTTTGTGACATTAAAAAATTCATTATGAGCATTAAAACTGTCATGCTGACTTCATTGGACAAAAATAGATATCTCTGTTGATATTCTACAGCTGAATATGAAGAACACAGACATATAATCAGTGTTTTTTTTTCCATTTTGTTTTTGAGAAATTGGAGGAAGTGTTTTGTTAACGGCCCCAGGTGGGAGAGCATCTACATCATGTGCAGTAAAAATAGACTGAAGTACTAAATTATTTGGCCACTTATACAGTGAGTTGCACAAGGCCTCAATACTTCAGTCATGTAAATGCAGAAAACTGTATGAATAATGTGCATCTATCATGCTCAAGTTACGGTGTGTACGTTAATTCTTACTGTGAAGAGTGATTATTTTTATTATTATTATGAATTGGTTAATATAGAATACTAGTAAAATGGTTATCTTGTGTGAATATAATACTCTTTTTCATGCCACATGTCATTTGAGGGAACATTACTGTATTTATAATTATAACTCAGTAAAAAAACATTGTGTCTTGATATGCTACATTTACATTTGTAAGTATATTGTTTGTTTTTTTCCAAATGGTTGATTTTCTCTGGATTGCCCATAGTTAAAGAGCAGAGGGAAATGCCAGTTCAGGGCTTTTGTTTACAAAATAGCTTGAACTGCTGCAAGTTGAAAGAATTTCCTGAGCCATGTAGTGGAGAGGAACAGCTAGTGTAGAAACCAAGCATTTGTGAACTTGGCAGGCTTTCTTACTGACACAAGTCGTACTTTTTTCATGGTTGTTAAGTGTCTGAAAAGTCCCTGATTGAGTGGTGCTCAGTACCATCAATACTGACATTTTTGATGGAAATTATGACTTTTTTTTATTAACAAGAGGCTATTTTTACTATTCTTTTCTCCTTTAAGATTTGCTGTATTTGAGTGACAGTTCTCCTGTTTGCTTTATAGCAAGCTCTTCTTATTTTCCCTGTAAATTGGTACTGTCTTTTTAAGAACAGCAAGTTAGATAATTGTGTTTCTCTCTGTGCATGTTGACTCATTCTTTAGTTATAAATGGCACAACAGTTCTGATGGCAAGCTGTTGAAAAGCTACCTGGTGAGTCAGAGCAAGTTCTAGATGAATTTTCACTCATGGTGAAGTAATGAAATTGCTTTGGAATTCAAGGCTGGATGATGTGCATAGCAGAGTACTGTTTTTACAGCTAAAGTACTGTTTGTTTTTTGAAGACTTCAGTTTTCATTCTGAAACTCCAGAATTACGTGCAGCCTCCTGTATGGAATTCCACAGAGGACAGACTTGGTCAAAATCAGAGGTGCAAAGAAGGACCTCAAGAAGATGCTCTGTCCAAACTTAAATTCCCTTTTCAGTGTTCCTGAAGAATGCCTCTATTCCAGTGTTATGCTGAAACTTACTTTTTTTTTTTTGCATTTGTGTGTATGAATATGTGTTTAAATTGAGGGGATTTTAATGTGCAAAAGCCCAAGTATTACTGATTTTTCCCTCTCTTCAGGTAATTTAGGTGCTTAATTACGTAAAATGGAATTGAGATTTATATAAGAATATACGTATTTTTTTAGAAAGGAAAAGAATGCTGCCCTTTGTGGACTTTTAGCTCTTGGAGTGTCTCAGCAGGATTCGGTATCTTTCATGATTTCATTTTTTTAATGAATATACTAATTCACATCTCTTATAGTTTGGATCTTGTGTTTATGTTCTTTTCTTGTATTTTTATTAATTGATCTCTAACAATAACAGAGACAGAAAGCCTGCCTAGCCAGGACTTCTTAGGCTCTCTGCAGAGGCTGAAGGATGTGCTGGGCGAGGTGGAATGCAAGCAGCAGGCAATTGCCAGTGGGCTGAGCGACCCTAGTAAGGTTGAAAAAGCCTTGCAACAGACAAAGGTAATCCTTACCCTTTTAACCTACTTTGTGCCAAGGAGCCCCAAAGGAGGGGGTCAGGGCCTGGGAGTGTTCCCCTTCATAGGAGCTTTATTGGTGGAGTTGGGAGTTGATGTGGCTGATACTGCAATCCTGCTTAGTGGCTCCTGCAAATGCTGTAGCCTAGACGTGGGATGCCTTCCCAAGTGATCGCTTGGACAGCAGCATCATCCCGTTTCATCCTACCAGGGCATTTTAAGAGGGTGATATTACTCCAGTGGCCTCCAGATTGCCTTTCAAAGAGAAAGTGTTTGTGAACAGTAAGGGTAAAATTGATATACAAATTCAGCGCAGTAGAAATGGAATTTTTGTTTCCTATTATGAACATGCAAAGTATCTGAAAACCTGTGGATGACAATTACTTTATAAATGCAAGGGCTGTTGTCGGGAAGGAGTCATGCATCTCCTATACTGCTTTATTTTTTTAACACAAAAAAAAATCAAAACAAACTCAAATACTTCACCCCTCCCTGTTCCATCTCAGTGCTTTTGTAGAATAATGCTGAATTCAGAAATGCATTTTATTTTTCCTGTATGGCAAAAAAAAAAAAAAAAAAAAAAAGAGGGCTGCAGGGGTGTGGGGGGAAGGCTATTACTTTGTCTTTTTTTTTTTTTTGAGAACTTTTTTTTGAGTTTGATGTTTCTTCTGTACTGGTTAAGGCTAGCAGAGATTTTTTTGTTCGATACACTGGCTGAATTGCAATGACTTTCGGCCTGTGGAGATTTGTCATTTCCTATTTGTCTCTGGATCCTTCCTTCCTGTTGTCTTCAGAGACTAATTAACCTGAGAAGACATAGAATGTCAGTGTGGGATCTTTAGGGATTGTTACAGGAGATCAGAACAAAATGTGGATAATGCACTGCCTGTGGGCCTGGGATTGAGCAGCTCCCTCCTCTTCACCATGACAGGCACTGATAAATTTTTCAGCATAGACTTGAGCAGGGAGTTGATTCAGTCTGTGTCTCTGTGGCTTGTTGCAAGAAAGCACTTGTTTTCAGAAGCATACATCCCTGTTCCCAATCTTATCACTGCTTATCACAGCTATCCTTTTAGAGGAAATGGTACATTTTAGGTTGTTTCTTTCTTGTGAAGAAAAGTAAGAATGAAAGTGTAAATGAAAGCTCACCTAAAAAGAGATTCTTCCTCAGCACAATGCATTAAAATGTATGTGCGTGCATCCCGCCTATCTGTATTAAATGTATATACTATAAAGTTAAATTAATGGTAGTGATTTCATTTCTCAATTCGGATTTTTTTTAAATTTCAAGTAAAATTGCAAACGTTCAGTTTAACAGAGCAGTAGCATTTCTTTATGTCTCACATTATATCGTAAACTATCATTCTTTGTTAACGTTAGTAAAATGGCTATTTCAGCTTATGTGACTACTTTGATGTACTTGTGTTTGTATGTGAATGTGTTATACCTTATACTGCAAGCAAACGCGTGTATTTTTTCCCCTCCTTCTCCTTATAGACTGTTTGTGAGACACTGGAAGCCCAGAAGCCCAGGGTAGATAAACTTGCTGAAGAAACAAAGGCTTTGGAGAAACAGTCTTCTGATAGGACAAAGGTCTACACGCAACAGTTCAGGCATGTGCAGGGACACTGGGACAAGTTAAGGCTCAAGACTTCCAAAGATGTTAAACTACTGGAGGAAGTTACATCCAAGTTGAGATTATTTGAGGTAAAATGAAAAGATTTTTTTTGTTACATGACTCAGTTGTTATGGAAGCCTTCCTTTCTTATACTCTTGTATTCAGATAATACTGACTGAGGAGTGGAATGGTTGTGGAACAGGACAGAGCCTGAAAGCATATAATGTACTTGTGGAAGAGTTATGTGTGGCTTTAAAAATGTCCAGTATATTATTTTGTCTTCTAATAGCACTATTTTGCACTTAAAATTAACATTCATCTTCTGCCAGTACCAGAAGCAAAGATTACACCAGAATGAGGAGTATGTTAGCTGTATTGCTGAAGGCCTGATCCCACCAGGCGCTGAGTGCTCTCTGTTGTGGTTGGTGTCAGATGCCCGACACTTTATTAGGATGACATTTAAAACTGAAATTACATACCTGCTACAGGAAACCTGTTCCTTCAAGTTTGATTTCTGTCAACGGTTAATTAGTACAGCCTGTTAAAAAGCAAGAAGAAGAAAATGTTTATGTACAGTGAGCTTTCCAGTTCCAACAGGGCAGGAGCTTTAATGAGTGCCCAATTACAGATGTATGCATCTATACTGAAATCTGTATATGCATTAATGTGGTCAGGTAATTGACTTGGATGATGTTGCACACAGAGTTGGACAATCTGTTGGTGATTATGGCTGGAAAGAGCAAAAATCTCAAAGCATTTTTTTACCACAAATCTGGAAAAAAAATGTCATAGTAGGAGTAACATGTTCTAACTAAAATTAAAAGCAGAATGCAAACCCACACTCATGAAAAACTATACACAGAAAGAATGCTGGTGGGAGAATCTTGCTCCTGCTCATTAAGTGTTACTCACTAATAATTTTCTTGAGGGCTTATGATGTTTTACTACTAAGCTCCTAGAAGGGAAGCAGGGAGGAAAAGCATAACAGTCCAGTCTAGATTGTAAATGAAAACTATGAACCAACCTATGCATGGTAGATGGAGTTGCAGCTTTTCAGAGAAAATTTTTCTTTTTTCTAGAATTTTTGTGTTATTGTTAGGCTGTGTTACTCGAAGCATCAAAATAAAAGCCTCTTTTTAAACGTGTTCAAGAATACATGTATTTTCACACATACTTCTAAAACAACTTCTGCTTTTAGTCTGTTTTCTTTAGAATCCATCCTTCTTTAGCTATCTGCAGCAGTTTCAGGCTGAGGAAGAGCCACTGGTCAGTGGGATCTGCTTTGTGATCTGCCAAAATGGTCTGACTTGTACTGACTCCTAGAAGAAATGAACTTTTGCAGGCTTAGCCAGGTCCTTGTTGTTAAATTATGAGCAAGCTTCTTGTCCTTAATTTTTCTCCTGACTCTGAGATACACGTTAAGGTCAATGCCTTCTTCTCTTTCTTTCTACTTACGCTTACTAGCTCTTTAGGATGATGGAATAAATATTCTGCATGTGAGCATTTCTCAATCTCATTTGTGCAACAGCTTCTTATCAGTCATGCTCATCTAATTATTGTAGCTTTCCAGTTGTCTTGATTTTTTTTTTTGTAGATGTACTGAGCTAGACCTACTTACTTAAAAGTATATGTTTTCTTCCTTGTGGAGCAGACACTGAATGAGTCAATACTGGAGATGTGATACCAGAGATACAAAAATAGTTTGATTGATAATGACTGGGTACTTGTTAAGAGAGGAGATGAAGTATCTGACTGTAAAAGTGGAAAAAAATAAAACGGAGGGGAAAAATGGAATAAGTGGGTGGCAAGCCATGGGAGAACGTATGGTTACTTACAACTGTGCACAAGTGTTTGTTTGTATTTAATATTTATTTTTTCCATAATTCACTTCTAAAACTGAGCAGTTCTACAACAGCACTCCTCACATTTATGTTTTTGAAAAGAAAATGTAAGTAGACAAATGAACACAGCTCAAAATGCCCTCGTTAGTCAGATGAGGAAGGCAGTGGCAGATCGGTCTGTAGGACCTGCTTCTCAGATGTCATTTCTGCAGTTTCTGTTGTGATAGAGGCTCCCCCAGGCTGACAGCGTGCGCACTGGTGACATGACCTGTTTCTGTGCTGTATTGGTTTTGCTGTGATATTGACTGTAATAGTCATGTGAAGGGAAAGGTAGACAAGGCTCCCTTGGTCAATTACTTCTGGTATTTGCTAGAAAACTTCTGTATCTTTTGTTCTGTCTCTAATAACACGTGGTTTGTTTGCTGTGTTTTTGACTAAGTACGACCTTCAGTTCTTCTAAATCTGTATGACACTGTGTACAGCGTAGCTGTACATAATGTAGCCTTTATCAGGAGTCCAAAGGGTGATATTCAGCACACTTGATCTTCCTTGCTGAATAAATTTTAGAAATAGATCCATTGTTTTAATTCACTTATAACAACTGGGAGCTCTTACACATTCATGGCCTACACTGAGCGTTTGATAATTATTTACCTGTGCAGTGCAAAAGCGTTTAATTCATTGAACTTCTGGATATTTAACTTCTGATTCAGCAAATTATTTAAATATGTGTCTAAATTCATGAGTAATCCCATTTAATTCACTTTAGCTACTTATTATCTTTAGCTAGCTGTGCATATCTTTCTGTAAGCAAGCTAAATTAAGTGTTAAGTTAAAATGCCTTGTCAAATGGCAACTACTTGTAATTATGTTGTGTGTATATATAGGTATGGATATTTTTAAACTGTGGTTCACTGTTAGAGCCTCCTGGGGTCTGATTTGGAAAATGTTCAGGCTCATGAACTGAACAAAATTCCTCCAAAAAGGAAGAAACTTGTGGCTTTGACCTCTAGTGGTAGCATTGTCCTAGATATAAATGTAATCTTAGTCTAATGTGTTTTCAATAGTTCTGATTTGTTTTTTTTTTTAAACACTTTATAATGTATGGATCTTGAAAGACAAGTATGCGTTTTCTTCCTTGGTGATGTGTAAAATAGAAGATAATGCTGATGAATTTTGACTGGGCTTCTCCAGTAAGAATGCTCTGTTGTAACAAATGAGTCAAAATAGAAAGATACCATCTGCTAAAAAAAACAAAACGAGAACTTCTGATTTTAAAAAGTTCAACTATATTATTAAAAATGGCAATCATATAACGGAGTTGAATCAGGACAAGAAAGATCTCTTCTCCAAGTTTGTAGTGTTTTGTTTGTAAGGGTGATAGTGAACATTAACAATTGTGTGGGAAGGTGATGGCAACCCTCCTGTCCCACTTTACCCAGAATATAAGGCAACTGCTAAATTTTAGGTTGGGTGACTGCAATTCTGTATTTTTAAATTTACTTCTGTGCCTTGCTTTGGCATCTTTGGAAGCCTTTGCCAGCTTCCAGCAGCTGGAATTTTTTTAGTGCTTAGTCTAATCCTGTGCAGTATTTGCTTTCTATGTCTGTGTTTCTCTTCAAGGCTTTCCCTGCATAGCTTCCACCTCTCAAATATGTTTACGTACTTTTTGAAGCCGTGCTTGTCTTCTTAGTTTATCCAGCATTTCTGTGTGATAGCCAGGATGAGTACAATGCCAATTAAACCACAGGGGCAAGAGTGTCGCTATCAGGAATTAAGTTTTCACATAAAGTTAAGAATGGAGAAATTGAAGGAAGAAAATAATAGAAGTGGTGTGATGCAAAATCTGGGGAATGCTTGCACGTTCTGGAACTTTCTTTTAACACCGATTAAAGTGGTTGAAATGCAACTGCCATACACACAGCATTATCAACTCTTTGCTACTTTGTTTGATTTAGACTAATTCAAAAATTGTTCAGAAGTGGATGGATGGCGTGAAAGGCTTCTTACTGTCAGAAAAGGCTGCTCAAGGAGATACTGAAGGGCTTCAAAGGCAGCTTGACCAGTGCACAGTGAGTTTTGTTTTCCTAAGGAATCTTTTGAAATCATATGTTTACCCTCTCTTCTTTATTATTTTGCTAATGTTATTGCCCATGGTATATTACGTGAAGTCTGCCAGAATTGTCTTATCTATTTCAGGACCAAGTTTTAAGTGCTTCTTTATGTCTGTAGCCATAATGCATTGTACATTTCAGAGTTCTTCACTATATTTAAAAATACTTATCCACAATTTACATTAACTCTTCTGTAAAAGTGTTTACTTTTTTTTCTCAGTTTTATGACACACAGTTTGAATGTATCAGTGAAAACTTCTTTCTGCATAAAACTTTCAAGGATATTAAAAATAATAAGCAAATATGTATGATTAAACTTGTATGGTTTAGGAGCTGTACTTGCCTTGCAAGTAAATTCCTTCCTATCTGGTGCCACATAAGGATCAAAGTTACATAGAATGTCAACTGACAGTAGCTGATTACAGTGTAACCTCAAACATTTGTTTCCAGAGGAAGAATATGCATCTGAGGTATACTAGAAACATCAGGGTATTTGAAATGCGTCATCTTGAAAGTTGACTTGTTCTAGTGTTGACATCTGATATGCAAGAATGTTTGCACTGTGTATGGCAAGATGTATTTCTAGTTGCACAGCTCTGATGTTTTAGACCACTGTTCTAAGCAGTCTGGTACAGAAAACACTTTAAAGTTTCTCTGAAATAATTTAAAATTACAAAATCATTGGTACTCTATACATTTATTTTTTATTTTCTATATGTGCTTAGATTTTTGTTAATGAAATGGAGAAGATTGAGCCTTCACTGAAAGAGATGAAAGAACTAGAGTCAACTTTAAGAAGTCAGTCTATTGCAGGCATAAATACTTGGGCAAAATCCAGGCTAGTAGACTGCCAGATGCAATGGGAGAAACTGAGCAAACAGGTGAGTTCTTCAGATGTTGCTAGCACTTACTTGTTACTGCATCTGTTCATTTCTATGACGCTGGGAGTGTGGTGAAGAGGTGAAGCAGTGAAACAGTTTTTTAGAGTTATAGAATGAATAGCTTGGCTTGAAGAGGTACCCAAGGATCATCACGTTTGAATTCACCTGCCACAGGCTAGGTTGCCAGCTGCTAGATAAACTACCTGATTGGATTGCCTGGGCCCCATCCAACCTGGTCTTAAATACTTCCAGGGATGGGGCATCTGCAGCCTCTCTGGACAATCTGTTCCAGCACCTCACAATTCTCTCACAGAAAACTTCCCTTTGACATCTCATCTGAATCTCCCCTCCTGTAGTTTAAAAACATTTCCCCTTGTCCTATCACTATCTACTCATGTAAAAAGTTGATTTCCCTCACATTTATAAATGCATTTTAAATATTGGAAGGCCGCTATGAGGTCTCCCCACAGCCTTTGCTTTTCCAAGCTGAACAAGCTGAATTGGTTCAGCCCATCTTCCCAGGAGAGGTGCTCCAGCTTGTGGATTATCTTCACTGCCCTTCTATGGACTCTTGACAATATATTTTTGACTCTTCGACAAATATGCTCTACTTGTTCTGCTATCAAAATGGCTAAAATTCAACCCGGCACAGTAAATCCTTCACAAGTGCAAATATGTTAGGGAATCCCTATGCAACAGGGGTTTTGTTTAAATATGTGCATTTCTAGGTATTCAAAGAGTTCACTGTGTTCCTTTCAGTTTAATTATTTGTATATAAATGAAATATTTACTTTGCTTCATACTGATTTTTCTTTTCTCAGAAAAAAAAAAAGAAAAAGAAATCTGCCCACCTTATCTTGCCCCTGAAATTTGGAATATTATTCTGAGTAATTTCACCCTTCTTCCAGGCAGCTTTGAAAAATAAATTCGTATAAATAGACTGCCACTTCAGTCTGGAGTATGTGGATGTTTCTTTAGGATGGAAGCTTTCTGCTTTCTGTAGAAATGTTTTACTTTAATCACAGTGCCTAACAAAGAAAACCTTGCTGTTGATGAACCTTGAACCTTTGAACCTTTATCCAGACTGGCTGGGTTGTAGAAAAGTGTGAGGCCTGATGGTGTTAAAGTGTTGGATGTAAGGATGTAAGGATGTACCTAACTATATGATATCTGTGATCAGAAGAGTGTATTTTTCACCCTTTGTCATTCCACCCTCCCCACATCTGACAGTTGAATTGCCACCAGTTTACACAAAACAACAAAACAAAATCTATTATATCTTCTTTCTTTCCTTATTTCTAGGTTTTGTTTATTTGCTAAAAGTGACATGGATGCAGGGAGGAGAAAGCTAATTTTAATTTTGCTAATTACAGTGGCTTAAAAATGCTTTGATAGAAAATATTTTAACAGAAACCTGTGGTTTTTCACGTACACAAGGACATTTATGTACCAAAACTGCTGTTTCTTTCTTCACCTTGAATTCTAGATCATTAGTCAGAAAAATCGCCTGTCTGAAAGTCAGGAAAAAGCTGTAAATCTGAAGAAGGATTTGGCAGAGATGCAAGAATGGATGACCCAAGCTGAAGAAGAATATTTGGAGAAGGATTTTGAATACAAGTCCCCTGAAGAGTTAGAGAATGCTGTGGAGGAAATGAAGGTCAGGCACATCAGGTCAATGTAAAGACCTGATTAAAGGGAAACAAAACTTAATGGTTTCTAAGGGCTGAGCTTCTGTGGAATTATTATCTGTATGTAAAGGAACTCAGGTCATGACAAGATTAGTGCTATTTTTCACCTTTGCTTCATGGAAATTTTTGTTTTAAAGCACAAACTATACAAGCAGATGTTGTATTTGGCTAAAAGGCATAGGGATTTTATAATGAGTAGTAGCACACAGAGCCTTCTAAGCCAGGAAGGCTTGCAATGCATTAAGTCCTGTGAATATGTTACCTTATTAGAGGAGAATAAACTAGAGGAAGATAATGTGATATTCTGTCTGTCTAAATTAACAGTTGTAAAACCATATCATTCTGCTTCCAGCTGTTGGACTTCAATTTCTCATCTCATGCTATAGTAACTCTGCATTTAGTAAAACAGTTCTAAACAGCTTTGTAATAAAGGTTATCTTGTGTTCCTCATCTGTTGCAAATAATGATGTTGATACCTCTAATTTTGGAACTATTGACAAAAAAAGAGAAGAAGGATTTATTTTTGCCTCAATATAAGTTATCAGCTGAATAGGTAATTTTCTTGGATTACATGTACAGAGCAAACAGTAATTCTCTCTGTTTTTAAACAATTCAGTGGGAGTTCAGGTGTGTCTTGACAAATATTCTGAATTACTCACTACTTGGTTACTCTGAGTAGAAAATAAAGTTTTTTTTTTCTGCTCCTTATAAGTGTTTTGACAAATCTATTTGAAGATCCAAACTGTTCTTTTCGAAGAGGTTTTCTGAAGCAGTTTTTAACAACTGTTATTAATATATTTGTATCCTTTGATGCCATTTGAGATTTCAAAGTCTGACAGCCTGCTGAAAACATTCCAGGAAAAAAAAAAACAGCACTTTTTTTTTAAATTGGGAAATCTGAGAGATTTAGCACAGTAGCCTCCATCAGATCCAGATTATATTCTGTGTTTTTTAATCTGGCAGATGTGTCAGGAGCCTGTGAACTTTTACTGTAACAATTGTGTATCCTCTTACATTTGTATCAAGAGCATTATGCTGGGACTGCCTCTAGTACTGGGGGAGAACAGTCTGTATTTGACCCAGGAGCATTTTTTACATGACGTTTCGAAGAACTCTTTAGCTTGCCTAATTCTGCTCTTATTTGAATGGAGCTCCTACTAATTTGAGGAAGTAAATTTTAAATGCTGTGAGGTAGATTGAAATAGTCATAAAGTAGAATGTTACAGATCTCTATCCTTTGCTCTTTCATTAACTGAAATTTCTTTTTTAATTGCCTTACGTTTAGAGCAATATGTCCAACAATAATGCTGTCATGTACTAAATTATACCATAAACTACAGTGCCTTATATATCAGAGGTACTTCAACTTCATAAAACTGTCCTTGAAACCTGAAAAGAAAGAGCCAAGGAAAATTTCTGTTTCTGAACCCTTCTAGTTGTTTCCACATTGTCCAGTCAAAGTTTGTCTCTTACCTTTCAGCTATCCTGCTTCCCAAGCTCTGATTAGGGCAAAATTCAACAGCCAATAATATGATCTTTCTAGACATATTTTGTTATGCTCAGGTTTGAGAATATTCTGGCAACTACGCTTATGGTGTTAAACTGCTGATGGTTGTTTTGAATGGTTAACAGCTGAATACATTGCAGTTGAATTGTGTAATATGTTCCTTTTGGGCAGAGAGCAAAAGAGGATGTGCTACAGAAGGAGGTGCGAGTGAAAATTCTCAAGGACAACATCAAGATGTTGGCCACTAAAGTGCCATCTGGAGGTCAGGAGCTGGCAACTGAGCTGAATGTTGTGTTGGAGAACTACCAGCTACTGTGTAATCGGATCCGGGGGAAATGCCACACTTTAGAGGTAAGACTAGCAGATCTCAAACAAAACTCAGGTAGGTGACATGAAGAATGGAGAAGGATGCTAAAAATGTCTGTGCCACAAAATCCAGAAACTTGGACAATGCATTTTGCAGTGGTGCTTTTCCAAGGTTTTTCTCTTGAGACGAGGTCTTTGGAATGCATGAGAAACCACCTGGATTTGCTTTTAAAATCTATTCCATAATCAACGCTTGTACAAATAAGTAATGTCTCAGAGCTTTGTTATCTATCCATGTTTCTTCAGAAACAACAGAAACTTCTCAATAATTAGAACAACTTGATCTTGGTTTGTGCACGTCCTACATTTCAGGAGGAGCGGGTGAATTTTTGTTACATTCTTAAATTGTTAGGAGTATCTGGATGTCTGTCTGGATTTTTAGCGTGAGTTTGGAGACCTTTGTATGTGTTTTGCATATTTCTTTTTGTCATGCTTCTGTAATAGCAAGTTTTTCTATCTAGAATTTATTATAGAATGCTCACTTTTTGAATGTGTTCTAATTGACTACTGTGGGGAAATGTCTGTGAAATATGATTTCTTCAAGCCTATGCCTGACCTTCTAGGCTAATTTCAATTTTACTGTTGCTTCTAGGAGGTGTGGTCCTGTTGGATTGAGCTGCTTCAATATCTTGATTTAGAAACAGCTTGGCTAAACACTCTAGAAGAAAGAGTGCAAATGACAGAAAATCTGACTGATAAGTTGGATGTTGTCAATGATGCTCTTGAGGTATTGTTGTCATTCTGTTGTACTGCTGACTTTTCAGATAGACACATTTGAAAGAACAAGAATTCTGCTCTTTAGAAGGATACTGAACAGTGTGTTGAGTATTCTGATTCTTTCTGTTAATGTAGTACTCTGAATTGGAATGTATGTTGTAAGACCAACAAAAAAAGTATATTTTCTTGTTTATAACAGTTGTGCCAATCTTGATACCACGCAGAGGTGAAACTTCATGCTCTCTTGTCCTCTGTAAATTAATTCCATCTAGCACTACTGTGTGAAATGGAATGCACTGCCCAAGGAGGTGGTGGAGTCACCGAACATGGAGGTGTTCAAGAGACGTTTGGATGTTGTGTTGAGGGATATGATTTAGCTGGGGAGTATTGGTGATGGTTGGACTGGATGATCTTTTAGGTCTTTTCCAACCTTGATAATTCTGTGAAATATTGATGAATAGGTGAGAAGTATTTGCCATCATGGATTAAGCCATAATATATTCATACTTTTTAACACTTTTTGTCTTGAGAGTACTGTAAACTTTGCATGTGGCCAGATTTCTACCTCTGAAAGTTCAGAAATATTCGATGCATTGACTTTATACTTTTTCCGCTGATCAGTCTCTGGAATCAGTCCTGCGTCATCCAGCTGATAATCGAACCCAGATTCGGGAACTTGGGCAGACATTGATTGATGGAGGGATTCTTGACGATATCATCAGTGAAAAATTGGAGGCTTTCAATGCCCGCTATGAGGAATTAAGTCATTTGGTAAGAATTTGGGGGCTCTGTTTGTCAACTCAGTAGGCTCAAATGCTTCCTCTTAGCTGAATTCATGGATGCAGGACTTCAAGACAGGAAACGAGGAAAAAGTTTCAAAATGTCTGCTGCTTTCAATTTGGAATAATACCCTAGGAGCAGAATACAGATTTTCACCTGTTACCAGTCATGGTCTGTCTTGCACATTTGCATTCCTGTTTCCCCCCAACCATCTCTATCTTTTTCTAGATAACTTTGATTAAAAAAAAAAAAAAAAAAAAAAGAAAAGGAAAAAAAAAAGTCAATTATGATCTCAAGAGGGGCCAGTTCAATAAAGGTCAATAACTGAGATTGATGTTCCCTTCCTACTACCATAAATACTGGTATACTGCTCATTAACCGTAAAAATGAAGTACATGAGTAGAGTCATTTCACTCTTTGAAAGTGCTAGGAAGAAGTTACAGTATAATAAGAGAACAGAAGGAAAGCATTCTTTCCATTCTGTATCTGTTGCCTTGCCCCTTTCCTCTTCTCATGCTTGTCTCGTCTATTCTAGGTTTACTAGATGGAAGAGGATTAGCTGTATTTCAGGTTGCATACATTTGTTGAGTGTTGTGATAGCTCAGGCCACAACCAGACTGTAGGATTGGAGAGCTTTTTTTTTTCCCCTACTACTGTTGAAGTATAGTCACAGAGAGAATTTGGGTTCATTCTCATTACAGTGAGCAACATGAATGCATTTGCATAAGATAGGGGTTACAAGCTGTCATTTAAGTTAGCATTTACTACTATTTTTGCCCTCCGAGCATTTCACTGCCATATGAAAGCTATCAGCTTTTGTATCTGCAGTGCTCATGTGCGGGGTTGTTAATTACTTTCTATCTCACCGTGTGTGTGTGCTGGTAATGGGGATTTTGTGCTCCTGTGGATTAGTGATCAAATGAACAAGTTTTACTGCTTAAGAGGGGGCAATGAAAGGAAGGAAGTGTAAACCTCTATTTTCACTTTAACAGGGAGACAGAGTTTGTTGTTTTGATGGAAAATGTTCAGGTTTGCACATCAAGCAACACTAAGCTACAGCATATCGTGATGTCCCTGATTCCCAGTGACTACTGGGAAATGCTAAAAACTGCCTGTTTTTAGCAGCCTACTTTCCTCCTGAAGCGACAGGAGAGATTTATTTTCAATGCCTTGTATCTAGCAGCATTATTTGTTAGTTAACAATATTAATCACGCAGTTTTTAAAAAATGCTATTTAAGATGACAGTCCTCTTGCCATAGATGTTTTGGGGTCTTCCTCACCTTGTTTTGAGAAAAAAATATCATTCTACAGAACAAATGCTCTCTCGTATCCTTTCCTGTTAGGCTGTGAGCCGACAGATTGCCTTGGAACAGCAGCTTCAGACTCTGCGAGAAACTGACCACATGCTGCAGGTCTTGCAGGAAAACTTAACGGAGCTGGATAGACAGCTGACATCTTACCTGACTGATAGGGTAGATGCCTTTCAGATGCCACAGGAGGCCCAGGTATTCTAATATAGCTTTCTAATACCAATCAATTTGATTTATCTGGTGGTAGCACTCAGCATAGACTTACTAATTCATGCAGGTTTGATTTCACTCCTGCACTGATGTTCTAATGGTCAGGCTTTGTGATCTGAATTGCTTTCCTATTTTAAGAAGATTTTATAGAATAACAGTCTTAATAATTCTCAATTTAGCAAGCTCTGGCCAGAGCCATGTTTAAAATCAGGTATCATTTAATGTTACAGACTGGATTTACTTCTGGTGGATATTAAGTAGTAAGCAAGCTCTTTCCCTCTCTGCAAGATGCATTGTAACTTTTTTCCCTGTTTTTATATGTTAGAAAATTCAAGCTGAAATTGCAGCTCATGAGGCCACCTTAGAGGAGCTGAAGAAAAGTCCTCGCTCTTTCCCTCCTGCTTCTCCTGAATGCAGATCTCCCCGAGGTGGAACTCTGCTGGATGTTTTGCAGGTAAAAATATGAAAGTCACACTAAGCATTTAAATGTGAAGAGGTTCTGGTTTTAAATAGCACACTGCTGTTGTTAGTCTGTAAATTGCTTGGTGCTGTCAAGCTAATCTGAAAAAATAATAATGTGTACTTCTTTCTACATGCTTTCATTAGGAAACAAGTAGCACTAGATTAATTGAATAGGGAAGCTGAAATCCTATAATTATCATGGGATAAGTACTGAAAATAAGGTAGAATGGATATCTTGAAATTCTGTTGGAAGAGAATTAGAGCTCTTCTGCACCACGTGTGGAGATCAGAAATAGGTGATGGAATGTAGATTGGCAAATGATGTTAACATGTATCCTGAGTTGTGGTAGCTTGAGAGATGGATTAGATTAGAGGGTGATGCTTTAAGTATTGTTATCAAAGTGCAGACATTAATTTAAATCGATCTCTTAAAATAATTTTCATTAAAACAGAGAAAACTCCGTGAAGTGTCTACAAAGTATCAGCTTTTTCAGAAACCAGCCAACTTTGAGCAGCGCATGTTGGATTGTAAGCGCGTGTTGGAAAGTGTAAAAGCAGAGCTTCATGTCTTGGATGTGAAGGATACTGACCCAGATGTAATCCAAACTCATCTGGACAAGTGCATGGTAAGTATGGAATGTTCTTAAGTTATGTTTGGAGTTGCTTCATTACAGTGTGATTCTTCTAGCCTAATCTGTCTCCTAAGGGATGAAAGTACTGTTACAATTTTTTTATGGAATAGCAATAGAACAATTGAAAACTAAAACACTGCATTTTGTTTGAATTATCTGTAAAGAGATGAGTTTATATGCAAAAATTGCTTTGCCTGACCCATGGGAAGCGTGACTCCAGGCAGGATTGCTTGGTTCTTTGTATTTTTGTGTTTAAATAAAATGAGTAAAGGTCAAGCATAGTGTTAGTCTTTTGATGCGGGTTATGTTATGGAGTAAATAGTGATGAACTATTGGGATAAAATTTACTTCATTAAAAATTAAAACTAGAATGAAGTATGGAAAATCAGGAGTTTGGAATCTGCTTGGCAGACATTTTTGCATTGCCCAGCGTTACTTTGATTTGCTCTTAATCCAAAGCTTAGAGTTTAAGTGCGCCAAATGAAGTACTCTGAACATTTGAACTAGAAATCAATCACCATTATGCATATTTCTGTTTTAGAAACTCTATAAAACCCTAAGTGAAGTAAAACTGGAGGTTGAAACTGTCATCAAGACAGGAAGGCAAATTGTACAAAAGCAACAGACAGATAATCCCAAAGGAATGGATGAACAGCTGACAGCATTGAAATTTCTGTACAATGATCTCGGGGCACAGGTAAGAAAACTAAATCTTTATATGATTTATATGATTTTTATATTATTTATCTGCATATAAATTATTATTGTTTTGATGTCAGAAGGTGTTACAAAATTTTGATTTTGCAGCTGATACTGCATAAGCCATTTGATATTGCATAAGCTATTTGCTACATCCAGAAGGAATCAGATGAGAGATGAAAGATTACTTTGTAGCAGTCTTGAAGTTGCTCGGATTCCCTGTGATCATAGAGTGTTCCTGAAGGGGGGGGTCTTTCTTCAAGAAAGGAAGGTTCATAGAACTTCAGTCATTCCATTAAAGCTCACCTGCTATTCCTTAAAGTGTTTGTATGATGTTACACCTGTTTGTAAAACAGCTTGCAAAATACTTAACTTTTGAATTGCTGTGTGAGAAGTTTGAGTCAGTGTAAATTTTTTCTCTATTTATTTATTTTTAGGAGATGTCATGATGATTTCTAACTGTAATCCGTTTAAGAGTTGCTTTCAGGGTGAAATGAAAAATACATGTAAAAGTGCTTTCTAAGAACTTCATTAAATATTGATTTGAGTAATTTTCTTAGAAATTTTTATCCCCATTTGGATAAATTTGGAATAGTCAAAAATGACTAAAGGCTTGGGTGGGTGATGGTGGGGGAAATAGGAATTTTTTTTCCTGCTTCAATTAAGACAGAAGTCCAAGCAGAATCAGGCTTATTCAGAGTGAAGCTACATTAGTGCCCAGATAGCATTGTTGTAATTTCTTGCAATGGGTCCTATAAATCTTTTATAAAGTAAAGAATGTTCAAGAAGGCATGGATTCTAATGTAGCCTGTGCACGTATAGCTCATAACATAGGAGGACAAGAAATTAAGGAAGGACAGTAAGTCAGGGATATTTGCAATATGAGGTTACAGTCCTGTTTGTATCTCTGAATTTACTTTTTTTTAGATCTTCAAAGAGTATATTATTTTGTATAAATACATGCAAACACTAAATTGAGAGCAAATTTTAAAAGGTCACTTTATTCTGGCTTCTGTGGTTGGGTTGTTCTCAAGTGTTAAAGTTTGATCAGACAAATTGTATAGTCAGTGTGAAATGGAATTAATTGCACTGCAGCAAACATCAAATTTCACATTTATTTTATAGAGCTGTTTTTAAGGGCAGACTGTATTTTCTGTGAAATTATTCTTTACAACTTTCTGCTGTCATGTCTACCCAAAACTGCTGGATTCTATATTTACTTCTATTTAAATTAAAAAAAATAATGAACATACTTTAAACTTTGACTTGGTGATTATTAGCTATAAGTAAGTGGTAAGCATGTTTCTTCTAAGTATATCTTAATTTATAATTATTCAGGTTTATGTATTCTGCTTTGTATAGTAAGATGCAGATGCTTATAAACAGTTTTTCTTTTCAGGTTCCTTTGCTGTGCAAGAAGATAGCTTTTATAATGAAAAGATTTGAATTCGAGTGGGTATCTTAGTACACTAACACTTTCATTTATGTTATCTTTTAAAATCTTTGTTTTTCTTTTTTTCATAGGTTACAGAAGGAAAGCAGGATCTTGAACGAGCATCCCAGCTGGCACGCAAAATGAGGAAAGAGGCTGCCTCTTTGTCAGAGTGGCTAGCTACTACTGAGGCAGAGTTGGTGCAGAAGTCCACTTCGGAGAGCTTGCTTTCTGACCTGGATTCAGAAATTGCCTGGGCTAAAGTGAGCATGCTTTAAAAATACATAGGATAAATTCATGTTTTTAACATTATAGTGATATTATTATGGAAGTGACTGAATTTAAATCCTTGTAATTTGCTCCTATGTCTTTTACATGATGAAGTTACTGTAGATTTGATTGGCTGTTTACAGTAGCTAACTGAATCTTGACTCAAACTTAAATAGCCAGTAAAGTATTAAGATATTGCTATGTAGTTATTATTAGTAGGTATTTAAGTGACTTACTCTGTCACTAACATAATTCATAGGTTAACGTTTGTCATTCTCAGGAAATATATTTTTGGTCTGTACAAAATATTAGGAGAGCAAATTGAAAACTCATTTATGTTTTTAATGAGAAGTTGAGCTTGTACCTTTTCATTAAAACAGTTTGGTCTTAAAAAGTGTGACTTTACATATCAAAAAGCTCCAGTAACTTGTTATTTACTTTTTCATCCATAAACTGCAACTTTTCAGAGGGAGAAGAATGTCTTCTAATTATTTGGGAGAAAAGGATTTTCTCACATTGTGGAAACTAGTATATGTAATAGTTGGAGTTAGTAAAAAACATCAGTTAATACACTTGTTCTGTTCTTTCCACTCTTCGGTTTGTCATCTTTTCCTCTTGGAATAGATCTGTGTAGAACCTTTACATTCTTTACTTACAAGCTTACTAAATTAGGAAAGCATCTAGTCATAACCTCTTCTCACAATTTTGGCTCAGAGTTAACAGTCATTAGTACACTAATGACTACACTTCTAGCATAGGAATATCCGTAAGATTTCTCTCCAAACTGTTCAAAAGCAAGTATGTTAAATAGTTACTGTAGTACATTTACTATACCTTTGTAAGCAGTGAAAATAATTAATGAGCTGTTACACTGCACCACCAGGAGGATAAACACGTTATGTTGCGTGAAAAATAATCCTTTCTGTCTCAATGTTTTCTGGAGATGATTTTAGAATGCATGTAGTAATTTGAATGTTTGTTTCTTTCCAAAAGATAATAAACTAAAAATATTTAGCTCACAGGGAATAAGATTTTTAAGAAGCTCCAGACACTATTTGCAATTAATTGCATTATTTCAATCGCTGTATACTGACAAAGAATTTTCTAAATAGCTAGATGTTATCAGTAATAATTGGAGATATTGAATGGCAAGAGATGTTTCTTTCCTTGTGGAAACAATACACTGATATTCACGAGATGACACATTATTTAATTCTTATGCCTGGTTCACTTGCTCTTGTGATTGGAACTAGTTTGCAGTGTGCTGTGTGTGAGTGACTCTTCTTGTTTCAGAATGTTCTGAGAGAGCTGGAGAGGAGAAAAGCTGATCTGAAGAGTATCACAGAAAGCTGCACCACACTCCAGGCTCTAGTGGAAGGGAGTGAGACTTCCCTGGAGGAGAAGCTCTGTGTTCTTAATGCTGGCTGGAGCAGAGTTCGGACCTGGACTGAGGACTGGTGTGACACTTTGCTGGTAAGTTGCATGTGACAAACATTTAGAGCAGTTTTACCTCTGTGCCCTTAGAGCAGTTGCCTCACATTCTGTGATGTGAAGCTTCTGTGGTACTGAAGGAACGTAGAATAGATTTCAGCTCTTTACCTTGTCGTAGCTGATTCAGTCAAATAAATAATAAATAACAAACAAAAACACATAATGGAAGTGTTGTCTGTTTCATAATATGTTAATGAGAGCCCAGAAGTTGGACCTTGTGTTAATGCTTTCTATGCAACTTTCTATAAGCTCATGAATTTATTACCATAAGTAGAAAACCAGAACTAATAGAACTAGGCCAAAATGGTTTCCAGGAGGCTGCTGTAAGTGCTGGTCTTCATTCAGCCTGAAAGAAACCTGTTTACCAGCTCCAGTGTTACAAAAAAAATAGTTTATGTGTTATGTTGGCTTAGGTTGTGAGGGACCATGAAGATCACTGAATTCCAGACTCCCTGCCATGGGCAAGGTTGCCACCCACTACTAAATTAGTCTGCCCAGGGCCTGCATCCAGCCTAGTCTTGAAAGCCTTCAGAGATGGGGTTCTGTGACAGGTTCTGCGAACCTGTTCCAGTGCCTCCCCACCATCTGCGTAGAGAACTTTTTCCTAATATCCAAAATTGCCCTCTTTCAGTTTAAAACCATTCTCCCTTGTCCTATCACTGTCAGACCGTGTGAAAATTCACTCCGCTTCCTTGCTTATAAGCTCCCTTCAAGTCCTGGAAGAGATGATCAAAAACACCTGCAAAATATGTATCAACATATCTGGGTTTTGCTGGTTGAGTGCTGGTTACTCTCAATGTAAGGGGTTGTTACTGTTCCTTCACAAAGGAGTAAGGGGAAGAAATTCATTCACGTTTTTGTAAGACAAAGCTGCTGCACTTTGCACAAGCCTTAGTGTTTGAGAGGTGCAAAAACTTGCTATCATTGCTATTGGTTCCCAGTTACCATATCTTTTTCTCTGTCTGGTAACTTTCCGAGTTCATTACCTTCCTTGAGACCTAAATCATTGTTAGTTAGGATAGTATGGTTAGGTTGTGGTTGGACTTGATGTTTAAGGTCTTTTCCATACTGAGTGATTCTATGATTTAGGTAATAAACTCTATGTCTAAGCAGGATGGTGCCTCTCTTTGCTTCATCTGTTGTCATGGATATTTGCAGATGATCAGGACTGTGCTATCACAATTCTGCTGCCTGTCTACCAGGACGTTGACCAACAGAACAGCTTCTATATCTGTGGGAAGTAACTCTTCTCATATAACTCATGGCTGTGTTTTTGAAACAGCCGTCAAATTTTTGGGTAAATGTACCCAAAAAGATGCTACTGTCTTCTTTACCCTTTCACATCTGGCCTGATTTCAAGTATGATAAAGTCTTGCAGATTAATCTTCACATCTACAAATTTGCCTTTTTATGTTATTCTTCATCCTATTTTCATTTCTTTCCTTGTTTCTCTTCCTTGATTATTAATATCCTGTAAAGACATAAGTCTTTCCATTTTATATTACTGATCTTTCTATTAAGGCCCTCTTCGTGCAAGAACTTTGGAGATTTTCTCATATCTGTAGATAAAATAATTTATTGTTTCTGTTAATAAACATTACAATTTCTGACTGCATGTGAGAACACAATGTAATGTTTTTTCCTAAGAGAAAGAAATATCTTAAAGGAATTGGTACATTATGAAAATTTGCAAATATTATAATTGATAGGTTTTGCTGTAAAGCCCTTTCAGTTGAAAATAAAGCAAGGAAAACCAACCACATATAGTGTGTACTGTTGTGTATCTGCTAGCAATAATTGAAAAAGTGTGCTTTGATTAAGTGATGTTGTGGTCTGGCTGCAGTATTGTAATAAACTGTCTGGTTTTGGTCGAGTCACTTGAACTATTGCTGTTTCTCTTTCTATGAATTAGAAATAACATTGATATGATAATAAGTATTATTATTATTATTAATTAATGTCTGGAATGAAAATTGCAATCTTGTAAATACCTTAGTGAAGGTGAAAGGTACGATCAAATTTTTGCTGTTTCCCTCTAAGGTGTAGCCACAACAGTTTCTATTCCAATGATGTACTTTGTACTCAGAATGATGTGGAGTGGCAGTTTTTTTTCCTACTGTTTTTCTTTCTTTTCTATTTTTATTGATGTGTCTTTTTCACATTTTTCCAGAATCATCAGAGCCAGCTGGAAATCTTTGATGAAAATGTTGCCCACATAAGTACTTGGCTGTATCAGGCTGAAGCCTTGCTGGATGAGATTGAGAAGAAGCCAGCAAGCAAAAAGGAGGAAACTGTGAAGGTAGAAAACATTACAGTTTAAGGAGGATGCTGTGAAATAACCAGTTTTTTATTCTAAATGAAATGACGTTTGCTGCCTCATTTGCTTGTTAATGCTCTCCCATTTTCCTACTGTAAACCTTTGCTTTTTCTTTCACTTAGCGTTTAACCTCTGAATTGGATGATGTTAGTCTGCGTGTGGATAACGTGCGTGATCAGGCTGTCATCCTAATGAATGGTCGAGGGGTGTCATGCCGTGAGCTTGTTGAACCAAAGCTGGCAGAACTGAACCGTAACTTTGAGAAGGTTTCTCAGCACATCAAAAGTGCCAAGGTGAGGGGAGTGCCATGAAATGCTAATCGAGTGTTACAATAAAGACAGATAGCTTTAAAGAATAGATCAGTTTTTGCTGAAGTTGTGCTTACCTGCTTTTGATTGTCTTTTAAACATAGATCCTTGCATAAAAAAAACCTTTATTTATTTACTTAAAATATTGCAGATGCTTGTTGGACAAGAACGACTCCCTGTTATGCTGGAGCCCCGTGAAGTCAGAGTGGCTTTTCCAGACCTGGAAAAATTTGAGAGTGACATACAGAATATGTTAAAAATCATAGAAAAGCACCAGGAGCTGAGTGAGGAAGATGAAAAGGTTTGTGAGCAATGGAAGAATTAAATAATGGACTTAATCCTTTTCTTTTGTCCACATATTATATTCCCACTGACTACTGGGGGAATTCTGAGAAAATCTTTTTAGTGCAGGAATCAAAAATAAAAGGAATTACAGGGTTTTTGGAGACATTGCAGGATTTTCTTATATGTTTCCTAGCTGCTGCTGCTTCTTGCATAGTCTGTATTTTCATTATGGTTTTATATAATCTGCTCCAGATAGTGAACTTTGTGCATCTTTTTTTCTCTTTTTCTACTCAATGTTATAAAGCTGGTTTACTGTGAAAGTAATAGAGTGCAAAATTATGTTTTTTAACTATTTTAATTTTCTTTCTATGTAATTGTCTGTACCTAGCTGGATCAAGAAAGAGCTCAGATTGAGGAGGTTTTACAGAGAGGAGGACAGCTGTTACAGCAGCCTATGGAAGACAATAAGAGAGAGAAGATACGCATGCAGCTGGTGCTTCTGCAGACAAAGTACAACAATGTACAGGTATGATTACAGTAGTTATTGGAGTTGCAGCTCATTTATACTGGTCTGCCTTTAGTATCTCACTTACCATCTGGTTATAACTTTTTTTTAAAATGCAAGAGTGTCTGTAGAAGAGTTAAATGTGCATACATCCAGCCTGATTCTTTGAATGTTTGCAATTCCTAACTGTGGATTTTGTCATTACAAAATTTTGAGGAACTGGTTTTGATTTTTCCTTTTCACAGTGTCACAGTGTGTTTGCATATTTGCACAGGTCGGTGCAGACAACCGAGCAATTGCTTCAGTTGTTGCCCCTTCTCACACTCCAGCAGTGGTTTATCTCTGCCACAGGGCTGTGTTAAAAGTGGCTGCATTGGTGTGTGCACACAAACATATTCAAGTATATTCATGGGGTTCTCATTTTAAGAAGTTGTAGTGAATGTGAGTCCGACCCCAGATTTCTTCTCTGTTTCTACAGTGGGTATTATCACTAGTTTCTGACTCTAGTATGTAGTAGCGCTTTCATACATATCATATTTAAAATATTTTTTTGTGAAGGAGAAATGGATCTATATTAATATTCTTTTCAACTCACCTGTTTAAGTCATATTTGAGTTTGTAAAATGTCGTACAGCTCAGATGAGGTGTAGCAGGATAAGACCCTTAGGCTGACTTTGATACAATCTGTGCAGCTAAAAGAAATATTTATTAAAAAAAAAATTAAATGGCTTATACTGTTGCGTATTCCTGGAGATATTCAAGGTCCTGGGCAGCCTCATTTGATGGTTGGCAGCTCTGCCCATGGAGGGGGAGATAGATGATTGATCTTCCAACCCAAGCCATTCTGTGATTCAACTGTATAATCCTATATTTCGGAATTTTTCCTCATCAGATGAAACTGTAGGATAGTTTCATTTTTCAAATATAAAATACCTATCTTTCTCTCTTCTCATATATTTTTATCTTTTTCCTGATACACCCAACTGTAGGAGGGCAGGTCATTTCAAAGGAGACAAGTGGTAGAACTCTCTCCAGCGTTTTCTCAGTATAAGAAGGACCATGACAATCTAATGAAGTGGCTGGATGAGGCTGAACATCGACTACCAGGACTGCAAGGAATGGAAGGTGAACAAAAGCTGCAGGTAAATTAGTCTTTTTTTCTTAGGATGAACAGAGGGAAGGCTGCATATAAGCTGATATGTTTGGGATTATGGCTGTTCTTTTGATAATTTCTTGGTAAGAAGTGTTTTCAAAATAACGGCATTCATTTTTCATTAGGGAATGATTTGCCTGTATAAAATTAGGGTTATTTACATAGTAGTCATAGGTCCAATATATCCCATCCATCAGACTGAAATCTTAAAGCAGTTAAATCAAGATAGTTTCTGTTGTTGGTCTTCACGTGAGGATTATGCTTAGCTGTTTCTGGTGCCCTGCCTCAAATAGCCTGATTCAGTGTCTCATTGGTGCATGTGTGAAAAAAGCCTGTTTTGAAGCTTAAACTCTGCATGCAGTGATAGCAATACTGTAACTACTAAGATGCTACCATTCACTGCCTCAAATGTATGGGAGTGAGAAATACCCTCACAATGATTTATATTGCTGTAGACAGTAAAGATTTTAGAAAATGACAAAATTTGAAGTATTTTTTTATGAGAAGAGTTGTGTGCCACAGTGCGTGCGAGTGAGTCTTGACAAGCGCTTTAACAAGTGATTTAATAGGATGTCAGGGTCTGATAAAATTAACTTCCCAAAAACCTGTATTTCTCAGTTATTGGGGGTACAGATACTTCCAGTGGTATTTGTTGTGTTTTATTTTGTCTTTATTATTATTTCTCCTTTTCATCTTTCAAACCACTGTGACTGCATGGTAATTGCTTTAATATTTTAGGCAATAACAGTCAGGAACCTTGTGAAGCAGTAAGTAATTTCTTGGACAAGCTTGGGGGCTAGGCAGTCTGTCAAGTAATTCTCAGTTTCTGCATATGAACCTTCGTTATTAAAACCAATCAATCTCTTTTTGACTGCTGTGTAACTTTTTAACTCTGAGCCAATTAACTTAAAGGCAGAGGTAAAATGCTCTGTTTCCCTGTGAGTCTCATAACCATGAATTTGTAATGTGGTGCTCTTTATTCACAGGTATAGGGTAATGTGGTTTCAGCTGCCTACAATAGCTGTAGACCTGTGGCTGGCAGCCTGTTGTCCTTCCTTGTGTAGGCTGTAAAAGTGAACTTTTTTTTTTACTTCTCTTTATGAAGATTTGAATCTAAGCCTCTTGCACAGAGCTAGGCAACAGAAACAGCCCTAAACATCTGCTTGGCTGTCTGGTTGCTCAATTGGGTCACCAGTGGACACTTCTGCTGACTTACTGTGGAATTTACATGTGAACTGCTTAGGACCTGACGTATGCAATGGAATTTTTTTGAAAGAATGAGGATCTATCCATGTTTGAAGTACAACAGCATTCGAACTGGACTTCCTTATCCCTATTGGTGCCGTTTGTGCTTGGCTGATCTTCTCTAAGGAAGATCCTTTGCTTTTACTAGAGCCTTAGTATTTAGGGATATACTGTAGCTAATGTATTTCTGGATAGAGGAAATTCCTTCGTCTAGGGTGCTGAATGCAGAAGATCATATAAGATCATATAACTACAGATTGCAAGAGCTATTACAATAGATTATGGATGAAGAAATGCTCAGATTTAGTTGTGCAAAAAAATCCTTACACTTCCTGATGCAATTTTAGTCTGACAATGTCCGTTGGGCTTTCAGATGAGCAGAGCAGTTCTCCTTTCTGCTTTGAAGAAGCTGCTGCTTTTCCTTCCTGTGTCTCCAGCCTTCTGGTATCTTAGTGATAAGGCAGCCTGCCTCGGGTGACTGTAGTTTAATTTTTGTCACTTACTCTCTCCTCTGCTTCACTAATTGATCTTGAACACTTGCCCGGAAGGATATGTCTTGAGGCTGCCGCTTCTTATTTTGATCTTTGAAATTTTATTTTTATTTATTTTTTTAAAAGTTTTTAATTGGCACTGTGCTGTTTTTGAAGGGAAACAGTGTTCCCCTAAATGATCATTGCTTTAGGTGAACACAGTTGCTTCAGAATTCCATTGGCATCAGCAGAGAAGGAACTCTGATACCGAAATACTTTAAGAACAGCATCCCTCCATTCCTGATTGTTGCCATCTAACTTGTGCTTGATCCCATACCTCCCTTGATGTATCCAAGAGGCCTCAGACTAGGAGTCTGACAGAGTGTCACAAAGTTGATAATGATCCTGGAGCATCTGCCTCATGAGAAAAGGCTAAGTAGCCTGTAGGTCTGTTCAGCCTGGAAAAAAGAAGACTCAGGAGGGGATTTGATTAATGTTTGTAAATATCTAAAAGGGAGGTGGGAGGCAAATGGATGAGGCACGCTCTTCTCAGTGGTGCATAGTGATAAAAGAAGTAGTGGCCCAAAACTTGAACATAAGAAGTTCCATACAAACATATGGAAGAACTTCTTTATGGTAAGGGTGATGGGGCACTTAACAGGTTGCCCAGAGAGGTTGTGGAATCTCCTTCTCAGGAGATATTTATGACAGGAGATATTCATGACCCATCTGGACACCCACCTATGTGACCTACGGTTGGGAACCTGCTTTGGCAGGAAGTTGGACTCAATGATCTCTTAGGGTCCCTTCCAACTCCTGTGATTCTGTGGCTGCCGTATGGCAGCTTCCTTCTCAGCCATGAGCCCAAATGAAGAAAAGTGTCTGTATTAGATTAAGTGCTGGGTCAACACTTTACCTTGATTTGATGGAGGTGCAAGGAGCAGAAAAGCCCACATCGTAAGTTTATAGCGATATGCTGTACATTTCCTTGAATTCCTTCTGTTCTAACCTTGTTTTAATATTTATTGAATTGTTCCATTCATACTTAGCTGTAAATGAGGGAGAAGAGAAATTAAACCTTATATTGCAAAAGTAATTAATTGACAGTTCCTGAGACAGTTTTCCAGGTTTTAGAAAGCTGTTCTGAATTAAAAATGATCATTTTGCAGATGGCGAGTGAATTCGACGCCTCACGCACCGTACTGTTTCTCTTACAAACTGAAACACCATACTGTTTCTCTTACAAACTGAAACACAGATTATCCTATAATAAAGAAAACACATTTGCTTGCCTACTGTGCTTTTTACAGGGGAAGTTTTGATTTACTTAAACGTGTACCAGTAGCAATATTGTCAACAAATATATTGCTTACTGACTTCACTAATTAGTATAGAAAAAAACATGGTTGTGTGAGTTCAGCACTGGAAAACTTTTCCTCCAGAAAAGGTTGTCAGTTATTTTGGCTGAGAGAGAAAATGGACAAGGATTGGTTAAGAAGAGTGCATTTTCTGATCTAAAGGGTATTTACTTGCTAAGGGGGTAAGTAATATATGGTGATCTGAAATTAGACTGGGTAAATGCTTGGTTATGACTTCCACATTATATTTTAGGTCAATCTTGGGCAGTATTTTTGAAAATCCACTTTGGAAGCAAGTCAGAATATTGCCTTGAGTAGAATCTTTGTTAGATTTTGTTTAAAAATATGTTTAAGTATAAAAGAGGAAAGGGAAAGAAAATCTGAAACCAAATACAGAACTGCAGGTCAAAAAGGCATGTGTTAAATATGGGAGGAAACAAATTTTTGTTTAGCTACTGAGTTAAAATTATTGTTAACCTCTCTCATTGAGAGTTCTTGTTCATAGAACATACTATTGTCATCTTGTCTAATCTCTTCCTAAATTATCTTTAATTTATAGCTTTTTGAGTGTACCTAACAAAATGGTTTGTGTGTTCCTAAATTAAAATACCAACATCTGTAAGACTTAGATGTTTGCCTTGCATGAGACACAGTTATGTCAAATTTCTGGTACTCCATTTTTTAGTACTTAATGCTGTAATTTAGAAGCTTACTCTGCAGTGCACAGTAGAGAACAGCAGAACACTTAAGTCAGCTATAGTTTACAACTGTTACATATGCTCAGGCTTAGAGGAAGGGCTATGAAGGGGTTAGCCCTATGAAGGGTTATCTGGCAGGCATCCTGATGCTTGTTCACATCATGTCTCATGCTACTGAGTAAAATTTGCTTCCAATTGTGCAGCCTTTGTCTTATTTCTGTGGAACTGGGGACCTCTTTGTCCACAGAAGAATCACACCACTGCCAAAGCCTTCAGCATTTGCTAAAAATTCCAGTGATGGAAGCTAGCATAATATATACAGCACATCAAGAAAATGTTTCTTTGGGGAGCGTCAAGAACCACGATGCTAGATTTGTAACTAAAACATATATAGTAGGTTATAGCTTTTGCTATGCCACTTGCTTGCTGTAGTGTTACTAAAGCAAAAGTAATGGTACTTGGTTTTAGTAGACAGTTTTTGTACCTGTGCATTCTGTTCCTTTGATGTTCAATGAATGACTGAAAGCATACCAGGCTTAGTGATAAAGTTCTTGAAACAGCACACCTTGTGTCCTCAGTATTGATGTCAGTTGCTGTGTGCTTTTAAACTACGTAAATAAAATCTTCAGGAACATTCTATGCATAAGAAATCCTGAATGGTGAATAATTTAACATAACCTTTTTGCTGCAGTCTTTTTTGCTTTTGAACTACATATGCCACGTATGTTACATCAAGTTAATTTGAGTGACACATTTGTAATGCTCAGAAACATGTGGAGGAGGAAGATGTAGACAGGTGTTCATAGCAACTTTGTTAGTGGGGCTTAATATTTTAACTGTTGGCAGCTGTGATAACTGCCTGCATGTCTGTGCCTACTTAAATGCAGTGGTTGCACTGTGAGCTGATGATTATGCCTTTGCACTCGTAAGTGTATTCTAAGCCATTGATGTTAGTTACTCACACAGGCAGTTAAGTGCTTCTATGTATTTCTTGTTGAGAATTCTATCTCATCACGTACTGGAGTGTGACTTGCTCGAATTCTTCAGTACTTGGAGGTGGGTTTACCTTTTCAATGCTGATTTTAAAGAATGGGGCTCTTTTCAGTGCTCTCTTTTCAGAGATGGTGATGGAGTTCAGTTGGACAGAACATTTTTTCAGAAAGAAACTGCTTTCAGTCTTAGGAGTATCTGCTTTGCTCAGCTACCTTTGCTAGGTGTGGCCATGTATAGTTTCTTACAGCTGGTTTCCTTACACTTCAGATGGAGGGTGTGATTTCTAATTCAAGAAAAAGCTGCCCAAACTTACTGTTCTTACTCTGCAATCTGCTAAGATGGGACTTGGCTACGTGATCTGGTCTTACAGCCAGAGCGGGTAGCAGCTGCCAACATCTTGAGGAGTTAGTACCACTTATTGCTGCAAAATTAATATTGTATTACTGGTAAAGCATCAATTTATTTTAAAATAGCTGGGAAATATGGATAGGGTTGCTTGCTGAGAAGAATCTGGAGAGAAGATGAATCTGCTTCAGTAAATTTGTAACTTATGGGAATTCTTGATGAGGAAAGCAGGCTCCATTACAAAGTTAATATACTAGAAGGCTGAGAATCAAGGTGAGAGATATGACAGCAGTACCTTTCCCCATCCCAAGAGTTTTAATAAGGATTAATACAGACTTATTGTGAAGCATGCTATCTACTGTTTTGTAACTTGATTTTTCATTAAATAGTTTTCTGCAGGATTTGGAGCTTTCTGAAATGACATGACTTGGTCAGAAAAACTTTTGTCTTTTAATTAAGATATTTTAATTCTGAATATAATCTACTGGCTTGTGACTTTTTTCCTTAAAATTTCTTGCACTTTAAAATATAAAATGAACTTTCGTACTTCTAGGCAATTGCTGTCCAGCAGAGGTTGAAAAGCCACTTTGCTGCAGGAGTTAGGACTCTGCCTTTTTCAGCTGAATACCTGGTTGAAATCAACAAGGTCTTACTTGCCATGGCTGATGTTGAGCTGTTGCTGAATGCACCTGAACTAAATACTGGCATCTATGAGGATTTTTCAACTCAGGAGGATGCACTGAAGGTACTACGTTTCTAAACGTTCAGAGGGAAGAAGTGGAGGGATTAGCAGTGTTCATGACATGAGTGTGGATTTGTTTAATAACAATGGTACTGCTCTGAGAAATATGGTGTGTCTCTTTACCTCAGGAACACATCGGCTATATAAAATATTTCATCCTCTTCATAAAAAAAAAACTACTGACAACACTCTGAGGAATTTGTGAGTGACTGTTAAGTTCAGTTGCTATAGCTGATCTTATCTATGAACTGTTGATAGTTATGATCTTATTGTAGATACTGTTTTGGAATAACATTCTGTGGACGTTAATTTTCCCTGCTCACGTTCACTTTACTGATGGCTTATGTTGTTATTGTACTTGTAGAATGTGAAAGATATTTTGGATAAACTTGGGGATCAGATTGCAGTCATACATGAGAAGCAGCCTGATGTTATACTGGAAGCATCTGGGCCTGAAGCAATACAGATAGGAGATGCACTAACCCAGCTGAATGCAGAGTGGGACAGAATTAATAGAATGTACAATGATCGTAAGTGGTAAGTTGAGAATGCTTGGTGTCTGTGATCAAGTGGTGCACATACTATGCGTTGAACAGAAGTGTTTTACAAATGTCTGACAGTGAAAATAAAGATAAAAATGGTTGGTGTCATTGTCTAAGCAGATACTTCAGTAAGTTCTGAGCTACTGGATCAGGGAAGCATCAGAATTTCTAAAGCATAAGAAAGCACTGCTGTTGCACTATGTTTTATTTTGAGAATAGTGTTTCTAGCTTGGTATCACTTTCTGTGTTTTTGCTGGCTGTCAATGGTCCCCTCCAACATTTGGAGACAAATGTTGCAGAATCTGGTACCTGTTATTACTGATCATGCCTGCAGCTATATTGTTGTCTTCATAAGCATGGTTCACACTGAGCTCTTAGTTATGTGTTTTTCCTCCTTATAACTTAATTTAAAAGCTTTAACTAATGTTATCTTTCTGTAAGTGTCAGTGAAATTTCATTTACTACTAATATTTCATTTCATTAAGTAGCCAGGTTTAACTGGAAACCTAATCTTCCTATTGAAAAAGATAATTGTGTCAAAGAGTAACTTCAGTGTTTATGATTAGCAGGGAAAAGGCAACAAATAACCTTCTCAGTTAGTTCACTGAATATAAATTAGTTTTCAATTTCATAACATTTGTAAAGCTTTGCATTTTAATGAAGATACTATTGGGCACAATTTTTGTGCAAAAAAGACTGCTGGACTAGGAATTTAAGCAAAAATTGAATCCAATTTCCTGAATATATTAAGTGCTACAATTTTAATGGTATGATGCTTTTTAATTAATGAAGACAATTTTAGCATCAGTGTTAAAGTACTGTATTTTGGTATTTGTATTCTTTAACCCTTTTTGTTACTGAGAATTTTTTTTGTAACAGAACATTTATCCAGTCTTGTCCTAAGTGTAAGAAAGAAGACTAAAATAATCTATCTCCTTAGTAATCTCTTAGTAATTTTCTATTTCTAGGTTGTGTGGAGATTTTGACAGGGTTAGTAGAAACAGCATCTGAAATGTTTGGCAAAAGACTGGTTAGTTTTCAGAGCTACTAATGATTTTCTGATTGAAGTAGTTCAATCTTGAATGAAAGCTCTAATGTAGCAAAGCACAAGTAGAATTCAGTTGCACTTACAAAGCCTTTAAGCACTCAATGGAATCTGATTGACTTGGTTTGATTTAAACACATGTAAACCAAAATGTTTGTGGGTTTTTCATATGCAAGTGTGTGTGTGTGTGTGTGTGTGTGTGTACACAGGCTCAACAACCTGTGTTGTGCTGGTTTGCTAGTTCTGCTCCTTCTGTCACAAACTTTCCACCAGAGTTAAAAGTGCTGGTGATTTGGAAATTCAAATCCAAAGCTGTGGTTTGGAAGCATGTGGGTTCTTCTGGAGGAAGCCGGACATATCCAAAACTTGGTGGTATGCTTACAAGACGTACTTTTACCTTTCAGCCCAGGCAATCTGTGTATTGAAACAAGTGCAAGTGCATCTACCTCAAAACTGGAGTGAAACCACAGATTGATGCTCGAAATACTGATGTAACTGTAGGCTGGGAACTGAAGCCATGAAAGCTTTCTATCTCAGTGATGTACTGTTCTTAAACTCTAGATTCAGAAAAAATTTATGCCTCAGAAATGTTCATTTTGAAGGGACCCATTAAAATATTCTTTTAAATTATTTTTAAGTGCTTAGAATATATCTTCACATTAAATCTGAAATGAGATACTACCATGAGACAATATGTTCAGTTAAAGTCTGTAAAATGTATGTGAGAAATAAAAGGGGAATGGGATTTGGGGTCAGTCTACAGGTTAGTCTAATATAATGCCATGGGATGTATGCAAGAAAATGATGGAGTAGAACTGGAAAATAGGTTCAGACAAATTTAAGTAGGAATTTTTCTTTTTTGCTTTCTTCTTTATTGGAATTAGACCACATGACAAATAGTAACAAAACAAAGCTTTGTATGTGCCTGGAAATATGGATGAGCATTGATTAGAAATGAGATACAGTTCTGATAAAAATAATCTCTCTAGAACTCTGGTATTGCTGAATTCAATTAGTGAAAAAAATAGATGTAATGTAGCTTTTTAAAGTTTGATTTTGGATACCTTTGATTCTGTGGTACTAATTTTGTGTTACATCTGGATACACACAGTAACCTTGAAGATTTAGCGATTGGAATTTCTTAAGACAAAAATAATGGTCTGCAAATGATGCTTTTCCTCACATCAGTGAAGACCTTCTGATTAGCAGGAGATGTGGTCTCCCGTGTGTCTCTTTTTTGGTATTAGTTTGGGATAGGATGGTCTCTAATCTACAAGAAGTAATGTAGAACTTGCGTAGAATCATGGAATGGTATGAGATGGAAGGGACGTTTAAGTTGATCTAGTTCCACCTCTCCTGCTATATGCAGGGACACCTCCCTCTAGACTAGTTGCTCAAAGCCCCATCCAGCCTGACCTTGAATGCTACAAGGTAGGGGACATCCACAGCCTTTCTGGGCAACCTGTTCCAGTGTCTGACCACACTCACAGTAAAGAACTCCTTCCTAATATCTAGTCTAAATCTGCACTCTTACAGTTTAAGGACATTTCTCCTCATCCTGTCACAGCCTTAAATAAAAATAAAATAAATATATTATTAATAAAAAATCCTTCCCCACCTTTCCTGTAGGGCACCCTTCAGGTACTGTAAGGCTGCTAAGTGTTGTTTGTCTCAAGTCTGGTATCTTTGGACACATTTGTCCTCTTTGTTTTGTAATGGTACCATGTTTTTTTTTTTTTTTAATAATTTCTCTCTATGCTTTTTGGCATACCTTTCTTACTTAACATTCATGGACTTTTCTTTTTTTTTTTTAAACTTTGTTAGCATTGTAGAACATTCACTTTAAATTGGAAACAACTTTCTGACTGTGGTAATTCAGTCTTTTTCCATACTTGAAAATGTTACTCTTTGAGCTAGGTTTCACATTAGTTTGAGACCACAAAGATGAAAATCATAGCAAAACATATGGGAAATTAATGTGTGATTAAATTGTAGAATTACTTGCACAAGTCTTCTGGTAATACAGTCACTTCTATATTGTCAAAATCACCTTCATTTATTAAATTCCAGCACCAACAGTGCATGGTGTATGAATTAAAAAAAAAAAATAAAAATCTGAGCAATTAATCATATTTGATATTTCATACTGTCTGATATCTGAACTGCTTTTTAGTAAAGGAAAAAAGGTTTTGCTGGCCAATTTGGTGCAGCTAATCAATCTTTATTTCTCTAAGTGTTAGAAATAAAAGTGTTCTTTAGACTGCCCTTTTTTCCTTCAGCTGGAAGTTACGCTGTTGGCTTTTACCAGCTATTCCCATGTCAGGAATCTTTCAGTACTGGGACTTATTTATCCAGGCTATGTGCTACTCTTTAGCTGTTATCTAAGTCAAGTTGTATGGCATTCTTAAATATCACTAGAGCAAAAATTTTAGTCTTTTCATTGAAATGGTTGGATAATTTTTCAATGTGTTGTTTTTACAGTTCCTTTGATAGAGCAATTGAAGCATGGAGGCAGTTCCACTGTGATCTCAATGACTTCTCTCAGTGGATAACAGAAGCTGAAGGGTTATTAGCTGATGCCCGTGGTCCAGATGGCAGCCTGGATCTGCAGACAGCTGGGCTGCATCAGCAGGTATGTATAATAGGTGCAGTAATGGGACAAGCTAAAAAATCTAGATTTTTGTCTAAAATTATATACATATATATATTTTTTATGTGAGTCATGTATGAGACTGCAATTAATGTAACATTCATTTGTAGTTTAAAGTGATTCCTGGAGAAGATCACAATTCCTGCTTGTAGTATAATGATTTCTGTCTTTAATAGTTTTGACTTAATTTGATAATTCAAATAGTGGCATCGTTTAATCTAGAAAATGAGATTTCAATTATGTCTGCCTTAGATTTTATTGCTTCAGAATTCAATTTAATTATAAATATTGTAGCTATTATACAAATATTGTAGTTTAAACTACAAGTTTAATTACTTGATAATTTTCTAGATCCGTATTGTGAAATAGCAGACTTCTCTGTTTAGCTAAGCTACTCTGCTAAAAGAGAGGAAAACACTACTTTAAGGGTCTGATTTATTTATTTTTCTTCTGTGTAAGGAGTGACTATCCAAGCATTATCCTAACACATAGTTTTTAATTTTTATCCTTGTTACTGCTTGAATTTTTTTTTTTTTCTTTGCCATATCCCATCTCTTTCTTGAATTATCTTGTTTCTGTTCTGGTTGCAGGGAAATTTGTCCTAATGTTTTAAGCTTGCTGTAGTTCTAAGGAATGTTTGAATTTTTGATCCTGACATCTTCTGACTTCCTTTAGTTTCGTGGATTTGTTGTGATGTTTGGAGAGCACAGGCTTTGAAGATCCTAGCTAATATAGTGTTAAGTTACAGAAATAGACAGGGCCATGTTTTATGAGAAGAAATAGTTGTAAAAAAAAGAAATAAAAAAAAAAATAGTCCTAGTATCTGTTAGCAGTACTGGAAAGGAATCAAAAACGAGTATGAAGTCTAACACTGGTCATTTGAATGAATTCTTGTGATCCTAGGTAGTATTCAGTAGTGTATTCTATATCATCATCTCTTTTTTATGACACTCGTTAGAAAATTAAACCACATTTAATAACAGACTTAATAATTTAAATAACAGCATCCAACTTTAAGTAAGATAGCTTCATGTGCCTATTTTAGTAAAACAATATTCACTCATGATTTATTGTGCATATTATGAGCCATAGATAAATGTCATCTCTGGTCAGTAATAAAATTGTGTCGCTTTTTTTTCTGACAGGAACTTGAAGAAGGAGTACACAATCATCAGAGCAGTGTTTTGGCATTGAACAGAACTGGGGAAGGGATCATACAGAAACTCTCTGCTACAGATGGGAGCTTCCTGCAGGAGAAGCTGGCAGGACTGAATAGGCACTGGAAAGCAATCACTGCTGAGGTCATGGATAGACAGCAGAGGTAACAAGTTATTCAGGAATTTGGATATCTGGTCAGATGGGGTGAAGAGACTCTCCTTTAGCAGACTCTGAGAGTTAGAGTATTCTATTGCATGCTGTCATTTATCTGAATTTTCCTGACTTTTTTTTTTTTTTTAATTTAATTGTCTTGTATTAGTTCTGATTTTTCTTCTTTTTCAAAATCATTTCATTGCTAAGCCAGATGGCTTTTTTGGAAGGAACACTGAACTAGTTCTTTTGGCTGAAGCTAAACTGAAAGTACTCTATCTTGATTTCTGTTTTTGCATTGTCAAAGATATGCTAATTGAAACAATTGTATGGTGGAAGTCAAGAGCAATACTTCAAAACAAAAGCTTCAGTCTGTTTGCAGCCATTTAATATAGCTGACCTGCTATTTTCTGAACAAAACAAAAATCCGTTGTGAATGATCCTTAAATTTCCCTCAAAGATTAAAATGTGAAATGTTCTAAGATAAATACATGAATTTTTGGTGTGTCTGAGGATACAAGGTTTCCTCCTCTGTAAATGTTATAGAAAGCTATAAAGATTAAGCTCAAAAATGTTGACTGGCATGTCATGTTCACTGCAGAAGTGCATGTAGATATTCTGTTTTTCTTTTTAAGGCTAAAGGGAGAGAGTCAGCAGCTGATAGATTACAGAAAAAAGCTTGATGAACTGCGTTCCTGGTTGGAAAATGCAGAAAATGTTCTGGACATGAGATTTACATTCAACCATGAAGAAAACTTACGAGAATTACAGGCAAGATCCTTGAGTGTGTGTATGTATGCATGTATATGTTTCGTGCAAAGTATCAGAATGTGACTTTTGGAGAATATTTTCACTGTTAATTGACAAAGAAATATGTTTGATTGTGTGAGAGTTCCATGTGATTACTTGTACAAGCAGGTAGCATCTTGTAATGAAATCAGGTTGAGTTGATAATGCCTGTCTGGCCAGATGATGACAGCAGTTTCAGAAAGTGAGAAGTGTGTATATATAGAACTAATAGAATTTGGTAAAAGGAATTTTACTCAGGATAATACCCACAAGTCTACTTTATAATTCTGAAGACACCAGCAAAAGTCCGTAGGTTTAAAAGGGTATTGTAAGAACGGACAAGTTGATAAATGGATGGATGGGTATGTAAGCACCATTGTCTTATTGGGCAGATTTAATACTTTGTTGCGTGTTTTAGACGGTATTTAACTTGCTGTTTAAACTACTAAAGGTTTTGATCATTTCCCGTTACATAGATGTGTATATGTATGTTATTTTTCCTGTTTGTTTTGTGTGTGGCTTTGATAGCAAAATATCTTTAATTTAAGGATGCGTGAAAGAGAATATTTCTGGAATACTAAGAAGAATCCAATAATCATAATTATCATTTTTTTTAAAATAACAATTAAAAAGAGATCTACTGCTAGACCAAATTAGAAAGCCTTGAAGTTGCAACAAATGTATATAAGTGATGTAAAGTAGTTGCTGTTGTATTTGCCTAAACAAGTTCACTCTCTTTTTAATCAATTGAGTATCCTGCTGACTGGCTACTGTGCAAGTTTAATTTTTCTTGCGAATTCCTGAAGTGAAAGGTAGAAGTGGATCATAGGGTGTGTGTGCGTGTGTAATATTAGAATTTACTAGAGAAGCACTGGCAGGGAATTAAATACCATATTTGGACCTATCACAGCTGGAACAGATTTGCAATTATGACTGTGCTAATTAGGGAAGTGAATTCAAAATACTAGTAAGATTACTGAGCTGCTCAGGAGGGTGAAGAATTCCTCATAGGTAAAGAAACTTGGATAACTTTCCTTGTTTCGTATAGCCAAAGAACAATGAGAAGAGAGATGGTGAGGAAAAAATAGGATAACATGGGGGAGAAGATCTGTTATTAAAGATTGCTACTGGGGAAGTGGGAGTAACGGATGTTAACTGATCAGTCAGGAGTATACTATCTGGGAATGAGGAGGTTTCTAAATAAAGAAAAGTAAAATAGACATCTAATTGAAACAAAAAGAAACAATGGAACCTTTTTTTTTTTTAATAAATGCTTGATAATTTAGTAAAGGTACTATTTGGTATTCTGCTAATTCTAATCAGATGCTGTGTTCAGTGAACTACCTTCAGGCCTGTGTTCCTGTCACTTTCATGTACACACCTCATAGTAATGTGCTGTACAAGTATTATAAATATTAGGATGGATGAATATGATGCATACTTGCTAATGTTTGTTTGTTCTATTGCTTTAAAGACAACAGTTGTGATTCTCTCTCTGTAGTGCTTTTGGTCTTATGGGCAAACAATAGCATAGTTATGTTAAAAGTCAGTGGGAAGTGCACCCAAGTGTAACATTCTTTTTGCAGGATCTTAAAGAAAAAGAAGACTATGGGAGGTTGATCAAAATTGAATTGTAAGGTTGCGTTAAGTTTTTAACTATCTTTAGAGAGCATGTCATTAGGAATAAAGTATCTTGTGGCAATAGTTTCCTACATCCTGGCTCATACCAGGAGTGAGCCCTTAGTTTTTAAATTATTTCTAGAACTAAGGCAGGTTATAATTTTGATTAAAAGAGCGTTGACTTTTGGATACATGTGATGCATCTAGAAGTGGTCAAATAGAAGCATCTTGTGAGGTCAGAATCAATGTGAGTGATATGAGGCTATGTAGGTACCCTTTGCATGTGTTCTCCAATTAGTAATAAATGTTGATCTTTAAATATTTGTTTTAATAATTTCCACCCATTACCAAGAATAAACAAACAAAAAACAACAAAAAGCTGCTTCTGTTACGTATTTTGAAGTTAATTTCTAAATACTAGAGCAAAAGGAAAACTTTTCCTCTTGTTATTTTTTAATACTTATGCATTTGATTTCAGTCCAAAACTGTTCTGTCCCTTTTAGGTCTTAAGTGAAGAGATGGAAGTACAGGGAGACAAACTGGAATGGTTGAACAGAACTGAACCTGAAGTTATTCTGGATAAAAATGTTGATCTTCAGGAAAAAAACAAGCTTTCTGATAGCCTGCAGTCCCTCAATGTGAGGTGGAATAAGGTGTGTATTTCTTCAGCATTTTTACCTGAAGTTGAAAATATAGTGGTGTATTCAGAGTGGTAGTCTTTCTTTTTCCATGCATCTGTGACATCTAAAATGTCTTGGAAGGTGTGTGTGTTGAGGGACTGTCTCCCAGGCATGAATCCATGTCTGCATGTAAACCCTGGTAAATGTTATTTCATCAGAATACACTGATTAGTTTACTTGTTGTTCTGTTCTTTTTTTTTTTTTTTTTTGCATTGGCTTTCTTTCAACAGCTGGATCAAAAATGTTTAGTCATAGAACTATAGAATATTTTGAGTTGAAATGGTCCTTGAAGATCATCCTGTTCCCACCCCTTGATATACAGCTATACTTGTTCAAGTTGCCAAAGCCCCATGCAACTTGATCACTTCCAGAGGTGGGGTATCTACAGCTTCTCTGGGCAACTGTTCCAGTGCATCACCACCTCCATAACAAATAATTTCTTCCTTATATCTAGTCTAAAGCTATTGTCTTTCAGTTTAAAATCATTACCAATGGCCCTATCACTATCCTCCTTTATAGTCTCTTCCCATTTTTTTATAGGCTCCCTTTAAGTTCTGGAAGGCTACTGTAAGGAGAAGTACTGTACTGTACTTCTCCTTTCTAGGCTAAGTAACACGAGCACCCCTCAGTCTGTCTTCTCAGGAAAGGTGCTCCAGCCCTCTAATCGTCCTTGTGGCCCTCCTCTGAACCTGCTACAATAAACCCATGTCCTTGTCATGTTGGGAGCCTCAGAGTAGAATGCAGTACTGCAGGTGAGGTCTCACAAGAGAAGGGGTAGAATCATCTCCCTCAACCTGCTGGCCATAGTGCTTTTAGTTTTCTATCATTGCCTTCTGAAAACAGCAGGCCAATTTGTTTTCATTGCAAGAGGGTTTTTTTTTAATTAATTTTTAGATTAAATACATATTGCCTTAGTTTTTTGTGGTCACAGATCATGAGCATTCCTTTGAAGTGTGCCTAGTGAGTCTTGACTTTCATACCTGGACAGTAAAAAAACCAAACAAACATGCAAACAACTAATCTATAAAAATTAATTTATTTCTTTCCAAGGGTTAGGTAAGACATGGAAGGCTTTGGAAAAACAAATACTGAGCACCTTTTGGCATTTTTTTTTGTTTTAAATTGATACTTTGAAAAACTTTATTGAGATATGAATCATACCAGTATAGCAAGTGTAATGTAAAATATTGTATGTGCTCTAATACATGAACTTTTGCTATTAACGTTGATTTACTCCCTGCTTTTTTTTTCTCTCTGCTGGGCTGCAGGTGTTTAGAGAAGTACCTGACAGAGTCAGACAACTGGAGGCTTTTATTGGGCAGCCTCACCTTGTTGCACAGGCAAAGCCTTCTGGTGAGTAGCCATTCCTTCCACTGAGCTTAATACTGTTTGTAGTCAAAAAGCAATCTAAAAAGGAAACCTTCCCTAGTACTTAGACAAATGGAAATCAGAAATGTTTTCTGTTGCTTGGGACTCCCTTCCTGTTACCAGGGGAGAGAGAGAGGGAATATCTGTTTAGGGAAAAAGTTTGTATTTCAGGTTTGGATGTGTCCATTGATGTTCCTTTAAATGTGCTGAAGCAGAAAGATGTTTCAGTAAAGCTTAGATGTCCTCATCAGGTGCCAGTGTTGCAGGTACAGGAATAAATATCCAAACTAGCTGTATGTGACTGTTTGTTACCCAGTGGATTTGTGCATTTTTTGCATTTGTGCCTCTTAGTAACTGAGATCCAGTAGAATGTTTATCTACAGCTAATTATCTTGCATATGGATTCTCTGCAGTCCTATAAATGTCATTCTGCATATTTTGGCTCAGTAGGAGCACAGACAGGTCTTTTCCCGTATATCAGTTAGTTATTTTTCTGAACTCTGTAAGGGAAGCTGTTAAAAATATGGTCTTGTATCAGATATTTATACTGGCTGTATTTTTCAAAAGTTGTCAGAGATAGATAAGCAGGTTGTGTGTAAACAAGATGCCAAGGAAAGACAGTCCTTGCTTAAGAGAAATAAAGGTTTGAACTTCAGTAAATTAATTGTATTTTTTTGGGGGGGGTCAGTAGTAGCATAAATAAATAAATACAAAATCAGGGAGCACAGAAAAATTTTGGCTTTTCAGAGCTCTGATTCAGCTTGGTTTTCTTTTGTACAGACTATTTCTTAAGTAAAGCTCCTGTCTTTTGTTGTGGCAAGTGTGTAATATTTATGCTTCAGCTTGATTTAACTTTGTTTTCTTGGATCAAGAACGCAGCCAAACAGCTTCTGGAGAGAATCCTACTGTTCAGCCCGTTCCTACCTCTTTACAGTATCATACAAACCTTTTTTAGGACAGTGAAGTATTGCCAAGTCTGTGAAGCCTCTGTTGTAGTAACTTGACTTATTTCTGCTTAAGTGGATTCTGAGTTAAGAACGAGAAAACCTTTCTGTCAAATAACACGGAAGTGAGAATGGCAATTTCAGATTTTTACCTTAAATAATTGTTTAATATGCTTAGAGATCAACTCCCTTTTACATCAAAGAGGTCTTAGCTTCATTCTGTTAAAAGTTAATGCTATTCTGTTTTTTTCTCATTTGTATAGTATTATGGGTGATTCATGGGCCCTTTTCCATGCAATGAAATAATTAATAGCTTCAAAAGAAGCAAAAAACCATCACGGTGACTTAGGTTCTTGGGGTTAAAAAGTCTCAAATGCAGACCTTGCTGTGTGTTTTTTTTTTTTAGATGCTGTTGTATATTCATAGAAACTACCAAAAAAAAAAAAAAAAAAGAAAGAAAAGAAAAGCAATTCTCCAAACTGTACATGTAGCTGTGATTTTTATCTTTAATGAAAATTCCAAACTCTTTCAGATGTCCAAAAGGTGGTGCTAGTATCTTCTTCATTGGAAATTCCTGTTCAGACACAGCATGCTTCGGATCTTTCTGCACCTGCTGATTTGGATAAAACTACAACTGAGCTGGCTGAATGGTTGGTATTGATTGACCAGATGCTCAAGTCGAACATAGTCACCGTGGGAAATGCTGAAGATATCAACCGGACTATTGCACGATTGAAAGTATGTGTTGTAGTGAAGGCTGGTGGTTTGGAAAATTAGGAGACACTTGTAATTTCTTGATTAAACATATAGGCTAAAAATGTATTAAAAAAACAACAAAACAAAACCACTACTGTAAATGCTTAACCTGCAAATTGCAATTCAAAATATGTTGAAGTTATGCTACTCTCCCTTCTACTATTTCCTCTTAATTCCTTGTCTCCCTTCACGAGCAAGATGTGAGATAGGCACTGCTATTTACTTATTTATTTAATTTAAACAAAGCACATAGAGAAGAACTGCAGATGGTATCTTTAATGATAATATATAGATAACTGATGCTGAAGCCTTTGGAACAGCTTCAGTACTCAATCATTGGAGGGCGACCTGTACGATTCACTTAGTAGTTATTTTTTAATGAATTTTGTTATGTTGCAACTATTCTAAACTGATTTCCAGAGACATTAAACAGATAACAGGTTTTAATGTAAATGGTTGTGGTGTAAATACTTTTCTGTTGATAGCTTATGCTGTGCTGAGCTGTGACAAAGGACAGCATTTGTGGGATGTAAGCTGCCATTAAGGTTCATTGCATTTGACTCGATATCAATTAACATGAGTAACTGTGTGTGTGCAAGCTACAGGCTTAATATTTCTATTTCTGAGGACATCTAACATCATTTGGTATTTGATAGAATAAATGTGAAAGTGCTATCTTTTAACTGTATAATGCTTATGATAGGAGGTTCTGGTACATAGCCATAGTTGAAAGAATTTTCATGTTCTGTCTATAGTCCATGCTGACTATTCTTCCACCTTACCCATCTCCATGTAAATGTGTGCATTTGCATTTGTGTCTATATAAAGATGAGAGCGTGGTAAGGCAAAAATAAATTATGGAAGAGAGAAAAACATACTGGAAAATATTTCACAATGACTGGTTGTAACTGTGATTTGTGCAGGTTAGCCTTCACATCTGGATTTTCACTTGTAATTCAGAATACTTTTGCATTTTAAAGCAGTGCTATAATACTGTGACAGCTCAAGGGTTGTAAATAGTGAATGAAGCTGCCATCTGTCTCTGGAGACATAGATGCTTAGTCTTATGTATAAGCAATACAGATAATGTTAAGTAAATCCTGTTTTTTGTACCTAAAAATCATATCCTAATTCTCAACAGATAACAAAGGCAGATTTGGACCAACGGCACCCTCAGCTTGATTCTGTTTTTACATTGGCTCAAAATTTGAAAAATAAAACTTCCAGTTCAGACGTTAGAACAGTGATTACAGAAAAATGTAAGTTCCTCCATTCTGTGTTTTTTAAAGATAGTGTTTCCAAGGCGGTAAAATCTTCATCTCTTTCTCTTAAACTCCTGATTTTTAACCTTTCTTAAGTAAACTGAAAATTAGTATTTACATGGGTTTCATTATAGAAGTCTAATGAAAACTCTTGGAAGAAGAATTGCTATTTATTTTGTTAACCTGCTGTATTGCTGGGCTTTTAAAATAACTTATGAAAACCTTGAGTTACTTGACAGACACAGAGCCAGAGATAAGGATTTTATAACTTTTGATTTGTTGATACAAAGGAACTACTAGTATATTTTTATTTTTGCTGATCCTACATTATGCTGTACAGTTGGTTTAAAAAGAAAAAAAATAAAGCATGAATGTATTGCCTTGGAAGACTAACTTTTGAAATTGTTGACTGAGAATTAGAGCTTTTACGTCATTTGTGTGTACATTTAATAAATACATTGAAAATTTCTTTTACTGGTATCTACGGAAGGAAAACATAACTGACACAATTAGAAACTAGGGGACATCGTATTCTTTGAACTCCTGAGGCTTTGCCAGTTGCTAAGATTAGAAAATTAGTGCAGCAGGAAATACTGCAGTTAGCAGAAAAAAGAATCTGTGGAACAATGGAAGGATATATTTTGCCATCTTTTTCTGTAGAGTAGTTTGGTAGTAGGATGGTAGCTATTGTAGTTCAGTGGAGTCAGTCAGCAAGGGGAGATTTGGTCATTTGCAAAGCATCCCTCACAAAAGATAAAAGAGAATAAAGAAATTGTATTTTGAAAACTGATGTTGAGTTTCCTGATAGCTGTTCTTGCTAAAGATGGAAGCAGGGAAGCTGTGTATGTTGCCACAAATGAAGCTTCCAGTAAATACCCTATGTGCGTGAAGATTTTGCTACCTGTTACGAAACATGAAAAAAATGCATCTTACATTTGTAAAGAAAAGTACGTTTCTGTGATAAGGACTTTGTAGTAGTTTGCTTTTTTCTCAAGTGAAGAACAGAACTGCTTTGTACAACTCATTCTTTAAATGCTCAGGAGAAATACACTTGCAAATCTGCTGGATGTTGTTAGATGAAGCCTAGTTACTCAAATAGCTGGGAGTGCAGAAGGAAAGTTTCTCTGGAATTTGCTTAGTAGTAACTGCTCAGATGCAGGAAATTAAAAACAACGTGTAATTGGGTTTTCTTTCCCAGTTTCGAACACACAGGCAGATCCTTGAGACCACCAAGAACTTCATTGTCAGGGAGTGAAGGAAAAGGAAATATATCAATAGCAGATAATTGCATTAGGGTGTCTTGAGTGGATAAAAGTTTCAATCCATACAGAGTGTAAGGTTAACCTGCCCATTCATAGGGAAAAATCTGTAACAGAAATTCAAGGTATATTCATTCATTAATAATATCTGTATAAAAATGTCAAATACGTATCAATTTCAACCTAGTTGCTGTTTAGATACTTGTTTCACAGGGATATTTTACCTTCCAGCCCTGTGGGGTGAGCTTAAAATCATAGGAGACTTTTCTCCACAGTTTATTAGCCAGCACACAGTGTTATACCCATTTTTCATTCCTGCTCTTTTTGCTTTTGTATATACATTTGCTGTTGGGGTTACTGAAGTTTTCTTCTGAGGTCTCATTCAATTCATTCAATGACCTACATCATGGCAGAAAATTGTAGTCACTCTGGAGAAGGCGCTTCACTGCCACAGTCTGAGAGTTCTGTGAAGCTGAACAGAATATTATTGGATGTATTTTTAAAGATAAGAGATCCTGCCAGGCAGATCAAGCAAAATGACTTTGGATGTTCATAAAAGATTTATAAAACAAAACAAACAAAAAAAGCAAAATAACAGGACAACCTGCAAAGGGTAAAGTTCACTTACGTGATTTTTAGCTTAAACACATGCCTTGGCATTTTTTTTGCTTCATGAAGGATTAAAGCAACTTCATGAAAGATTAAAGCAACTTGAGTATCAATTACGTTGCTTTTCTAATAAAGTAAAATTAATTACCTTACCAGTAATGTATGTACCTTGGAGTTATTGCTTATTGCCTAACTGTTGCTGCTAAGAATACGGATGCTCTCAAGAAAGCCAGCTTAGGTGGTTTTTTTTTGCTTTTTCTTTTCAACATTTTTTTTCTTACTCTTCAGTTCAAATAATACAACACGTTGCTACTGTCATGACAGGTAGTAGGGAAGACCTATTGTTAGCTCTACAGACTCTCAAGAGAAAGGAATATACCAGTTTTATTGGTCTGTAAGCATAAAGAAAAAAGTATGATGCTGTTGTTTTCTTTCTGTCAGGCAGACTTACTACTTTCCCTGATGCTATTATTTTGCTCTGGGCTTCAGTCATGTTTTCTTTTTCATTCTTTGTTTATTAAAGGTTGAAACTTGTTTATTGATTGTCTAAAGTAACTATTTATTGAGAGAGGAGATATTTGAAGGAAATGGGGCAAGATCAATAACTTCTCTGTTGTATAATCTACACAAGCCTGTAGAATCCTGTGGTGGAGTGAAAATACTAAAGCACATTGTTAGTGGAGTGCTCCTACCTTAGCCATAGCTGTGCAGGTGCTACTAGACTGAGTTCAACACACATGATGGCCAGTAAATCTTAGTTCACTTTTTAAGTGCAGAAAGGTGACTTGCTGCGGCACAGCCTTCACCCTGCCCTGGTGCTCCCTGGAAACTCTACTGGTGGTAGATCTACTGTGGCATCTCTGCTGTGCAGCTGTGGCAGATTTACCTCCTGTGAACATGTAAAAAGTAAAGGGTAATGCCTTTGGAGACTTCCAGAAATATAGTAGTTACTTGTATGCTGACCTACTTAAACAAGAGGCAGTCAAACCCCTACTTTTGGTTAACTTTCATGAACATATAAATTACTTGAGGAACTAAAATACAAAATATTGAAGTGACTGTATTTGAAAATGAGTTGCATTATTGCTTCTTGTCCTGAGGAGTAAGTGGTGAGTTAGGGCTACTTGATTGGTTATCTCTTTTTTTTCTTTTCTTTTTTTATATTGTCCTCTCCAGTGGAAAAAGTGAAGAACCAATGGGATAACACCCAGCATGGTGTGGAGGTGCGGCAGCAGCAGCTGAAGTACATGCTGTCAGACAGCATACAGTGGGATGAGCAGAGGAAAGAAATGGAGCATCTCATGGAGCAGTGTGAGATCCGTCTGCGTATGCTTCAGCAGGCCCCAAAGGAGGTGCTTGTCAAACAGATTTCAGATAACCAGGTAAGACCATCTGCAGTTGGCTTCTTGGTCTGTGTAATGCTATTGGATTCGTTTGATATTTGGATGTAAGATTTAATTGTAAGGTTGATGTGGTGGTTCTGTGATTTTGGGCACTCTGTGTTCTAAATCACTTTTTTTCATCAGCCTTCCTGAGATTTACTTTTGAGAGAAAAACAGGTGGCATGAATACTTGTGTGCCTTTTTATGAGTGTGGCTGAAAGGAGCATAGTATAATCCGATAAATGATACTACGCAAAAAGTCCTTGTATTGGTAAAAGTTTTGTCATAGAACCACAGCATGTAGCAGAAATCTATTAGCAATAGTAAATCCAGGCATGGAAGAAGTTATTTAAAATTATCCCAAGTTTCACTTCTGATTGATACAAAGCGTATTCATCTTATTTTTTTCCTCAATTTCATGTGATCTTTGTTGCTTTCTGTATCACAGTGAACATGCTGTGATAAATCAGTAAATCTGATGTTCTTTGTGGTGGCTGTTTGAAAAAGGTCAGGCTGTCAGAGGCTCAGGGTAAGAACTAAAGAGACTAATGATTGAGGAGGGGCTCTTATCAGTGTGGAACTTAGAACAACCTCTAATAGACTTTGAAAAAATGTGTGTATGTACATATAAACAGACATTCAGTGTAGGGATGTGGCTAGGTATGGAAAGAAGCAGAAAGTTTAGCAATGAGTATTTCTCACTGACCCCTAGCTATTTCAGTAAGCAGTAAAATTGACTGTTCTTCATTGCCTTTCCTGTGTGAGCAGAGAATTGGAAATAGGCTCTTAGGCCTACCTTTTTGCTTTCTCAAGTGAAATTAGACATGTCCAAACATTGAATATGGAGATAAAAAAAAGATACAACTGATTAATAGATAATATATATATTTTATTTTATTCAAAACTCTGTAAGGGCTAAGTACGTTATACCATGCCAGTTGTATCACTGTTAGCATAACTTAAATTTGTTCATGCTGCTAAGACCTAAAACTATTTTTACTTCTGTTGCCAGTAAAACAGACAGGAGAGTTTTCCTAGTTCTTGCTGGCTTCAGCAATATAATTTTTCTCATTTGTGTTTTGGTTCATTGTTAGGAAGCTTGTTATCTAATAGATTTTCCTTTTAAAAGGAATTTTATTCCATAAAAGAATTATGCACATTCCCGCTTTTTAAAGCATAAAAGAAGGTATTATAATGATAATTGCATAATATGAAAAGCAGTCTCTGATTTTGATTTTGCTTTGATGTCTTATTCTGAAATTCCTTTTTAGCTGTTAGTGCACGATTTGCATAGGGGAGACATCACAGTAGCTGCATTCAATGATCTTTCTAATAAACTTCTTCGAGAGTATCGTGAGGATGACACAAGGAGAGTGAAGGAAACCACTGACCAAATGAACACTTGCTGGGTTAATCTGAACCAAAGGTAATTGGTTGCAAGGTTTCACTATATACCTTTCTGTTTTAAACTTGTATCTCATGTTTATCACTTACAGCTATTTCAGCCTCTTCTCTGCAGGCTTAGCTTTACTGCAGCATTTAGCTCTGCTTCAGTGGTTTAATCAGTTGTAGTGAAGCTGAATTTTGATGATGGAAATTCCCCCACAGTTTACTATGGAAGGCTTCTGTATCACTTTCAATTCTTTTTTCAAAAATGATAGCAATAAGTATTAAAAAAAAAAAAAAAAAAGTGCTTCACTCATGTTTGCTCTCCACTTTGCTTGTGGCTATTTTTTCTCTAAAGGTCTTTGAGCAATTCTTCCTGTTCTGTGATGTTGCTATGCTCTGTATATGTGTAGCTTGTTACTGTGCTTCCTTTTCATAAGGCTGAAAGTATTTAGCTCTGCTTTTCAGTGTGTTAATTTATTTAAGGCCTTTCATCTAACGGAAACTTTTCCTGCATCGGGCTGTGCTTTGGGTTTCTGAATGCGATGTATCTGATGCTCCCATCTAGAAAGCATTTGATCTACAGGAACTGAGATTTGAAGCTTCTCTGTATTCATCCTATTCATTGTTTCAAATAAGTCTTACAGACCAAATTCTGAACATATGATTACATGTATTTTCCTATGTGTAATATTTTTTGTGTGTGAAGTAATCTAATTGCTGCAAAAACAATTCAGCATTTTATGGGTAATTATCATAAGACCAATGTCTGACTCAATACCAGTGTCTTTAAAAGACAATATACTTTGTGATTAGGACAGAAGAGAGATCTGACCCTATATGTATGGGAATGGGGTAAATGACATACAAAATCTGTATGTATGCATGCATGTAGGTGCACACAAAAAAGGGAAGCTGCTTTTTTTTTTTTTTTTTAAATGACATGTGAGTTAATTGAGAATGAATCTTTCATAGTAAAGCCTCTACAGTTGAATGATATGTCCTGGGGAATAAGAGGAAGAGAACTTTACAGTGGTAAGCAGTTGGTTTCACAGGTAATTAAGGAAGAAGAATGTAATGTCTTGTTATCCTTCCTTGGAGGAAAATGATATCTTTGTAGTTTTCTGCATTTGATGTCATAAAGAGTTTTATACAACTCGTTTCCTCGTTATTTCCATTGAGAGATGAGATACAGAACAGACAAAACTTTATATGCCTCATTCTGTGTGATCATTTGAGAGAGAATACTTATTGATCTCTAAATGTTTTAGAGACATCTAAGATAGAGTTCTCAAACAACTAAAATATTTCATAATTGATCTAATGTGGGCATTTTCTTTTCATGGTTCTTAAGTTAAAATGTCCAGTAGACAGAGGCAAAGGAAAGACTTCTAGCATATGACAAAACTTCCATAGCTTTTTACTTTGTGAACTAGGCTATAGTGATGAGGTCACCTTTTGAAAAGACCCATCTTGACCTGACCATTTGAACTGAGTCTGCATGTTCCTCTGCTTTTCCTCAGAGTAAACTAGTATCTTTTCCAAAAATGCTGTTAAATTCATCTGAAATAGGTCATGATGATTTCTGGGAATAGAGATGCAATTAGAGGTTGGCAGAAGAGCTCCTGGTTGGATTAGCAGTACCTATAAGTTCCAGTTCTGTAGTAGCCTCATTCAAATTCAAACTTCGCAGTTTTGTCTAGAGCTAGCATAAAGCTACCCACCTGTGTCAAAGCAGGTGATCAGAAGGAAGAGTTCCTGACTGGAAGCCTCTAATTATTTTTGAATCTGCTTAAAGTATGGAATAGTGAGCACCTTGCGTTCTATTGTGTGTAACTGAAGCTGCACAGTTATCAGTGGGGCTGCTATGCTGCAGCCTTACGAAGATGAACGTCTGCTTTGTTTCTTAACTAGTGGCAGAATGTACAGAAGAACTCAGGAAACCAGTGGGTAGCCAAAGCATGGAGCTGCTTACTGTAACCCTGCAGAGCAGAGCAGAATTAAAAGGGGAGAGTGCAATAAGAGCACCTTTTCAGGGGAATGAAGGTTTTTATCTTTGCCTTTGAATGCAATAAACAAAAAATCTAGTGAACCTTGAGCGCTGAGGATGGCTGAATGTGACATATCTCAGGACAGACAAAGATTGTGCCTGCAGTATGCATGTCCTGTGGCTTCTATAAGCACAGACCTGTATTTATGGCATAATGCTTTAAAATGCCATCTCTGGCTGTAGTTATGCCTGTGGAGGTTGCAGAAGGCGGTCCTTATTAGCATTACCTGGAATAGTCAGTCCTGAATGTCTTCTATAGTGCCAGTGGTAAGGTTTGTCATGAAACACAAAGTTGAAGGAAAATAGTGGCATTAAGAGGCTGAAGCTTTCTCACATTGACATTGTTTAAATTGACTGTTCCGTCCAGTGACTTTATTTTTATTTCAGGATGAAGCTGTAGTTGTTCTGCATCATTCTGGTGCTTCAGTATTAAACTGTATTTGCCATCTAAATTGTCTCAGAAGTTCTTCCCTGATTTTCTTTTCATCACACATTTATATACATTGTATATTTTTAGAGTAAATCTGAAAAAAAGAATTGTGTGGAACAGGGATCTGAAACAGTGCCATGAAAGCTTAAATGCTAGAGGTATTACTCTGTTTTGTTTCTTGGATATTGCTGATAGGATCTGCTTAAACATTCTGCACTACCACTGAATTAAGTAAAGTTAGCACCAGTTTTGCGGAATTCTGTGGGTTCTCTTTGCATTTAATTCTTGCCTACTGGAAAGAGTGTCTTTTGGAGACTGTTCTGATCATATTAGAATTCTTTCAGAATCTGAATCATCATTGAAGTTAATCTTCAATACAAAATTCTCCATCCGTTCTCTTTTACATTTGAAGCCTTTACTAGAGTGAAATGAAAATATTTGTGTTTGTTTGTAGGACAGTTGTTCGCTACTGCTGTATAGATCATCATCGAAAGCTGCCATGTAGTCTTAGAATTTTAATTGTAAATCTGTTAATTTATGCCTCTGGGTTTCATGCTTAGGGCAAGGAATGATTTTCAGCTTTAATTTAAATATCATGACTGCATTGTTACTGTAATAGGATTTAATTCTTCACTTTAATTTCAACCAAGCAGAAAGTTTGAGAAATTAGAACTTTGGGCTGAAGATTACATTTTTCAATGGATCGTATTAGATACAAAGTTCAAGTTGTCTCAGTTCCCATCCAGTACATCAGTACTTAGGCTTAGAGATCTGGGTCACTTAGTGTTTTATTCTCTAGGGCTTTTCTCTTTCTTTGAAGGTCACCTTTATTATCAGTCTGTTCTTCTTGTTGTCACTCCTGTTCCTTCTACCTTTGGCCTTAACCCCCTGCTAGGGAAGAAAATCCCTGCAGAGTGAGAGGCATTTGAAGTCAGAGCTCATAAGTGGTTTTACTTCACACTTTTCCTCAGAGTTCCTTGGTGTGCTCTAATTTTTGAGCTGATGCTTGTTATTTTTTTGTTGTCTATATGCTGGTCAAACATTTAGTCATCCCTAGCATGCTATTTATTTATTTTCTTTTTGTCAAGAGGAGGCAGAGCATGCCAAAGCTTCATGCCTGAATGAAGGCTTCTTATCATGCTACTCATTTGCCAGTAGCCAAAATGTGGGGAGGCACAAAATTAGGAACAATCCACAGAATTTCATTTTGAATAAAGCAATTATTAACAAGTGACATAAGGTCTATCCTCCAAATACTGGGGTTGTAACTTTATCTTACTGCAGGTTGTTTCTAGAAAATTCTGTTGTTTATGCTGGTATTTGGGAATGTGAGCCTGGCAAAGTCAAGGTTGTGTCAGATGCTCTTAGTGCCCTTGAAGGAAAGTAACATTTCCTTGCATCTGCCTTTTCTGATGTGCTGGAAAACTGGAATACCTGCTTTGAAACAACTTCTCATACTTAACTTTATTAACCAGAGCTTTTGAAGTTGCTGACTTATAACAGTTTTCCATATAAGTTTTGTTTTAATGACAAGGAAACAGTTCAGATTCCAGAAGTGCAATCTGATCTACTCTCAGGAGATCTGTTCAAGTTGCATACCTGGAGGCTGATCTAAAGGTTTTGAATCAGTTCCTTGCATCTTTAAAAAAAAAATGTTACAAACAAAGCCTTCAGTTGTACAACTGGAGAATTTTTTGATTGGTTCAAAATCTGGGCTATATTCTGATTCTGCCACTTCTCTTTTCTTTAAACATGTTGAGTATGGGCTGACTGTTACAACTGTAATATATTATTCTGAATGACAGATCCCACAGTCTTTGTCTTTTAAGAGAAAAAATCAGGTATTTGACTTATCACACTTCCAGAGTTTGATTTTGCAGTAGATACAAATTAAGGGAAATGTTTCTGCTCACTGTAGAAGAAAAAAATTCCCCCAAATTCTCAGTGTTTCTACTCCGTGTCATTTTTGTTGAAGAGAAGCGTTCACACATTTTACACATGGGAATGACCTCTGCCATTAAGAGTAGCATAAGCCTGTGATGATAATGCTCAAAAAGAAGATACCTCTGATTCTTTCACACGCATTCTCTAAAAGCACTGTGACATACATAAGTTTGGAACATCTGTTGATAACTAAAAACATAATAATCAGACAAACAGTTTATACATATTTATACAATAATGTAAACTGTAAAACAGTTTATACAGTATTTATACAATAATGATAAAACAAGCTGATACAGATGTAGAGTTTCTTAATAAAGAGAAGCTTCAGATTATCTTTTAGAAGTTTCATTATGATGTGTGTAATACTGAAGGAATATTTTGACACTTGCTGTCTTGTTTTCAGAGCTGTTGATAGGCAGAATATCTTGGAGACAGAGCTGAAGACAGTACAGACCTCATGCAAGGATCTGGAAAGCTTCCTCAAGTGGCTTCAAGAGGCAGAGACAACAGTTAATGTTCTTGCAGATGCTGCTCGGCGTGAGAACACAGCTCAGGACAGTGCCTGTGTAAGGGAACTCAGAAAACAGATGCAGGTGAGAAACTGCTGGTTATTGTGTTTTCCCTGAGTGGCAAATATTATAAAGGAAATCTAGTTTCATCCACTGGAGAGTGGAGGTTTACAGCCTATTGGAATGTTTTTAAAAACAGTATCTTAGAAGTCAAGTGTGAGAAAGAAGCAGATATATTCCCTAAGAATTGAAATGTGTGTTTTGTGGACATCTATGTCACTTAGTGCTCTTAAACCTCTTTGTATGTTGGCTGTATTCAGGAAGAGTAGGAAGGAGGGACAGAACCTGGGTTCAGTCTTCATTAAGGGTACAGTGTATTGGTGGGAGAACAGGACTGCTTCTTAAAATTTATGCATTTGTGCCTGTGGCAGGAATAAGCTGAGCATCACTGTATTTTGTCTTTCTGTGCTGCATGCATTTCTTTTGTTGTCCTGTTTAACAGATTTGATTGCTTTCATGTGTCGTAATTCTCCTGAATCTTTTAATATATATATTTTCCTTCAATTAATTTACCTTATTTAGTTTAGTTATTTTGATGTGCACAAAGCTGGGAAGCTACATCAGCTCTCAAATTCTGTGCTCTGAGTTTGGAGCCATATATTCTGTGGTCTTAATTAATGGTGTTTGGACAAGATTCTGCTATTAGTAGGGCTCTAATCTGAACATATCTGTGTTGAATTTAAATGAAATGAGGCAGTTTGAATTATCTGATAACAAATTACTCACTGTGATTAGAAAGAAAAGAATGATATATTGTGGCGTTTTGTGGCTGTGGAAGATGATGTGTCAGTCAGCGATGTTTCTGTGATTATGGTCAGTCAGGTAAATAAAATACCCATCTGTAGAGATGTGTTTCTCTGATAACAAGAAAAAGTTGTTATTTTGCAGTTTACCACTGTTGGCTATATGCTGTAGTGAAGCATCTTGGTAAGGAAAGATTGTTTGCTTCTTCATTGTTCTTCATTTTGATTAAGACTGCTAGAGTAATACTGTGTGAGGGGAGAACTGCTGGACAAAACTTCCAGCTATGTGGGGAGGTCTATAATGAACTCTTTATCACATCCATTGACCTGGCTTGTAACCATAGACTCTGAGAAGGGAGACGTAGATGCTGGGTGTGGCCTCCCCTTGTATGGTATTCCTTTAGCTGAAATTCTCTGTCTTATCACTGCTTGCTCCTATACACTGTGTAGATGCAATATAATTGTTTGACTTACCTATTGCTTTATGTAATATTTTCAGCTACCAAAGTATTGATAAATATAGGTGAAATATATGCTGAAAGCAGACAATATATGATAGATTATTTTTTATTACTGTGTGTCATATATTTTCAAAATAAGATAATCTGTGTTGAGCAAGGGAGATGGAACTGTCTTCCATTGCATGTCAGGACTAACTTGTTAGGCTGCAGCTCAGATCACTCTGCACAGGACTCAGTAATGTGGGCACCGCTGAAACCCCCCTCTGACTTCCACTGCCACATCTGAGTTAGGAATAGTACCATAAAAATAATCTTGACTTTCAGCAAGGCAGAAGGCAGTGATTTTTTTTAATTATTATTATTTTTTTAAGAGTTGAATTTTGCAGTTACAGCATAAGGCTTTTTATTTATTTGCCATGATCAAAATATAGCAAAAGGCTTTCCTTTCAGGTTGCTGCTGGAACCAGTCTTTGGCAATCACTGTATCCAATATGTTTAGTAGCCACCTGAAAAAGGTTTAAACTTAATTTGAAGCAAGACGCAGAAAGTGAACTAAGAAACAGAATTAACTCTGGGACAACAGGGATATGAAGGCCTGTGCCTACAGATGTATAAGTGTTCAGAATAACTTTGTCTTGTTTTATTGTGAATGGACTGTGTTTGGTCTCATTGTTAGAGTCAGGCTTATATATTAGCTGACAAGGGGAAAAAAAAAGCAAAACTGTAAGAAGAGGGCAAGTGTAAACTGTGGACATTGTTTTATGAAGAAGAGATTTGAGCTTCTGCACATTATTTCTGAATGTTTCAGTGTTTCTGGACATGTCCTGCTGCATATGTTACTTCCAGAAAAAATGTATTGGCAGTGTTATCAGTTAATGATACTAGGCTGGAGCTGTACCTGTGGTAGTAGAGGAGAGTAGATGTAAGCCAAAAGCAAGACGGTACAGGGGAATAGTTTAACTAAGTGGCGGAGATGATGGGGGAAAAAAGTCAAATTTGAGGTGGAGGATGCAGGTATTAAGATTTCTAAATATGGCATGGGAACAGTTTTTCAATCTGTCCTGTACGAAGAACCTGCGCCTGGCAGTCAGCCTCATAGCTGCTAAGTGCCTAAGAAGTCTGTCAGGAAGGACGAATGTTACAGATCTGTTAACACCCCCAAGAGAAGGGAAAGATGATTAAAAAAAAACAGGTGGAGAATACACATAACTTCTTGTTTTTCTTGATATCTGTTGGCATAACTTACTCTGGAAGAGACATTTTCATTAACTGAATTTTTGGTTTTATTTTAGAGTGTGTATCAGACTTGATATTTCCTTTATTTGCCTATTTGGATCTTGTTTGGTAGATGCTATGTCAATATACTTAATCAATTTGTGATGAATACTTCTTTCCTGATGGAACTATACTTTTTAGATGGACTTGAGAAGACTATATCAGTTTTCCCTGATACTAAATTATCTAATCTGTGTTGAGACAGTCATCTAGTGTTTACTCCTTGTTCTACCACCTGTAGTGTTGATGATGGCCTCCCTGAATGTTTGTTACAGCAGTCCCTATAATACAGGTTGAACTAGATTGAACATATCACCTTTGGAAAGAACAAGAAATAGCTGCCTCTGGTAATGTGGCACTGCAATTCTTAGGGGTACACTGGCTGTATTGCATCGGGAGTGCCTTGCTGGTAGCTAAACTCTTCCATGGTTTAGAATATCCTACTGCCATCCTTAAATGACTTAAATAATTCTGCTTTGTCATGGGAAAAACATCAAAATGGTGTTAGCTCTTTGGATTCAGTGATGGCTAGGAAATGAGTGGTGGCACAACTGTATACTTTCACTTTGCCAAAAACCTTGTTTCTTATCCTAATAAGTCATTACGGGAAAGGCTTAAATTGGAATGGTTTTTAGGAGCCATTTCCTACTTTCTGTTGTGAGTGAGAATCCTTTGAGATCACTTTGACTAAATTAGCTTTGAGTTTTTGCAGCAGAAAGGTTTACCCCCTGTAGTTTTTCCTTTTGTATTTGATAATCTGGTTTTGAGAAGCACCCATGTGATTTATTAGTCTTTAGCATGTAGCTGATACAATTAGAGCAGGTATCCCTCTGCTTCTCTCTGAAGATTTATAACACAGTCTGTTATTCACTCACTACAGCTCTGCCAGAGCTGCGTTCAGTCTGAGAGCGAGAGCATCCTTTGCCAGAGTGAGGGAGCAAAAGCTCAGTCTGCCGATTGAAAGCAGCTACTGAACGAGAGCATCCGTAGTGACACACTGGAGCTGTCTTCCCAAAGGGATTTTTTTCTTGTTTCTGCAGCTTTTGTGCTTAAATTAATAATCTTTCCTGGCTATTCAGTGTACTCTTGAACAGTGGCAGATACTCGTCTGCTCAACAACTTCATTTACTCTCTGCACAGGCAGAGCTGAACAATACTGGTTAGACAAATCTCTGAAGATTTTTTTTTTTGCATTTTCTTCTCGTCATTATTTTGAGAGAGAAACTTATGTTATATCAGCCTGCTTTGCCTTTGAAGCCTGTAAAGCCTGTAGCTCTTAGAAGCAATCCTGGAAGAGAGCATGCTCAGAAAGCTGGCAAATCATTGTCCAGTGACCGGGAGGAAATGATAGTTGCTCTTCATTTATAATGCAAATTCTGAGGTGTCTTCAGAAGTGTGGCAAACTTAAAATGATGGCTGTGGTGAGAACATCTCTGCAGAAAGTTGTGGTATTGTTACATCGTTTACAAAGGATGGCAGTTTCTTCTCCACGTTATCAGAAGCTGTGTAAGGTAAGAAATGCAAGATCTGAATCCGGAGAATATCTAATGCTAACTTTTATCTTTTTTTTTCTTTTCTTTTTAAATAAAAAGAAAAAAGAATAGGACAGATGTGAAAAGTATCTGAGCTATATAGTTTATTTTAAAGCCTGCTCATGTGCATGCTTTGTTAAAACAATGATTAAAAATAAGTGCTTTTCAATTAAGAATATATTCCCCAAAAATAAGTGCTATATTATTTACCATTTAAGTGTCTGGAAGGAAAACATTACCATTCAGTTTTGTTCTGTAAAATACATGCTGCCATATCTGCTTTCCCAAAGAAGTTAGTGAATTCTTGATAAATGCAGTACTTTAACTCCTAGGTACCTATCATGTAGAACTGCATTACATAATAAAATCCAGTGTTTTTGGTTTTAATTAAACTTTTAGTCAAGAATAAGTTCAGCAGACTAATATGCAGCAATTTTCACATCACTTGCCAGCATTTACAGAGTTCTTTCAGAAATTAGAAAAAAAAAAGAAAAAAGTTGCATAAAAAGCATGTTGACACAGACTGCCACTCAGATTGGCATTTTTGCTGTTAACTGTTTTGGTGGCTGATTGTTTCAGTTTCCACAAAAGTATTTTACTATTTAATTATTTTTGCACAGAAGCTGTAGTTGGGACTTTCAATATTGTGGTAGCAGTGTAGCTACTTAGTAAACAAAGCTTTTTAAGCAGGTTAATCATTCATCAGATTAAATTATTTGTTAAAATAATAATAATAATAAGCTAGTAACACTGCTATGTCAGTTCCTGCATGGAGTGGTCAAACTGTGGTGTACTATTGGACTTAAATGCAAAGGTCCTGCTCGGTAACTTTGGATAAATATAAAATTGGAGAGATCTTCAGCTGTGTACTGACATTAACCATATATGAATTCTTTTTGGCTGTCTTTCAACTTGATTTTTATTCTTGCTGCTTGTGATGCTTTCACAAAAGACCTCAGGCAGCTTTAAAGCGCTCCTAAGTTTGTGTACAAGGAGAGGACCAAAGCGTGTGACCATGCTCAGAAGCCTGATTCTCATTCCAAGCAAAGCTACTACAACTCCTCACGCTTGCTTCAATCTAAAGCACATTTTATGAGCAATGTGCATTAAGAGAAATACAAAAATCTCATACAATAGAAAAGATCTCACCTTTAGGATCAAACTTGAAAGAAAGAAAAGAATGTAATGTGATAGTTGTTGCATAACGGTCAAGTTTGTAGTACATGGGGAAAACCAAACCACTTTCACGTGGGTTTTTCAATGTGCTTCTGTTTACAGGATTTAGAGTTGCATTTTCATTATGAAGAATGATGGTAGTTTGTGTACGTACAAGCTATTTTAACAAGCACACTTCATTTATGTGTCTTTGTCAGTTCTATCATTGAAGAACTCTGGTTGCTTTTGTGAATAACACAAATCTTTTCCTAATGTGAAGGCATGGATTTTGGTTGGCTTTTAATAAAGTCTGCAGAAGTGCTGTAAACTTGTTTAGACACATTTTTGTATATAAACTTGTTTATAGCATCGAACAAGAACTGTTTAATGATTCTTGCAGTAATCATTATTCGCTAATTGGAGTGATAACCTAGTAAATCAAATAGAGATCAAATTTGATGAGTTTAAACCTACCCAAGCGGCAGTAAAAATCTTCTCAGAGCTGTTATTGATATATTTTTTTCTGATTGAGAATCTGTTCAGTGATGGGGGGGAGCTTTTGTGCAACTTAAAATTAAAATTTGTTTTTAACATGCTGCTGTTTTCTCTTGTGCATGTCTTCCTGAAAGTAGAATTGTTGTTGGTCTGCCTGTGGAGTTAAATCAGACGGTGAACGAGGGAAGACTGTTTACAATCCCAGTCACTTCCAGCAGGTGTCAATGTAAGGCAGTGATATATGGGAATCTGGTGATGGAAATGTTAATGCTTAGATGAGAAAATGGCATGGAAATTACAAATTAAAAACAGCTCTGACAGAGGGCTGGTAAGGATCTCTGATAGCAATCTGTGTATTTCCATTTTTGGTATTTCACAGATTTGTCCATACCCTGTAAACTCAGTGGATACACAAAATAGTTCAGTTCTGCCTAGAAGAAGCTATTTACTACATAGGATGTGAATTATTGCTTCATAAAGTAGCATCTAAATGTTTGATGCAAAGTGTCCTCTGAAGCTTAACGGTGCACACTACAATGAGATAAACATTTAAAAAGCGCCAGTGAAATATTTAAGGCATATCCTTTAAGTTTGTCTATTTTTAAGCACAATAGTTATGAAGGAACAAACAAAGCTTTAGTATTAAACTACTGAGGAAATTTGTAATTGTTCCTTTTATTAGCAGATTCATGTCGTAGTAACTGTTGGCAGCCACAGTCTTCATTTTGCAAATTTGTTAAAGGCAGGAACAGAAACAAATGTTTTGGTGAGATACCATTATAGCATTACTGAAAAGCAGGAAATCTTTTAGGATTATCTATCCATCTATCTATCTATCTATCTATCTATCTATTTATTGGGGGGTGCTTTTTTCTTTCACTAACTCCTTTATGCCCAGGTAAGTTTGGGCAGATGTAACTTCTTTTTCACTGGTATTGCCCTTTGATTCTTTTACACTCATTCTTCTAGTGGTTTATTTGTATGCCTGGCAGCGTGTTGTCAGGACAGTGTGTAACATTGTTTGCTTTATTGTTAGTAGCTTTGTCTTATAAAGGTTTGGTGCTCAAAAGGAACAACCAGAAAAATGTTTTGTAGGGATTGTTAGCCACTCTGCATTCTTGCAACTGTGTGATAGTCCCCTAAAGAATATCTTCTGTTAGGTATATCCAAGTAGCTTGGACAAGAATGAATTTAAATTTTTACTGGGAGCAGAAAAATTCATGGTAAGGTAAAATCAATATATCTTTTCTGGGAGACCGGAATATTATGTATGAAAGTGAAGATTGAGAAGCTTTCTCAATTTTCCCTGACTGGAGTGGAAGAATAGTATTTCTCTGTCAGACAGGTAAATGATTAACTTGAAATATGTATCTTGTTGGTGGAGCTTTACTGGATCTTTGAAATGCACTGCTGACATTGGAGCATTCTTCTACTGGAGGAGAGACAGAGAAATATAGCTGGAAGCTATGTATTTTCTTATCCTTGCTGTGGCAACTTCCTGAGAATGAGCAAATAAATGTTTCCAACCCAAAAACCGCCAAAAAAAACCCCAAACAAAACAAAAAACAGCTGAAAATACCTTCCTTGTAAGGTGCTTGAAATCTCAAAATTGGCTTCTGTGTGAGTCTTCCCTCTTGAATGAGCTAGATGAAGTGCTGAATTCCTCAAGTGTAAAAAGAAATGATGTGTCAGAAATATATATTTTGGAGGATTTTTTTTTTTTTTTTAATGACTGCATAATTTAAAATGTAGCTATATCACACTTACTGCTGTTTCTTTTTTATGGCTGATGTTAAATTTAGAAAGCCAAAGACAGTGCAAAGCAGTGAATGTTAAGGTCAGCCAAACTCCTCTTGCTGTGACAGTAGCGATTGCTTTCCAAAAGATACTTAATGTTGAATTTTGTGAGTAGTAATATATTCTCGGTTCATATGAAATTTAAAAAAATGTGAAGGTCATGAGGGGTAGGGAGATCTTAAAAGGAAAACAACAACAAAAAAAAAACACCAACCACCACCAAATTAATGAAACAAAACAAAAATACAATAGCAAACCCTCAAGATGCATCTTGAAGGGGTATCTTGAGATATGGGGAAGGTGATCTTGTTTCTACTGAAGTTAACTAAATTTTCTACTATTTGCATGTCTTTAATTTGATTTAGAAGATAAATTATACCTTTGATCACTTTCACGTATGAAATACAGGTAATCAGGCATGGATAAGGAAGAGAATTGAGAACAAAATTATTCTTGGTTGTCTGTCCTGAAATAGGACACTGAGTGAAGCTGTATGTTGATTAGAAATTGTAGCAGTGACTCTGTCATCAAAAGCATTGGTGAACTCGGTAGACAGTTTTTGTTTTAAGAAGAGAAGGTTAAGTCTGGAATGTTCCATGTTCTTTTAATCTACCATATGGCCTTCTAGAAGGAAGGAGGCCTGAATTAAGGAGAAACTTGGAAGTAAAGACTGTTGCCTACTGAAATATGATGAGGTTGAAATGCACTGGTAAAAAAGAGTTTAGTATTTTGAAACACAATTTAATAAATATAATCATCAGTGTCTGATGAGCTTAGGTTTTCCTTTTTTGTAAAACAGTTAAGAAATGTATATTGTAACTACTCCACCTCCATACACCCCACACCATATTTGTATTGTGAACAATGATGTAGAATTATTGACATCTCTTATGATTTCATAAGATAACATATGTTCAGGAGTGGGATGAGACATGACTGGACGTATGGCAGACAAAACATGAGGCTAATAAAGACTCAAATAACTTAAAATGCAACAGGATAGCCTGCTGCCTTTGCCGACTGACTGACTGAAAGGACTAAAGCATTTTATCATTTGAGGAAGTGTGGATATGCCAAGAATGCATATAAGGGGATGATTATTTAAAATTAATGAGATGGACATAATTTCTTTTTTGATATGGATTAGAAGTTGGAAACCTGAAAATTGGTGGTATAATACTTGAAATTAGGGACATCTGAAGTTCTGGGAGTTCAAGATTGGTTTGTTACTGGCACTTATTAAAGAATAATTACAGCAACTACAGAAGCAATGGAAAACTGAATGGAGAAACTTAATAGCTTTTAAAACTGACACAGATGAAGACTGGAATTGAATGTGTAGGAAAACTGGTTTCTTTGTAAAATTCTCAAGAAATTCAGCCAGGACATGTTATTTTAAACTTCAGCATAGAGGGAAAGGGGAAAAAAATCGGTTTTTGTACAGATGGAAAGGTAGGACTTAGTTTGGAGGATGTAGAAAAGTGTTAATATTCTGTATTACCTTTCAGTTCAGAGAAAAATACTGCTTTGGCAGTAAAATAAGTCCTTTGGGCTGAAAAATAGATTGAAGTTGTACATAGGCTGCTGTACACTGGCAGGAGTATTTGATATAATTGTGTACTAACTTTTTTACAGGCTATTAAAAATTTGATTGCAGAAATAATAAAAGTATTTTGATTCTGTACTGGAAGACCTTTAAACCTCAGTGCATCTATCAAAAGATTTTAAATGTAAAATCAAATGAAGTTCAAGTTGAAAATACAAAAACTTACAGAAATATAATCTAGTGAAAGTTATTTCTTTGTTGGTGTCAGCTGTTAACATATGATGAATTAATTCCCTTTGGAATTTCAGAGATGTGAATATTCTCACATTCTGTTAAACTAGAAAGAGTTAAGGTGCTAAGAACCCTTCCATCTCTTGAGGACAGAAGAAATTGCTCTGAAGCAGGGTGCCCAAAGAGGCTGTGGCATTTCCATCTCCAGAGATATACAGAAAAGCAGTGGATGAGGTTTTGGGCAGCCAAAGTGAGCTTTGTAATTGTCTTCTGCCATTGGCAGGAGGTATGTGACCTCCAGAGATTTTCCAGCTTGCACTTCTCTGTGAGACTCTGTGCTAGTGCCCTATTACCTTACGTGTGAAAACTAAAATAGTTGGTGCTGTAGAGCAGCAGTTCTCAGCTGTGGCTGCTGCCTACTTCCTGTCAAAAGGAACTTCGTGTCCTTGCTCACACGAAGGGTTCTTACTGCTCTACTGAATTCTGATCCAAATTTGGATCTGCTGTGAATCTGTTCTACAGTCATAACTTGTGTCTATTTGAGAAAGAATCCTTTTGCAGTGATGTAACTACAGTGGGAACAGTGTTATGCGGTATATCTGAACTTTGTCTTTATGATGTTAAGACATTGTAATTTAATGTAAAACTTGCTGAAATCTGACCTGCTCCCCTCCTTTTTCAGTAGTTTTGCATTATCAGGTGTCATTGTCAATTCCTCTACAGAGGAAAATGTGCCACTGGTCCCTTTTACAGAAAGGTTGAGTTCATCTTGTGTGAGGAATCTGACTGAAATGAAACTGTTTTGTTTTGCCATTTGCCTAATGGTGATCAGTGCCAAGTGAAACTTTATAATGAATGCTTGCTTTCCAGTAATTTTTTTAACAGGAGACTGTGCTTTGCCATACTCTATGTGGATATAAAGCTTCTCTAGAAATGAACAAGGGGAAACAAAATGAGAAAGGACATAAAGCTTCATAAATTCAGTATTTTTTGACTGCTGCACCAAGCATTTCTGTTTGCAAGCAGAGTGCAGCTTTACGAGAGAGAGAGAGAGAGAGAGAGATGATGGGTTCTTGGATATAACTTTTTTGTGATAGCATTTTTCATAGTATTTTGGAAGAAAGAAAAGGAGGATATTTCAGGATAACCTTTTAGAATCTTACACTTAAAGGCAAGTCTGAATTTTGATCTGAAAGTATTTTGCTATTGCAATGAGAATGGAAATGAATGTAAAATATGGGGTAGTTTTATTAAGGCACAGATGTAGGGTTAATGGGAAAATTGACTTCCATGAAGTTCATGTGTTTACAAGGAACTGGATCAATATTTGATATATGAGACCATCTTACCATAGTATTTTACCACAGTGCTCTTTGATTGCTGCCATTTTTCACGGAACAACCTTTTTCCTCTTTCCCTTAGGGCTCAGTTACTCTGTCCAAATTCCTGAAATCCTGAAGCAGTAAATGCTTGAGCTCCAGCACCGAGCTTCACCATTTTCTGTCTTTAGAACTGACCATCTTCTACCTCATGCACATCAATTCAGCATATTTTTAAGAAAACTACACTCACTACATAGCTAGGAAAATAGTACTATTTGGATTTGGCCTGGTAGCTGCTGGTCTTCAGTGATGCTGAAAGACCTGTGTTTCCTTTTGTCTCCCTGTCTATATTTAATCCAGACAAGGTGCGACAGGACCGTGTTCCTAAGTAGCCCTGGAAGTTTGCTGTTTCACTGTAACTGCTTACAGTCTTGTGGGGCTGCCCTGCGATGTTCTCATGCTGAGCATTCTTGATTTACTTTGCTGTAGAGCATTCTGCTTTGAAGTAACTTATGCAGTCCTATGTAGCTGTGTAATTGAATGTGGGTGGAAGGTGTCAGTGGCATTCCTGATAACTGATGGCCTGTGTTGTGCTACTGAAAGTGATTCTTCATGGTGGTAGCGGAGCTATATCTCCTGGTGTCTTCTGTTGTGTGCTAAATGTGGTAGGTGCAAATGAAGGAACAAAGTGAAATGCTGCTGATGCTGTAGATGTTCCTCAGTTGCTGATGAGTCTTGTATCAGTGGGCGCCATGTTGTGCTGGCTGTGCACTGTTGTTTAAAATTTCTGACCTGAAGAGATCATCTGGAGGGAGGCGGAGACTTTAGTTTTCAATTCCTGGCATTTCTGGTAAGACTGCTGACCAATTAGTACTAATTGTGCTGAGTTGTGTGATGTCCTGGAACAGTCATCTGAGGTCACTGCTCTCTGTCACCTGCCTTCTTTGGATTCATTTTGAGCTATGCTTTATTCTTTCACATTCTTTTTCTTTTAAGGACTAATTCATTACTAACCCCAAGATAATCAGCCACCTTTCAAGTTTGATTTTGAATGTTCTGTTTTAAATACTGCAAATCACTTGGTTAATACTGTCTCTTATTGTTTGCTACAGAGAGAAGCATTAATTTGCTACAAGTTTGCATACTACAAACTAGATGAAGCAAAATTTTCTCCTCATTCTACATCATTCATTTAGATTCTGAAAGTCTTCAGAAATCTAAATGAATGGTCCCAACTTCTTATTGTTTGAATTCATCTGAGATTCTTAGGGTGGAATCTTATTAGAAGTTACAGATGACACAAAATATCCCCCCTCCCACCCTTTTTAATGTTTTTTTATTAGCAAGCACAAACCTTTAATTTCTGGGAAAATGGGGCCAGAATGAAGAAAGAGAAGCCTTTCAATGAAATTAAGCTTTCATTGCTAGGTATTTGCATCAGGAGCTAACAGCACCTCCTCAGGTATTTTTATTTTATGTAGCCTAGTGCAATGATAGATTAGCTTTGAAATGTCTTATTCTAGCCCTCAGTAAGATGACTACAGTTTTAAACAGTTCAGCTGTTATTTGTATGCAAATGAGTTAGCCAGATAGCTGGATTATGGGAAACCTGCCATCCCTTATAATGGAGGGCAATGTTGTCTCCTTAACATAAAGATACTTTTAAGTGAAAATACAGAAAGTAATTGAGAGGTTTGAGAGGAACATAACCTTCTGTGAGCCACTCTTCATGCCATTGTGATAAGATGCTTAAATATTTTTTATTACAATCTTTTTTTTTTTTAATGCTTGTTCTGCTTAAAACCCCTCTTTGCTAGGTAATGGAGTTTTGTGTTGCACTGTGCAGCACAGCTTCATGTGTGCATCCTTCAAATAGTATCGCATCTTTGCAGCAATCTCTTCTAAGGGAAAATAAATAATAAGGCCTTGGGCAATATAACATGTTTCAATAAAATTTTGGGCAGGATGTCAGAAAATTACTGAACAGTGAAAAAGATTTGGTAACTGTAAACCAGTAAACGTGATACCGACTTCTCTGAAGCACTAAGGGATGTGCAAAGCACAGCAGCTTTGTCTTAGAGGAAAGTGAGTGCATTTCTTTTCCTTTCCTCCTTTGCGGAGGAATGGTAACAACCTCTTTCACTGAAAACACTCAGCACTCTGCCAGCAAAATCCATATATGCTGATACATATTTTCACAGAATCACAGGGGTTGGAAGTGAGCTCAAGAGATCATCAAGTCCAACCCTCTACTAACATAGATTCCCTACAATAGGTGGCACAGGTAGCTGTCCAGGTGGGTTTGAACATCTCAGTAGAAGGAAACTGCACAACTTTTCTGAACAATCCTGTTTCCAGTGCTCTGTCACTCTTACCATAAAGAAGTTCTTCCATGCGTTAGTACAGGACTTCCTATGTACAAGTTTTAGGCCATTACTATCCTTGTCTTATCCCTGCACGTCACTAAGAGTCTGGCCTCATCCATTGTCTCCCACCTCCTTCTAGATACTTACAAACCTTTTTCAGATCCACTCTTGGTCTGCAAGTGTTTCTGACTGTCTTTCTATACTTCGGTAGTGCTTTCCCTTTTCTGAAGCAGCCACATATTAAAGGTAGCCTCTAAAAATTATTTTCAGTTGTGGATTATGATAGATTCAGTAAGAGAAAAGTGTCAGAGGGCCAGTGTTGCCAATAGCTTGTTTTCATTTTGATATTTCTAGTAAGTAGCAGTAACAGGAGAATAGAACCGTAGCCTGCTTGCATGTTTGCTAATTGAGCTTCTCTGTGGCTACTGATCTGTTGCTGTGGCATCAGAGATGATATTAATTTGGGAGCATTAGTTGTTATTGGTACACATGCTGATCTGCCCGTAGTAGCAATGATCAGTAGAATTTTCTTATTCTGTGGCTAAAGAGGAACTATTTTTTTCAATATATTTTTGTGTAATGAACCTCTGTTTTTTGGTTAATAGATTGTCTGTTCACAGTAGAAGAAATATGAAAGAAAGTTACGTGTAAGTCCCATGGAACAAGTCAACAATGGAACATATGAAAGCTAGTGGAAGATAGCTTTGGCTGATGTTTGTTTGGTGCCTTAAAGAGAGTTGATTTTAGGAATAAAACAGAATTATGCTTCACTTTAAGAAGATTCTTGTACATTGGGTTAAGTGTGCTAATCCTTGAATATTCAAGGTTCCTAATCAAAATTTGAGGAGGCAATGAAGATTTTTTTAGAGAGGCAGACTTATTAGGTCTAGTACATTGTTGAGGTGTGTGTTTCCTGGAGGTTCAAATTGGTTGCGTTAAAACTTAATGAATATTATTCTACAGAAAGGAATTGGAGTGAACAAAAAAGTAACAGCTGCAAATGAAAAGGAGTGAAACTCTTAATTACCGTGTTTTGCATTTTTAATATATCTGGGCTGTCAGCTTGCTCATTGTGTAAGTATCTTCTGTTATCACCAGGTAGGAGCTTCTAGAAAGTATGTGAGTCTAAGTGTAGGTGATGTAAAGATGTTCTTTGGGATGGCAAGTAAGGACTGGTTTGAAAATAGAATATCGCACAAAAAAACCAACCCCTCAAAAAACAAACATACTTGCAGAAAACCAATAAAGTAACAAAAAAGCTCAAAATAAAGCTAATAGGAAAATAGGTTTTGTACACAGAAATGACATGTGTAAGTAGCTTGTACTATGACATATCATATATATGATTATATTAAAACTTTCTGATTGAAGCACAAAGGAGTATCTTATATACATATCTGTTTTCTCCTGTATGAAATCAAGAGAAATTACACTTAATTTGTGGTTTTAATGATGTTCTCTGAGTGGCAGATCTGGAGCAGAACACAACAGGTTTTTAAACAGAAATTAGGGAAGGCACAAGAAGGCTTTAAACTACCTTTTCCAGGCTTCAGTCCAATTGCATACGGCCCGTGAAAGAGGAGCTGTGATTTAGATCATCTCAGCTTTATGCCCTGGGCTCTGTAAGTATGATCACTTATCTTGCTTAGCTTTTTAAAATTTAATTATGAAGTATATTTATATTTTATGGCTGTTTGATACAATCCCAGCATCTTTGCATAAGATAACTCTTTAGTAATGACATTTGTGTAGTGAGGAAGAGAAAAATAAAATGAAATTAAGATCCTTCAGAAAGAAAAGCAGCTGACTTAGGGATATATGAATGGGATGAATTTCCTTGTTTTAGTCTCACTTTGTTGTGGTTTCTTGGGATAGTTTTTGAGGTTACGGTAAAAATGCTGTTAAATCAGGAGCTGGCAGTCACTTATTAGTGTACTTGGAGCTCTGAGGCTTCAGTCCATAAGGGAGCCTGGAACTTTTGCAGACAAAGCAACAAGTGTGAATGAAACTATTGGGAAGGAAAAAAGACGAAATAAAATAGCATGACTCGGCACTGAACTACAAAAAACACTCAGCAGCTGAATTGCTATGGCACTGTCCATTTTGTTCTTGTGATGCAGCATTTTATTAGGTGCTCTAAGAGGATAAAAAGTCTTTTTTTTCCCCTGGACAAAGCTTTGGAGTGTCTTCCTACTGCAAAAATTCATTTAGTATCGCTGTGTGAGAAGTTAAGGATCAGGCTGAATCTGTAATTGCTCTAAAACTTCTCAGTTCAGAGAGCAAATGAACCGTGCTGCCTCATCAAATATTGATGTTCATGTTGACTTTTTTTTAACCTATCCCTTTCTTCACCTCCTTACCTCCATCATGTTTGTAGAAGTTCCATCTGCATAAAACGAATGCTTGTTTCTCATATGGACCCTTTTCAGACTTGCTTAGTTAAATGTTTGTGATTTGACTGCTTTAAGTGGCAAGGCTTGTCTGGGTTTGCGCAAAGAGAAAAAACTAAAAGATACAGCATCTGCAGTAAATATGTGCAGATATGCAGACCAGTACTACGCCTGTGTGCATGGTTTGCTTTTGGTAAGAGTAAGTACAATTCAATTCCTTTCAATAGAAGAAAGCAAAACAGAACAAAAAAAGTGAGTTAAGTACCTTTCTATTTGATAGTCTGGTTATTTTTAATTTACAATGTAATGAAATATAGTTTGACATGGTTGTAGGAATTCTGAATGGTTACTGTAATTACTTTCCTGGTTACTTTCCCGCATGCAGGTTTGAAATCAATTTTTATACATGCTCCAAGAGAAAATGATGACTGGTCCTTCCCTTTTCTGACCTTTTCCTGTCCCCGTCACCTTTGAAATTGGCTGCTTGGCAAGCATGCCAGCCTCCAGGTCACCCAGTCCTTAGTTTTAGACCTTGTGCTCCTGCCTTCATTGATTTTGCACTTTTTATTTATTTCTCGGTGTAGAAAGGAAGAAGAGTGGCAAATCAAGTCCTGTGGCTGTTGTGAACATGTTTTTAAGGGCCTCCTCTGGCATGATATTTGGCATATAAAAAAAAAAATAATAAAAATTCTTGCTTCCACGATGTGCTTTCTGTGTGGCAGGACAGCTGTTACCTACATGTGGATCTCCTTCTCACAGCTCATGAAATGATGAAGGCTGTCCATATTGCAACAGCAAGATGAGAGATGCTGGTAGGTGTTCCTTGGGGACACACTATAATTCCAAAGTAAATGTGTATCTGTACCTGGCAGCAGTCTAATCTGCAGGAAATTTTCCCAGCTTATCCACTAGATTTTCCCTGAGAAAGAATTAAAAAAGAATTTTTATTTATTTATTTATTTATTTTTGTACTGCCAGCCTTTAAGGGAAAATGTTGAATGTATTCAAGGGCAAGCCAGTATTTCAAGTAAAAATGTTAAATGCATAATTCAAGGACAAGCCAGTCTTCTAACACCTGTTGCTACACAGCTCAGGGGCAGCTATCCCAGCGCCCGCTGTTCTCTGGTGTACTCACTTGAACCAGCCTTGCTGGCTGCTCTCGTCCTTTGGGTGTCTTAACTGGAGAGGAGTTCAATGGATTCAGTTAACAATGCACCATGTTTACAACTGACAAAAGAGAAATGATGCTGTATGGGAAGAAATGAAGTAAAATTGTGTACTTTTAAGCTGCTTGTAGTCAGTTATAGGCCAATTTTCACCATGGAATGTGGTGATCACGGTTGCAGAACTTGAAAGTTTTGCTGTAGAGACAAAGCCAAAAATATAACATAGTAGCAGTAGTCAAGCAGAAGTATAGTCTTACGGTTTCTGTAAAAAACATCACTTTACCTTGATTTCTTGTTTTCCCCGATGAGCTGAAGGCAAGAGCAAAAAGGAGAGGGAAAGAAAAAAAAAAGCAAACACAAACAAAAACAACCACAATTTCACCTAATTTAATGGAGAAGAGATTTGGTATCTTAAGCAGGTGTCTGCAATTGTACAGTGCTGTTACTCCATTCTTTCCTTCACTTTCTCAATTACTTTAGCTGTGGCCTCTCTTTCTCATTCCCTAAACAGCCACTCTTTGTACTGTCATCAAGCCAGAGTGACAAATGCTCTTTCATATGAAGGATGAATCTTGTAAACTCAGTGAGGTTGACTTTCAAATGCTCCTTAGCTAAAGTTATATACTGGGAAGTGCAGTTTCGTAATTTCAATTGTATTTGATCCTTCCAAATGACAGTAGTAGGCTTTGAACACAAGGGTGAGGTTTTGTAAATGTAGTGCACTAATCATTGCTATTTGTGGTTATTTCATCTATTAGTTTCCCTCAGTTCAGAGACCAAGCTGTGATAGAATAGATTTTGGAAATTCTTCCTTAGGCTGCTAAAACATTGTTTGTCGTGTCTTCTAGATCCATGCTTCTTCTTGCTGCCCTTGAAGGAACAAAAATTCACTTTCTAACACGTGTTACCTGTATTGTAACACAAAGATGTGTCTAAAATGTGGTTCCCTTGCCAAATCCTTTCTTTTGTTTTTCTTCTAAAGCATGGAAACAGAAGCCTTAAAATCTGTCCTAGATAGTTGATAAACTTGTATTTTAAGAAAACCTGCTGGGCCTACTAAACAAATAGGTTTTACTGTTATCAGCACTTATTATTTTCAGAGTAACGTGTTGAGTTGTAATGTTTACAGCCACAAAAAAAAAAAATGCACAAAATGGTCACCAGGCAGTCAGCAGTGAATGTACTGCAGTACTGTCTGCAGAGAATGTCTGCAGAGATTGCCTTTCCTGAGATTATTCTGCAGGAGGACAGCACAAGAAGATGCGTATGATTCTCTTCATGAAGCAAGATGAAGCCCTCTTCCCTCCTTTCTGCTGTTTTCACTACTAATGCTTCCCAGCTGATGCAGTGTAGATGAAGAGTCAGTCATGAACATAAATTAGAATGGACCATTTTGTTGCCTTGTCTTTTGGAGAAGCCAGCTAGATTTCTACGAAATTATCAGTTTCAAAGTAGTGGTAGCCTTTATCTTGACTATTGTTACTGTCCTCTGGTTTCACTGAATTATTTTGTGGCGACTCAAGGTAAATGCCACGAGAGGTTTTCCTGTGCCACCACTGATAAATTAGTTCCTTGGGGACTGAACTGTATATAAAGTATTAGAATACATCATGCCTGTGTGATTACAGTGAAGCTGTGCACAGAAACAGAGCTGATTCCTTATCCTGTTCTGTGTCATGTTACTATTGTAGGTATGTAAATGGGATCAGCTACCTATTTCTGTCTGATAAAATGGATTTGGTTGAAAATGAGAGGCATAGTGCTGTTCGAGGTATGTGATATGACTGTACCCAAAAGGGCCTTCAAAGTTGCAAATGAAATTCAGCATTAAACCTCCCTAAGAACATCTGTTCCCGATGATAGGCAAATATGTGCTAACTCTGTTACTGGAGTTTAGAAATGGATATAAGTAATTGCATGCTTGTGATTCTGCCTTCAGAATTTTCTTTGGAATTTTTGATATATCAAATGTATTTTTCTGTTAAGGCACAACCCTTTGTTTTCTGACTTGCATATGGAAAGAAGAACAAGCTATGTATGCGCATAAGGATTGTGATGCTATGGGTGGCACAGATTTAGATTTGAAACAAGACTGGCTCTGGAAGGTATTCTTGCTATATTTGGGGAATCTCAGTTTTTATTGCTCATGAGTTTATTACAGAAAGATAAAGTGGACACTTGAGATGATGATGAGTCTTAATTATTTGGATAGTAGGGAGGAGTGCTGATAAAAGAGCATGAAGAAACTGAAGTTACCACCTAATATCTTGGCCCAGTGTTGAGATCATCTGTAGCTATGTCACTTCATAGGGATATTTGGTCTGTTGTTATCCAAGGGCAGAATTCTTACAGCTGGATTTAAGCCCAAGTAACTCAGGTTTTTCATGTCTTCATTATTACTGCTTTTTGTTCTTGGTATTAAAAGCTGATGAAATGAGATTAAGTGAAATCTCCATTATAATTGAGAGAAATATGTCAACCCACTGCATGTTGCTCCCTGACTATAAACACAAGTGTTCACAGCCGAACGTGAAATTTGACCAGTGTGTATTGGAAAACCATGGCAACTTCTTTTCAGACAAATCATCATTTTGGCAGCTGTCTTCTGGATTCTTTGCTGTTGGTTTAAATAGTTCATGAATAGTGCCTGAAACTTGAAGCACTTTGCTTGATCAGACCTTGCTAGAGCTTAGCAGGATGAAAGAATTCTTCCGATTGCTCTTGTTTTTTCCTCTGTTCCAATTAATATTGTTGGCTCATGTTCACTGTGAGACACAGTGGTGCAACACCCAGATCTTTCTTTACAATGTCACCCTCTTGTTCATAATTTCTCAGTTACATTTGCTGCGTTGATTATTGTTAGTCTGTTATGGTGCTGGTTATTGTTCTCAGAGGTGTGCCTTCTTTCTGTTTTCCTAGAATAGTTTCTCAAATTGTCAAGATTTGTTACTAATTCTTATCTTTCCTCCAGATAGTCTGTATCTTTACATTCTTTGTAAAAATGAGTAAGTTGACTGATGAAAATATTCATACGTACTGGTCTCGAGACCAGTTCTTGTGCAGTCTTTATTTATGCGAGCCTTGATGGTGAACTGCTCATTACTAAGTATATTTTCAGTTAGGTATGCTTGAATCTGGGACTATTTTGTAAGACTTTTGACACTTGGTGAAGTCAAAATGAATGACACTTACTACCACTCCCATATTCCCAAGGCTTGTTATCCTGTCAGTGAAAGAAATTGTTAGTCTGACATGACTGATTCTTTACAAATCTTGTTGCCTGTTGCTGGTTTTCTTGTTATGTTTAAGCTTCTTAAGATGTGCTTACTGTTTTTTTTTGTAGAAATTGTAATAAAACTTAATGACAGCCAATTCCTCGGTTCCTCTTTATTCCATAAGTTAAAGAGTAGAACTGTGTTTACATTTTCCTGCACTCTTCTGTTGATACTCAGCTGCTAATAGTGCTGATATGTAGTGACTGTTATTTAAGTACATTTTTGGGGGTCAAATTTTATCAGGTGTACCTAAAGTGAAGAAGTCAAACTTACTTTATTACTCTTTGACCCAGTCTTATGGGTTGTAGCTTAAGTTTTTACTGCTTTTTCTCTGGTTTTGATTATTTAACACCGCTTATTTCTCAGCATAATTGTTCTTATTGAGTACTATAGATTCAGAGACTGGGTGTAGCATTTTAATGTTATTGTTTTTTAAGTACACTGTTTATGAACCAACCTTTGTGCAATTTACAACCTCTGTTAGTTTTTCTCAGGGAAATAAATGAATGTTATGTCTTTAAAAAAAAAAAATAATAATTTAGATCAAATTGTTTTCTAGGAAAATATATGTATATCTGTCTTTAGGTTTTCAAAATCAAATGCATACCTCCATAGAATCACTGAAATTGGTTGTATATACTTTTCTGTCCCATTTGAGCTGTGGAAGTTTCTTACGTACAGCAAGTTTCTTCTAATTCAGCATACTGAATATTGTGGATCTGCAGTGATTCACATATGACTTTAGAGCTTACATGAGAAGCCTGTTAAAATTTTTATATTTAGAAGTCAGAAAACATCCAGGTAGCATTAGAGATTAGAAATAAGTGGTGATGGTTGTTAGTGCACTTTCAATCCACTTCTCTGTTTCTCAGTGAAATGAAGGAAGGTGGAAAGCAAATGAGCATGGGAATAAAATTTGGGAGCAGTGTAGTCCTTTCTTGAGGTACCTTAAAACTCAAATGACAATTATTAGGAGTGTTTTGCTCGGTTTAAATTGCTGCGTGTCATATGCATTTATTTTCTTCTGTGTATTTTTTGCTGTAACTCTCAACTTGATTTAGTTGCTATCATGGGTGCTATTATGTTCCATCATACTCAGACTTTTCTTTACTTAGCATAAGTAGTAACAGTGTACATGAAACATTTTTATTGAGCTTAGAAATATCCTCTTTAAAAGGAACTGATTCTATGATGCTAGAAGCAAAGCTCTCTTTGGAACAATGTCTGCCTATATATTTTAGGACAAGGATGTGGCAGTGTCTTCTTACTTAAATGTAAATAAATAAATGAATGATGCCTAGCAAGGCTAAGGCTTAAGGGTGTTCTTGGAAAGCTTGTTGTGAAATTAATTCTGTGTCTAGTTGTTGATGAAATCTAGGCAGGAATTGTTCCTCTGTTCCACCCATGCTGAGGAAGATAGAATTTTTCAAGTTTTTTTGGCCTATAGAAAATAGAGCATATCAGGGAATGTTTGTTGCTGATGAATGGCATATGAAAAACAGACATAAAGAAAAAAAAGTACCACAACAGAAACTCTGTTCTGATCATTCTAAGCATAGGAAATTGAAGTGGAGGGAATTAGAAAGGATTTTGAAATTGCTTTACAGCTTTTTTTCATTTAAAGACTGTGAAAGACTTTGTGGTAAATAGCAAATTGTTTTAGCAGATGGTAAATGTTTGAAGGTCTGTATTTATTTGTATGTCTGTTTAAAGAAATGTTAAAAAAAAAAAAAGACAAAAAGCTCTGTTACTTTCACAGAGTAGATTGTTCTGGAATCCAAAACACAAATTGGCATGAACTAGTATATAAGTTAATTAGAGAAAAAAAATATCAAGGCAAATGTACTTCATTACGGACCTAATAAAGGAAAAAGAAAAAAAAATCAACACTGCTTGAATAATATTCCAAACTGGAAACAGAATCAAAGATGTTCATGGAATACCCGTATCTCCCAAGGTAGAGAATTGTGTTGATTTTTAACTTATCAAATGTAATGGAATCACTGTTTATGTTTAGTCCTGCAGTAAAATCAAGGGGAAACAACAGGAAAATGCATTTATCAGAAATAGATGCAAAATGTTCCTAGAGATCTAAGTCATTTTTAAGTTGTGTTTATGCAAACACACTGACCAGAATACAGAGGCTGTGCTATTCTTGTAGCTTCATGTTGGGTGTTTGCTCTTTTTTTTGTTTTGTTTTGTTTTTTGTCTTTTTTGCTTTACAGGCTGGGAGACAATTCTTGATATGTTTCAAGGGAGGGGAGTCTTTGCTCTTCATTTTTCTACAGGTATCAGTTGTAAAAAGGGATATAATGCCATGGAAGCATTCAGCAGCTCATACTGCTGAAGCTTGATTGCAGCTGATGCCTACCTACGCTTGGCCTTTTTTCCCCCTTCTGGCTCTCCGTAGCTGTGTGCCTCTTTCTGTGTGCATTGCAGCCTGCCTTCAGCCTCACCTGCTGCCCTGCTTTGCACACTGCTCAGCCTGTGGAAGCTCTCAGCTGTGGGGCTGTGAGGAGAGCACAGGAGGCTGGGCATGGGCAGCTGACCACTCTGAGTCCTAAGCTCAAACCATGGAGCAGAGCCAACAGCAAAAAACCCGTTGGAATTCTTCTGTTAGCATTTGTTCCTCGTGTCTGGTTGGCTTCCCTTATTGTTCTGCTTGGTTTTTGTTTGCTTTTCTTTCTTTCTTTAAATGGTGCTTGGGTGCTTAGTGTTTTGCCAAGTTTTAAGCAGTGTTTTTGTTTTCTGTTCTTCCTGCCACATCTTTTATTAATTTAAAAAATTTGGTCTGTGATTTCATGATCCAAAAGTTCAGCATGCAACAGTACCAATCCTATTTTAGAAGCTTAAAAGCTATTTAGCCCTTTTATCAATTTAAGTTCCCTAGTTAATACACCAAGAGTTAATTTACAGTGTCAGCTTCGAATAATAGTATTTGTGGCCAGTAACTTCTTCTGAAGTTTTCCTTGGGGGGAAAAAAAACATAACACATCTTAGTTGTGTATATCTTAAAAATCAGCTCTCTGGTAAATTCATGGGATGTTTACCACTGGAATAGATGTCGGTGACCTGTTTGACGTGGTGCTTATTTGCTCTGGGGTCACTATTTAGCGTGCAATTAATGCTGTTTGCATTTGTTTATGATCATTCTTTCTCCCCTGGGATAGGGATTTATATTTATATAGCCTCAATAAAGAGTAATAAATTATCCAGATCTTTCAGAAGTTATGGTCGAATTGTTCCATAAATTAAAAGCTTTTTTTCCCACACGGTTTCACTTAAAAACATTAATCTTAACTAACTTTGTTTCTTCCACCACTTATATACATTTGAGCTGTAATGGAAAAGCCCTTTGACTAAGAAAGAGTGGGCTAGCAGTCACCAAGTGTCAGCAGTGTCTAAACAAGCATTAGGATTCTCATTCCTACTATGTCACGAAACACAATGGTTTAAAATATGAGTAGAGCAATACTGCTGTGGATTGAATTGTCGGTAAAACAAACAGCAAAAAACAAAACTGTTGGTAATGTTTCAATTATCAAAACTACTGAACTGAAATACTTTTGATGAGTGTTTTTTCTAAAATTTCTCTAAACCATTGTTCAAAATTCAAAATGTGCTTTTTTTATATACATAAAAAAAAAATATATTATGTGTATAGCATGTGTCCTTATATACAAAGCTTAGTTTATTAAGATACAACAGTAAAGGACAAAAGAAAAGGGATCCAATGTCTAACTGTATTTTAAAGCTCTTCTATATTGTTTAAGCTATAACCGTATTGAACGATTAAAAACAAACAAACAAAAACCCTCCCAAACCACTGCAATTCTGAAGACTTACTGAACTGTATATACTGAGTACTCCTATTTTTTTGTTGCACACGTATTTGAAAACAAAAGCCTTTGTAAAGTAATGAGGAAGAAATATGATACGAATACCAACTTGTCTTGATTGATGGTAGCTTTCATTTTATGGTCAACTTGCTTTTTCTGCATTGGAATGCAGGAAAGTCTATGGGGAAATATCAGCTCTGAAATTGTCTCCCTGACAGGAGAAGTCTAGGGCCTGGACATAGGTGAATTAAGCACGGGAGACTTGCTAGTGATTACCATGGTAATCTCAGGAAGCCAACTTGATTAAGAACCTCTTTAAACCATTTTAAGAGCACAGCAGGCAGGGGGTTACTGAAACAAGTACGTAAGTAAGTGTTCCAGTGCTTGTCATAGACATTAAATAAGCAATGATTTTGTCCCATACGTTGTTCTCAGATTAATTGTCATGCACTGAAAAGATTGATTTTTTTTTTTTAAATAATTCTTTTTTTTCCTCTGCTTGTCCTCTATTTCCTAATAGTCTAGCATTTTTAATGTATTGCTGTAGACCCAAGGTTATGGTTGTGGCACTGCATAATGAAGCAGAATGTTCAGAAGGAATTGGTTGCTTTTGATGAACAATGGATAGAGGAGCTCTCTCAGGCTTCTGTATGTGTGTATTTAGTTTATAAAAGCAGAATGTGAAATTTGTCATGGTAATCTTTATCTGGCTACGCTAGGAAAAAAAAAAGTATTATTCCTTGTTACTGAACAATTTTTCTGATGAGTTATCCACAATAGTATCTTGTCATGCCTGTAATGAGTAGTACTTATTTATGTTTGTCATAAGGTATCAACCATACCAGAATTAAAAGCATGGCTATATGACCGGGGAAAATATGAACTGTCATAGCTGCTCTGGCTGCCTACCACGCAGTGTAGTTCAGTAGTATCAGCAAGTTCTGATCCCCAGAACTTCCTAATGCTGCTCCTGCAGTGGAGTGCTTTGCAAGGGAAACTGAGACATGTGGTCATGTGTTAGTCTAATTAATAAGAAGAAAGAAACTATTTTCTGCCTGGCATATTGATTAGATTAGGAGGTGCTGTAGGTAGGCCAGAAAGGGGGAGATTTTGTAGCTAAGACAAAGAAGAAGCATGATGTAGGGTTGTTTTCTTGCAGTTGGCAATGACCAGATACAATTCATAAATAGCCCAGAAGGTTGGAACAGTACTGATTTAAACCAAGTCTTGGTGTAATCACAGATAATTGCGAAGATGGTGAGACTGCTGCTTATGGAGATCCAAGGTAGAAATAAGGTCATCATTCATCACAAAAATAGTTATTATTTAAACTCCAGCAATTGTAAGGTGTGTCAACACAGGTCTTAAGGAATACTGTTTGTTATGGAATAGTAGTCTCAAGTACTTGTGTTTGAGAGAAGTAATTAAACTGAATGGTACCTTACATTTTAGTCCCATTTTGAACATTCAGCATTTCAGCCTCATGTGCCTCTGCTACTTTTCAATCATTTTATGTGAAGAATATTATCTCAGTGAATAACTGATTATGTTATCCAAATATTTCCTAGTACTGCATGTACAAAGGATTTATACTGTGTTATAAATTAATGTTTTTTATTTCTCTTCCTCAAAGCCCCTAGAAGTGATTACTTATGGTCCAGGTTAAGTAAAAATAGAATTCAGAACTGCTCTGCGAGTAAACAATTTCTTAAAATTTAGGATAGTGTAATTGCCATAGAGGTAAAGCTGCTACCTTTAAAATACACCTAGGAAGTTAATGTCTCCCTATTCTCTTGCACTTTACATATATATTATATATACATGCGCACACAGATGCGCATGCACATGGAAACTACAGTAGATATGAAGAGCACAGTAACATCATTTGATACAGTGAATTCTCAAATACAAAACACTGTTTTTCAACACAGTCACCACCATTAGTTGTGTGTTTTCACTAGCAATGAGCAAGAGACTGCATGCCACACTTGTGAACATCCATGCGGCTGTCCAGAACATTGCTTGTCTTTCACATCACTGTCACTGTCAAAATGCACCACCCAACCACCTCACTGTGCTCTCATCCACTGTTTAGTCTCCATCAATGTTCAGCATTGATAAATGTCAGTGGGTGAAACTTTTTTCCGCATGGAAGAATTCAGTGACACCCCTTTGCTTCATACACACTTCCATGTCAGACATTATTTTGTCAGACTGCCTCTCTGCTGCCATCTGTCAACAGCAACAAAATGTAATGGAATACCGGGGGAAAAGTTCAGCCTCTATTGCCATACTACTGACATCTACCTCTGATGTCATGGGACAATGTAGTGAAATAGGAGGCAATACTTTTGGAGCAGCTCTCATATATAAATATATATACACACACACATATATATCTGTATTAAAAGAAAACAATAAACAGAAGCTAAATATACTTTCTATATATATTTATATCTTCAAATAAATCTATATATGTTTTTGTAAGTAAACCCATAACTTCAACATTGTGTTTTTGTTCCTCTGTTTTGTTTGTTTGTGGGTTGGTTTTTTTTTTTTTTGGTAAAAAAGCACCATCTGTTGGCAAAAAAAAAATTAAGGCTTGCAAACTGACATACATGAAGAAATTTGGGATGTAGGCAGTTATAAAGATAGCAAGAACTATTGTTGCTGCAATTTTATTCATTATTAACTGGATAGTTTTCTTTCCCATTTAAAAAGGACTATGGCGTTCAAATGGCTATTTTGACAAGTACTACAAAATTCACATGAAAATTAATGAGTTGTATATAATTGCTACACATACAAAGAATAACTTTGGTAGCGTGTGGTATTTTCTGTAGGTGATTGTACTACATTTAAATTCAGCAACAGAAGTTTAATGAGCTTCATCTTCTGTACAAAGAACTTTGTACTTTGCATGCTTTATCTGCAGAATGGCAGAATCATTGAAAAGCTCCACTAAGAAAGTGATGATGCTGAGAACTGTGGGACGGTGGTGTGAGGCACAAAAGTGCAGCTGGAAACAAAAAGCAAGTGGTGTGGCTGTCTGTGTCAGTGATCCAAGTGGACAGAAATGCCTTGTGACAGAAAATCTCTCAAAGCAGGACTGTCTCTGCTTTTTTGGTTCTTATCAAGGAGGAAGCTTGGAGTGCCTATTGGACTATCTTTCTGGATGAAACTAAATTAGAAGTTGTGGTCCCAGGGCAAATCCATCGTGCCACTTGTAGAAGATCAGTCCATAGGACTCACTGAGAGCTAATCTGAAGCATTTCAACGCGTCCCATTGATGTGCGATCCTCAACTGAAATATTTGCAGTTTCACAGCTCTGATCCTGTTGCACTTCAGTGCTTCCTGATGCAATGATGACTCTAGCAGTAGTTCTATAAGCATGGCAGTTTGACAGAAGTGTTACTGTTAGGACAAGAACCCTGGGTTCTTATTATGGCAGATACTGTGCATGGAGGTTAAAAAGATGTTCCCTGCTTTGGCTAACATAAATTACCAAAAGTAGGAGGCAGGTGGATAAGAGCCTTCTTTGTGTTTAGACAGCAGGTTTCCTTTTTTGTTGGAGGTGATAGATATGAGATCATGAATATCACATTCCATAGTGCTACAGTAGCATAGACCTGCTACCTGAAACTTGAACCACCAGGACTTCTTCCTGACCTTCTGGGGAATAGAAACACAAATGAGCTGAGAGCATTTGTCTGTGCAGAAATGTTGACTCTCCATGCTCTATGCCTCTGCATTTTAACTCTGCGCTCCTGAAGCAGGATAAGTTTGATATAAGTCTGAATATCAACTTCTTTTTGGCTTAGTGGTTGAAAGGAGATGATAGAAGTTTGAGAAATTAATCCTTTTTTTTTTCTTTTTTTTTTTTTTTTTGTTACTCAATGTGACATTTTATTGCATACGCAAAATGGTATTAGAAAAATGCTATTAAGGTTAAATATTCAAGTTACAAGATGCTACAATTAAGGTCACTTACATAACCTTAATTTGTCTCTCCTCATGTTCATACGTTATGATTCAGTCTTTGTTTCTGGTATCTTTTCAGTCTTTCATCTTGCTTCATTTAGTGTGTAGAAGTCAGTACTTCCTTAGTGACCACTTGCTTAGTGTTCTTCTTCCCCATCATTTGTGTAGCCCCAGTCCTTTTTCGATCATACTATTCAGATTGGGGAAGAAGTTTCTAGTTTGTTTGTCTTTTACAATGCTACAGTACTTTTTTTTTTTATGGCACTACATTACCAAAGTGCTTTTCACATAGTAACAAATTTGTCTACAAAGTTGAGTGGTGTAGCTTTACCTTCATCTGTATTCAGCATCTTTTGGATAATCAGCTTGAAATCTTCAGGATGTTTTTTCTTGCTTATTTCTGTTGTAAGTGCTTACCATTACAAGGTATTTTGTTTGTTCGTGGAACAATTTTCATTGGCTTTGTCTGCAGCTGCAAGCTCTTGACAGCCTGCAAACTGGTGTCTGGGATCTGAGGTCTGGCATGAGAACATGGGGAGCTTGCTTTTGTTTCTTTGGAAAAGATAAATGCAAGCTCATGATGAACATCCTGTGGGATTTTTGTGACAGAGGTAATAGTAGACATAGAGATGGAATCTTAACATTTAGGGTCTTGTCTACATGCTTTGGAGTAGCTTTTTTTGTCAGCTCTTTTGCTGACAAGAGCTTGGCCATGAGATGCATGCTGATACTGGTCTTTAGTTCCAGACTTTGTACAGCATTTATTGTTCATTCCCTTCCACAAGTGCTGATCCTTTCTTCCTTAACTTTCCCTCTCTCATTTCTGCCTGACATTTGTCCAGGATTCTTCAGGGAGAGTTTGCTTCCTTTCCTTATCATTGTCTTGCTCTGTGAGTCTGAGCCTTGCACCTGTGGCTTTCTCACTCAGTTTTTCTTCCAGTTATGCTTTTATTCTTCATTTCTCCTTAATATGTCCAGGTCCTAGTCTCTCTTTAGATTCCTTATCCAGATTCCGTTATCGCCACCTGTTCTGTGATTCTGTTACAGTCATTTCCACAGACTGATCCACCTTGCCTCCTAGATACTGTACCTCCCCATCAGTTTCTTTTTTTTCCTTTTTTACCAGCCATCAGTGTTCACTTGGGCACACTCCTGACTTATGCTTTCTTGCAGTGCCTACTTACGCAGCCTCCCTTCTGGGATCTGTCTTTCTTCTGAGTTGCTGAGTCAGGTAACTTCTAGGAAGCAAGCTAGTCCCAGAAAAGAGACACTGGAGTCAATGATGAGTGTGTAGCAGAGCTCTGTTATCTCAGCTGAGGTGTGTTGACATTGTTGATAGTGTGACTCTATTCAGAAAACCTGTGCTCTGGCTTGAAAAATGTATGATGTAGGAAGAGATTTGGAAGGTTTTAGGCTGCTGAAATTGTAGCCGCCTTAATTGTTCAGACAAATTGGCTTTTATGCATACATTTCTTCTGGAGTCAGCTGTATTTTCAGGCTTTAGCTGGGGGCTTGGTTCTGAAATACGGAAAGAAAATATGCAACTTGAAAGAACAGAAATGTATAGTTGTGTCATCATTAATTTATATTACACATTATTTTTCTACACTACAAATTTTATGTCTTTATGTGTAGTTTCTGTGATTTGATATTTCCTTTGACAACACGTACTTTGTGCTGAAATAGAAGAGGGTATTGCAGCTCTGTAAAACAATATTTTTTGTTTTGCCTTTAAAAATAATTTTAGTACTGGAAAAGTTTGTTTGGCAGGCCATATCGTTTCTTTGCTGCTTATTATCATTTGCTACGTTGTCAATTCGTTTGGCCTGAGCCTCAATAGACAACAGCTTTTATTTATATGGAGCAATACGAAGTTAAATGGCTAAATCAAGCACTGAAAAGATGAACTATGTTATGAAGATGCTTAAGGCTTGTATTTCAAATGCTCCCTACAAAAGCGTTTTTCTTTATTGCAGATTATATACTTTGCTATTTCTGAGTGCCTTTTAAGTGGGTATTTTCTCGAACAGCTTGAAGATGATGGCATACTGTAACACTTCTGTTAAAATAACAAATACATTTATAACTGTATAACATGAAATGCCTGTGGGAAATGTTTGATTACCTAAGTGGAGTCTCAGTTTAAGTTATCCTTAAAGAAAATTCTGTTAAATTTTATCCATCACAACCAGTCCCTTTTGCATGCATGATATACAGGCTCTCTTGTTCCTATAGTGCTTAATATTTCTCTTGATTATCACCAAAACTTTTAGCTTTTATTTCTGCTGAAGCACGAAGCCTTTCTTTCCATTGTCATGTACTCCTGGTACAAATATAATTCTTTTTGCCTGGTCCTATTAGATAAAACTTGCTGCAATTGTTCTAGGTGTCTTTTTAGAAATGTAGCCTCAGCCTACTCAATAATGTTTCTGTTGAATAATAACCATTTTCTGTAAAGAAAGTATGCTTATCTATGCTTTGAAAAGAGTGCTAAGGTATGTGGGTTAGGGATGGTGTGCCGTTTGTTACTTTTAGTATCTCAAACCTACGTTTCCACTGCAGTATGCACCAGCACCAAAGATCATATATTCTGTTTCTGATATAGCTCAATACTGGAGATTAACAAAACAACAACAACAAAGTTTGCATGAATAAATACGCTCATGCTCTGAAATAGGAAAGCACCTTAATCAGTAGATTTATTATTTAACTGCAAATTTGGTTTTTCAAGGAGGTGAAGCAAATAGTGTTGTTTTTTTAAATCAACTGGGTTTGTGTACTCTTTTGGCCTCCTGCCAGCGTAGCTTTTTTTCATCCATAAGATTTTGCAAAGCAATAGTTCTTACAGCGCTCTCTCTAGTGGCAGTTAACTGTTAGAGGCATCTCAACAAGAAGAAGCAAGAGCTGAACATGATGGATGGGTTTTGCCCCTTTCTATATCCTCGTTTTCTTTTTGTATCTTTTTATTTATCCTTGTAGTATGTAAGAGATCCTAGGGTTAAATTCAATTTTGTTACACATGAGTACCTGGGGGAGGTAGGTAAACGTTAGTACCCGTTTAGTACTGGCGGCTAGTGGCTGAGACAGGCATTCTCTTTGTTGGGTGAAAAAACTGGCTGGTTGTGCAGGCCCAGCCAGTGGTGGTGAATAGAGAAATCCAGCTGCGATTTCACGAGTGGTGTTTATTGGTGATCTGGATGGAGGGGATTGACTGAACCCTCAGTAAGTCTGCAGATGACACTAAGTTGGGAGGAAATGTTTATCTGCCTGAGGGTAGGAAGGCTCTACAGTGAAATCTGGTTAGACTGGAGCTCTGGGCTTAGCCCAATGGAGTGAAGTTCAATGACACCAATCACTGGGTCCTGCACTTTGGCCACAACAACCCCAGGCAATGCTACAGGCTTGGGGCAAGTAGGCTGTGGGGAGGAAAAGGGTGTGGGGGTGTCGGTCAACAGCTGTCTGCAAATGAGCCAGCAGAGTACTCAGGTGGCCAAGATGGCCAATGACATCCTGGTTTGTGTCAGAAATAGTGCTGTCAGCAGGAACAGGGAAGTGATCTTCCTCCTGTACTTAATTCTGGTGAGGCTGCACCTTGAGTCCTGTGTTCATGCTCTTCACTACAAGACAGACATTGAGGCCCCAGAGCACGTCCAGAGAAGGGCAGCAAAAGAAGTGGAGGATCTGGAGCACAAGTTGTATGAGTTGTATGGAGAATGGCTAAAAGGAGCTGTGATTGTTTAGTCTGGAGAAGAGAAGGCTCAGGGAAGACCTTATCAATTTCTACAACTCCCTGAAAGGAGGCTATAGTGAGGTGTGGGTTCGCCTCATTTCCCAAGTAACTAGTGATAGGACAAGAGGTAATGGCTTGAAGTTTCACCTGGGGAGGTTCAGGTTGGATATTAGGAAAAATTTATTCTCGGTAAGAATGGTGAGGCATTGGAATAGGCTCAACTAGGGGGGTGGTTGAGTCTCCGTCTCTGGAGGTGTTCAGGAAACACGTAGATGTGACACTGAGGGGAATAGTTTAATGAACTTGATGTTAGTGTATTTTCCAACCTTAATAACTCTATTTCACTAAGTCATCGAGTAAGAGATAATTCAGATACTTCTGCCTGAGAACATGAGAGCAGGACTGCTGTCTGAGAAGGTATCCAGGAATGCAGCTGCTGCTGGGCTTGGAGAGCCGCAGTGCTCTCTGCAGCACCATTTTCTTGCAGCTGCTGGGAGCTGTGTTCCAGAGCAGATGACATACACGAGCAGACAGGGACCAGTGCATCAATTGCAAATATTGCTTCTTTGGAATGGAATGTTCAGACTGAAGCTTATTTTGCAGGTGCAGTAGCATCCCATAGACAACTTGCGTTTAATTTAAGGTGCTCCTTCTCTCTTTTCACTCCCCAGTTAGATGTTGGTTAAAAGTACAAAAACACAAAGTTCATTTAAACCTCTCCTCATTTTGACTTGCCTGTAGACAGGCCTGTAGAGCTGTCTCAAACTGAAATCTGAATAAAAACAGTTTGAATTTCTCTACCTACTTAGTAAAATAAGTAGTAATGAGGCTACTCTAGTGAGGTCTTTATGGAAAAATTTTCATGCAGATCTTATAAGGCATTACTGAACTTTTGGTTGTGGCATACAGTGTTTGTCTGTTTGACCAACCGTGAAGAGGTGGTAATTGTTATTACAGCTTTTAAAAAAGCTCTTCAGTGTCGTGGAAATTACAGACCAGCAAATCTGATCTATGCACCGACAGAACTGCTGAGGAACATAGAAAGGAAGAGAATTAGTAGAAAAGAAAGAAATGTTATACATTGAAAAAGTCATGAGTATTTGAAAATATATTATGCCACAAAAGTCAGAATTCTTTAAAAAGTCAGAAAGCCACTATATATCAAAAATCTTTTGATGAATTCCTTTACATAAAAAAATAAAAAATAAATAATAATAATAATTAAAAAAACACTATTGTTAAGATGATGCTGTGATTTAAATAAAGAACAACAAACTGCAAGCTTTGTAGAGCCAGAGGAAATGTCTTCTGGATTAGATTTCCAGATGAACTCTTATGGTTCAGTCTGTTAGTAAATGATTTGTGAAGGTATGAATGGTGGAGTTTTGCTATGTAGTGCTGGTAAAAATGTATTACATTACAAATATTACATTACAAAAACTAAAATGGACTGTGAAGATTTGCAGTGCTTTCTAAGATGATTAAAATGACATATGAAAGATTGTGTCAGAAGAAACAGTCCTAATTATACATGAACAGTAATGGGTTCTTAATTGACAACAGTGGAAAAAAGATCTTCAGGGTTATTTTGGGTTTGAGTTTAGTGTCAATTCAGATACTGAGTTGTCTAAATTAAAATAGAATTTAAGAAAAGCAAAGACAATTTAATTAATAGCTGCTAATAAAAGAAGAGAGAATGAAATGGAAAGCATTATTTATGCCACCACATGTCCTTGATAAATCTTGTTACTGGATACTGTATGACTTTCTTTTCACCTCATCCTCAAAAGGGTGTTCAACTACAAAAGATACTGAGAAAGGGAAGCAGAGCAATCACATAGCCTGGTTGGGTTTTGAATAGGGTGGAAGTAAATAAATTATGACTCTCAGTAAGGAAGACCATGCACCCTCATTCATCTCACTCAAATCTATAAACTCTTTTGAATAGCAGGGAGAAGATAAAGAGGGAATGACTTGTTCCCTGAGTCTCCTAACATGAGAATGAAGAGGTATCTAATGAGACAGCAAGTTATTAACGAAGAGGAAGTACCTTGTCATATGCCAGATAATTAAACTGTAGAACTCATTTCTGCAAGGCAATGCAGTGGCCCAAAGTAAAAAGTGACTTGAAGTGTTGGATGCTAAAACCATGGAAAAATGAAAGTCATCAGAGCTCTTTTGGTTGTTTCTGAGCCATGGAGTCCCCTTGCTCAGATGTAAACAGAGAGGAAAAGGAGGGAATCCTCCTTTTGTTTGCTGTGTTCAGAGGAGTTGCAACTGCTCTCCAGTCACATTTTAAACTGCATGTCCCGTTCTTCATCTTGAAAATGAAGAGGGAAGCGTTTATTCACTCTTTCTGCCTTTATGTAGAAAAAGAAGCAAAAAGCAGTCTCATTCATACTCAGGAATGTGTCAGTCTGTCAGCGTGCAAAGCAGTAGGGAAAAACGTTGGAGAGATTGAATCAAGACCTTTCCAGATTTCCTGTTCTGGTAATAATACTTTTAATGGATAATACAGCTCTACACTCAGAATGTCCTACTTTGATTCTCTCAACATGCAAGGTATAATTTCTGCTCCAGACTACTTTGTGCCTTGGAATACTAATTGGTGAAACTGAAGTTGTTTAGATTTGGGTGTTTTTTTTTTTTGGTGTTTTTTGTTTTGTTGGTTTTGTTTGTTTGTTTTGGTTTGTTTTTTTTTCTCTTTGAGCTTTAGGCAACGAAGCTATGTCTGTCCTCTAATGAAAAAAGGTGTTTGATTGACATCTGTGAACCAACCACTAGTTAGAAGTTTGAGACAGAAGGGAAGGAGAGAGAATTTCCAAGGATCTAGAAATGCATTTATAGCATAGACGTATAAAAAATGGTTGCAAACATATATAGATACATGATGAGTTACTCATTTTTGAGAGCTTTGCCATTTGTTGTTTTTTACACACTGATTTTATACTCTTAAAGGAAGTTGAGCACAAGAGTTAACAGAAATTTTGTGAATTTGCCCAGCTGCTAGCTTTTCTTGGGGTGATATTTGTTTGCATTTCTTCCTGTTCCCTCTGCACTATACACATTGCTGTATTGAGAACAGAAATGTCCAAGCCCTCAATTGTTAACCTGGTATCTGTTGGTCTCAGAGGGCTACTTGGTCCAGAGAGGGGGAGAATGCCTGCATGAGCTGATATTTTCAGTTAATCTCTTCCTAATTGGGTTTTCTGCTTCAGCTCAGTGCTGTCAGAACCAGTGTGAGCTTCAGAGCATTTGCACTTTCCCTCTGGGATCATGTTATTAAGCAATAATCTGGTTTTTATTTAAAAAGTGCAAGAAAAAAGAAAGTAAAGGGACTAAAGTGTACCCCGAAAGCCCTTGAAACAGAAGACTGTTCAGTGTTCATTTGACTCATGGGTTTTGAATCGTTAGTAGTACTTGACATTTGCAACCCCCTATACTAACCTCTTCCTTTGATCTGCTGGAAATCAAAAGTGAAATTGTGGTTGGTAAAAGGGAATTTTAAGACCAAGTTCTGGAAATGTCATTGTTCTCTCATATAATTTAACTTTATATGAATTGTATTCTGTATCTTCTGTGCTTTCAGTAAGCTATCTTTTGACTCCTTTGAGAGAAGTGAAGCAATGATTACCGTCATGTGAATTTTCTAGCTATTGTTTTCTTTGTCTTGGTAGCTCAGACCCAGGAACTCATTTTTAATGAACAAAAATTATTCTGATAATGCTCCTATTGCAATTCAGTGCAGGAAGAATGTAGATTTTTAAATGGCTCATTTTTCTAAGCAGCAGTTTAGTACTTGGCTAAGATACTGCATTGGAGAGAAATAATGCAAATTAAGTAGATAAACTAAATAGAAGTTTTACCCTGGAAAGTACTAGCATGTAAATGACACAGCCAACTTTATTTTGGCTTTATGATGAAACACAGGAATGTTTTTGATATTTCCTCAACTGTAAACTGAAGTCATGGATTCTACATCACATTAAAAAAAGTTCCCTAATTCCATGGAAGGTGGAGATTTGACTGTAAGAGCTTTTAAGAGTGCCGAGAATACTGACATACCCTGCGTAGTAGGTTCTTTCTTTCAGCTGCTTAGAACAGCTTCTTGATGAAGTAGTGTAACATTATTTTATTTTTTTTAACAGTTTGCTCAGTATATTTATTCCTACCACTCCCATCAGAAGATTGCCAGAGTCTAGTTCCTCTGATGTTTAGAACCTTGAGTGATCTGTAAACCATAATCTCTCATGTAGCTAGCAGAAGGAGAAAGCACTAGGAGAGAATAATTCATATTTGGTATTTAGGAGCTCAGATTATCCATTATGGGTTGCCCTTGAAATGACTGATTGTGTTTCCATTGCTTAAACAAATAGACTATTGTTTTATGTTTCCACTGCAAATCCCTTTGTTCTAGACCAAATATATTCATGGCAGTTTTGTGGGATTACTGAGAGCAGAGCATGGTTCCATCAAACAGGATTATTATTTGAAACAAAGAACATAAAAATTGGCAGGATTTAAACTTGGAAAATGCAATAGTTTTTGTCTAAAACATTGTAAACTGCTAAGACCTGCTCCTTATTTTAAATTAATGAAATACTTAAAGGAAGTAAGAGATGAATCAAAAGTTAATGATGAAGAGCTCAGCCAAGGAGGAAATTATTTGGCTTGTTAACGGTGATTAGGAAGCTTCACCCCGGGTGGGATGATATAAAGAAATAATTCAGCACGTGGCCCAAAAAGATGTCCACTAATTAAAACACTTGATGAGACAAAGCTAAGAGGTGTCACAAAGAAGAACTGGAATATTATCTATGGAGAAACTAGATGACTTGAAGACCTGAACAGTGTATTGTGCAAGTTTTGGTATGCTGGTGGACCAGTAGTAACTTACACTATAAACTGGATTTTTTTTTAATTGAAAATGTATGTACCAATATATCTCCAGTGTCATGCAGCAAACATGACTGCACTTTTAAGAGGAATCAATGACTTAAAAACTGTGGGTGTTTTGTAACTTAAGCTAGATACCAGTGTGACTCTTTTCTTCTGTAGATGATTTTGATTAAATAATTTGTGTTTTTTTTTTATTAATAATTTGTGTTAAATAATTAGACTAACTGTAACACAACTGTTACAAGGCATGTGGAAGAATGAACGCTTCACTTAAAATCCTGCTTTTAGGTAATGTAAGAGGACTGAAAAAGTGGTATAAAAACATCAAAAAAGTGGTATAAAAACATCACTGGTAAGAGGCTTCACAAGTGTGGTGGTGTTCTCTCAAAAACCTCCTAGCAGTGGATGTTTCTGCTGAAGGGTTAAGGCTGACAGTGTGTGTCCTACTTCTCTTGTTAAACACCCAATGCTGATTTCGAACAAGTGTGGGCTCCTTCAAATAGGAGCCATGCTTATGTTTACTGTGTTTCTTATACCAAATCTGATCTTTCTGTTGTTAACGACTTTCCCAAAAGTTCTGATGGGAGAAATGTTATGAAAAGAATTGCCAAAGAACAGAAACTTGTATAACCAGTAAGATTTATTAATTTGAAAATATTCTGCAAATTAGTTTTAAGTTAAATAATTGTTTTAATAGACTGAAATTCTGTCACTTTAGACGATTTGTTCTAAGAAAACACTGTGTCATTGAGATAAATATGTATATATATTTAAGTCTAGGTGCTTTGATGGGACAAAAAATTCTTCTGTATTAACCTCAGAGAAACCTAGTTACATGCTATCTTTTGCAGCAGTATGACTGTGTGATGTAAATGAAATATTCTAGTTTAACTTAAAGCATTTAAGTTTAGTGTAGTAGCCAGTTTTTGTCAACACATTCTTAAGGTACATAAAAGTATCTGTAAATTCAAATTCGCTATGGAAATTTATAAATAGCTCGCTTTAACACTCACTTAGAAATTTATGTATGCGTTCCTTAATTGCATCCCTTTTCTTTCTTGGAGGTTCTAGGTTTCCACAAATACCTCTATTACAAACAATACCAATACTGAAAATTGCATATTTGTGGAATACTTACTGTCATAATCTAACTTCATACCGAGTTTCCCAAGTTCCTTTAATGCAGTAGATGATTAATGTGGATGGGACGTAGAGTCCAGAAAAGAAACCACTGGGTGAATTAAGCACCTATCACTCCAGCACAGTTCATTTGCTGTGTTTAGCAGGAAGAATATTAATGATATGATTCCAGATACAGTTACAACAGTTCTTGTGGTTGGCAGTGAAACAAAGATTTGTCCTTCAAACTCTGCAAGGGTGTCACACAGACACAACAGAAAAAAAGAGTGAATGCTTAATTACTGCAGTTAGAAATTGCATATCTTGTGCTGAAGGCTCCCTAATTATTAAGTGATATCAACTGATATTAATCATCCGTACTAGACTGTGACAATCACTATAAATAGACTCATGGTCCCTGTAGGGCTTTTCTCTAATCTCCTTGCTGAATATATAGGGGACTGATGAGGAAATGGTGGTCTACATCAGGGAGAATAATGGGAGAATAACATGGGCTTAATTTTCAATCTTTGTCTTGAATGCTTTGGCAGTAGTGTGCCTCTGAATGGAATGTGTATATTCTTTTTTCTTATTTATTATTTTAAAAGATATTTTAAAATGGTTTTATTTTAAAATCTTCACAAATGAAAACTGAGCATTCAGAAAAATGGAGTTGCAAAACTATTTCTCTTCATGTTCATAGTGCTTTTCTGTGATTTCAGTCAAGTCAACTTCTGTTGGGATTTAATCCATTAAGACCTGGATTCATACACATAACTTCCTGTAATGCAAGGCTGTTGTGAAGGTATGCCAAAGATTGATGTGTATAAATAAAGGATGCTCCAGTTGACTGGTTGGGTTCAAATGTAAATAGAGCCTTATTGGATCATTAGCATCTCAGTGTGTTTCCCTCTCTGCTATGTTGCACTTAATGGAGTCCACTATATATCAACTCTTGTAACTTCTTTTGTGGAAAACTTATTCCATGGAAGTTCTTCGGCTGTTGCCTTCTGGTCTACTTCCTTAATATTCAATGAGTTCCTTTATGTCAACATTTCAAGGATCTATGTGAATAAATAGAGTGAATTTCCACATACTACTAATAATGTTTTGAAAAATCTTGACCTGACCAATTAATCACCCTTTCCTTCTCTCTCTCTTTCTTTCTTTCTTTTTTTTTCTTTCTTTTTTTTTTTTAGTATGAAACCACAGGCCACATCTACTGAAGATTAGTAGATATTCAGTTGTTTTTCTGTAGAATATCTATGGTCAAGCTTCCTAAGATTTTGAAAAGTAGCCTCTGACTCCAAAGATTACTTCAGAAGTAAGTGCAGGTGTAGGTAACACAGGTGAGGTTCTGCCTACCCACTCACTCCTTTTCGATGATAGTTTTGACTGCTCCTCTTCCCAAGGAGATGGAGCTTACACCTATTTGAAGTCATGACAGCTGTTTGAGTGTATTTCCCTTGAGGTATTTCTTAAAGAATGAGCTGTACTCTAGTAGTTAGGCTCCTTGGTAGTGACGTGGTTGTGAAAGTCCCTCATAGTCCACACTGCCATGTTTGTTTTTTGCTAGGTAACTGGGCAGTGGAAGTGAACCCCATGTTGATCACTGACGTTCTCCTGCCTGGGTAGGAGGGGATTGCTGAGAGCATGGTGTGTTTGCTCATCCCAGTGAGAAAAGTCCCTGTGCCCAGAATGGTCCTCTTCTGTTTGGATCTTTACTGATCCTTCTCTTTAGGAGTGTACTGATTGATCAGTGCCAGTGTATTCTGTAGCAAGTGGTTTGAGAGTGAGAGCACGTGGCAGCTGCTGTCAAGCTCTTCTACAAGTTGGATGAGCTCAAGCGCTCTCTGGACTGAATAAAACCCCGTGACTGCCTTGTGACACTCTGTTTTTTCTTTTTTGTTTTTAAATTTTAAAATATTTCCCAATGAAAGACATTTTAAAGGAATACCCACTCCTGCATTATCTTCACTACATCTAAATTGAAATAATATTCAGTAGGCTTTGCCAAGGATTTTAAGTCATCAATGATAGATTGGGATTTTTATTCATATCTAAATTGTTTGCCAAATTGAATTTACTTTCATGTGATGGTAAAGGCCAAATGAATCACTGAGAGTTCCGCTGTGCATAGTGTTTTCATTATAGAAACTCATGTAAATGTCTCATTCTGCAGACAGTTATTAATGCTGCTATAATCTAGAGGTCTGCATTGTGTAATGAAACAGATGCTTAATGGATGGTGTATTAATCAGAACTCTCTAAGGGCTAGTTTAGATGTTACTCGCATTTGTTTTGATTTTCATTAGGAAGCAGGATTGTATATATCTGTCAGCATTGTGAAACAGTTGTCTAAATCTCATGGGGAAAGCAGCAAATATATATTTTTATATGTGAGGACAGGAATTATGCTTATTGTAGAGCATTTTACATCTTTTGAAAGTTGATTTCTGGGGCAACATTGATACTGGCTAATTAAAGTTGAAGGAAATAAAAGTCCTGTCATGACAACAGTGAGTTAACGTCTGGTAAGCCTTATTTTTAACTAAACTGACTCTGATAGTTGGTTTAAAATTTTTCTTGTATGTCTGAGGGAAACAAGAGAGTAATTACAATGTCTTCTCCTGTAAGGGAAGATATACCTATTAACTCATTAAAGCAGCCATACCTAACTTATTTTTTCAAAAATAAGTCCGTAAGTCTTACTGTCCATGTACTTTTAATTAAAATGTCGTCTTTATCTGAAATAGAGAGGTCAGGAAGCTAATCCATTTTGCTCTCTTAAGTGTTTATTCCCTATATAAGAACAGAAATAAGGCAGTAACAGGGGCTTTCCTTGGACAGCAGTGGGAACTGCCCATCTCCTTTATTGCCTTTTAGAAAGGAAAGGATGGATTTGAATTCTTAGGAAGAAACTTTAAGCAACCATCTTGTCTACCACATGACCATGTTTTTTGAGTGAATGGAACACTTGCACAACAGTGAAGTACACCAGAAATCTGTCATGAATGAGGATGTTGATTTTTAATTTTTTTTTTTCTTTTCATTTTTTGATGCACCTTGGTGCCTTTCACATAGGCATCAGCCTTGATGGTAGTGCAGATACCTGTTCTTGATCAGTATCTGGTCAGCTTTTGTGCCAAAACTGTCTGACAGATGCATGTGTGTAGATGGTTGGTGATGTAAATGAACATGTGCCTTTAAAGCAGTAGTAAGGAAGGAAGGGAGGTAGTGCGTAGGCTGTGGATGGGCTATGTATGGACTGCTGATATGTTATTGGCAGCAATTCTGTTATTGAAGACTTGTAGTTTTCAAGTGACAATGTCTGTGATAACACATACAAACTAATTGCTTTAGATTTATACCTCTAAAGATTTTGGATGCTGGAGACTCTCATTTTAAGTTTTCCTGTTCTTAACACAATGTAGAACTAGGTCACAACCATACTTGCTTGCATAGTAAATGTAGATATAATTTCATTAGAATGAATTTACTGTTTAAATTTACTGTTTAAAGACTTGTATTTCTTTAGTCAAATGTTCTGGAAAAAACGTCTATGTTAACCAGTTTATCTGTTTTCACTTGATTCTGTTTCTAAAAGAACCAACAAAGCTGTAATTTATATTTTCAATCCGTATGGGTTTCTTAGCTATCTTATGTAGATATATTAACTGAGCTAGTTCTGATTTCTACTACCACTTTCATATCGGCTAATCTTGAAGGGAGTGTATGTGTATTTTACTCACATCGTGTGAGTAAAATAGTCCTTCATGTTCACCAGGATAATTTTTAAATATATGTATATACATACTGTATTTTTTTCTATAGAAATGAGAAATTCAACTCAATTTGGAGTTGGTGAATTATTTTCACTGAAACTAAACTGTAATTATGCATTCGTGAAATGGACTGGTTCTCAATTCATTGGAAATGCTAGATCGCTGCAATACAAGTTGTTTGGAAAATGAAAGAAAGTGGCAAAGCAGCTAAGGTACATTTGAATACACTGTAGCTCTGCCCTTTTTTAGAAAGATGTCTTTATATAATCTGAAACTTCACAAATTCCTATGCAACCCTGCTTTTACAAAATGAGCAATTTATTTTCATGTCTTCATCATCAAAAGAAAGAGACTTAGGGCAGATTTGCCAAGATTTTGATAATGTTCTTTTAAATTGACTTTACAGGATGTTGCTTTGTAAAATAACACATTTTTCAAATGGCATTTTCCATGGCATTTCATTTCTTAATTGCTTCCATGTGCATACTCATAAAGTGCAGCATTTTCAGTAATAAACAGTTTTACAACAGTTCATATGAATGTATTGCAAGGAGAGGAAGATGACAGGAAATGTAACTGAAAGGGTTGCACCCTTAATTTTTTGATCTGAGCGTTTTTAATATGTAGTGTATTTACGCACTGGTAAAAGTCTCTGCTTAAAATACAGAATACAAAATGATGCAGAAAATTTATCTTACTCTGGGTCATTATGAACTGCAAATTGAAAGAGAAGCATAGGGAGAAATCTTTCCTCTGCAATGGTCTGAGCAGTGTAATTTGGCTTTGAAGTCAGCCCTGCCTGGAGCTGAAGGTGACCTGCAGAGGTCTCTTCCACTGTAAAGGGTGCTTATAAACAGGAGGTAGACCAGCTTTTTACACTGACAGATAGTGATAAGACATGAGGAATAATTTTAAACTAAGAGAAGGGAAGATTTAGATTATGCATAAATTATTTACTGTTAGAGTGGTCAGACACTGGAACAGGTTGTGCGCAGAAGCTGCTGATGCCACATCCCTGCAGGCATTCAAGGCCAGGTTGGATGTGGCCCTGGGCAGCCTGATCTGATGCATGGCACTCCGGCCCATGGCAGGAGGGGGGTGGAACTTAGGTGATGGTTAAGATCCCTTCCAACCCAAGCTGTTCTGTGTTTCTGTGACTTGTTTTTGTTTCTGGCCCAGGGAGTGCCAAGCAGGTGGAGGACCTGATATAGAAACAAGGCTCACTTTCAGAGAAAGGAGTAAGTCTTTGTAAAAGTAAATGGAAGCATGCGTAATGAGTGCAAACAGCCTCTTCTGTGTGTGACAGCAATGTGTTATAAGATAGTGCCTGCAGAAAATGATTGAACAAAAAGGAGACCAAACACTTATTCTGAAGTTTTTTACAACTCATTGTTCATAATTACTAATACTGGTAGTATTTTCTGAAGTAAAATTGGAAAAAAAAAAAAAAAAGTGCTTATTAGATAGGAATGATTTTTAGTTCAGAGAAAAGAAACAGCTTATTACCCACTAAGATCTTCCTTCTTTTCCATGAGAGGTGTATGTTCTTTTTTAAGTTTAAAGTGACTGTCGAAAGTGAAAATAGTAACAAGAAATTGTAGCTTCAGTTCAGTGTGATTACATATTGCTGATAATTGTTCACATTATCTCCCTCTCTGCCCTTCTTTAGGGTGGAGAATATTAACATACAAACAAACAAACATAAAACAAAACACTGTAAAATGCCATGTCAAATACCTTTATATCGGTGATGGCATTAATGAAAGTGAAAACTAAGCATGCTGCCTAAGCCTGTAGAATTGAACAAGTGCAGCTAGAAGATGGAAAGACTTTCCCTTTCCCGTTTTGTCTGGGGGTGTTCAGATGACTGCCACTGCTGCTCTCTGGTATGGAGTAGGTGTGTGGAGGAGTTTCTTGTAGGAAACAAACTGTGATGAGGAGAATGGGACGTGAAGAAGGAAGAAGCCAGCTGAGCAGAGAGCAATACAGTGCTAAATAGCACTGATACTTTACTCAGTTGTTATCTGCATCGTATTAAATACTGCATCATTCAGGAAGCATCAGACACGTGCTGCATGCACTAAGGCATACTTCACATCTGGAAGCCTTGTATTGGCATTGTGGGAATTCTGTGGATTAAAAATATTTCTTTAATTATAAGATGTTGCTGTAATATGCTGACGTTAGCTCTTCATTGGAATGTGTGTGATAGTCTAAATAGTAGAAATCATACACATATACAATTATATATTTATATAATTTATTACTTATATATCATATATAAATGTATACATATTTAAATGGGAAGAGAAGCAACAAAAATATAAATCTTTATATGCTGAATATATAAACTATTTTATAAATGGACAAGAACTGAGTAGTTCAAATACTTCATTCATTTAGCTGCATTCTCGCATGTGGAAAATGAGTTTGGGGGATGGTATGCTGTAAGTAGCTTATGAGCTTCAGAAGATGTGATCACATTTCAAACAACGTGCGTTCTGTGTAATGATCTTCTAAAGCAGAAAATATTTATTTTATCACTAGCTAGGGAGAATATGATTCTATGTTCTAAAAGAAGTCTTTTAATATTATTCATAAGTTCTTGCATGGAATTTCCATAGTGACAAGAAACAATAGTTTTTATTCAGCTTTTCCTGGTTTGTATTAGAGGCATTAGAAGTATTCAAAATGTTCTTTTCCTTCTCATCTGCAAGGCCAGTTTTATTCCACAAGAGTTGTGCTTCTACATTAGCTCTTGACAGTTCTGTTATTGCTTTGATCCATATTGTGACTATCTGGGGCTGCCTTTACAAATGCTTATTGTCTCTGCTGTATGTCTTGCATTAGCAGTAGCATTTTTCTTCCTTTTGTCTCTGCTGTATGTCTTGCATTAGCAGTAGCATTTTTCTTCCTTTGTTGACAAAGTAATTCTAACTCTAAATGGCATTCCCCTTCTGCCTCTTTCAATTAGTGATTTATAGGAATGTAAAACATTCACTCTTAACAATAAGTTGTACCTTTCTGCTTTGATCTTGGGCAACTTTTGTGCTGTCATATCACTTAAATAGGAGCATTCTACACTTTACAAGGGCTAATGTTGAGAGGAGGGCAGGAAGCAGTGTTTGGAGTTGGGCAAGGCTGCTCCTGGGCCTGTAGTGTTCTGTGCTGGGGCAAAGAAGGGAACATTTCTGATAATGAACACATCAGAACAGAAGCATATTTTTTCTCCATACTTCCAGTCATTCTGATAATTCATTTTTATAACCTAACCCTAAGACAATAACTTTCTAGGAATTTAAAATATAGCATTTTAAATATCTCCAGAGGAGGCTCTACAACCACTCTGGGCAGTCTGTTTCTTTTTAATTCTGTTCCTCTTTGTCCCTTAATTCCTACAGTCCAACACTGGCACTTCAGAAAACAGCTCAACTTGTGAGAAGGAGGCTTTTCTGTGCACTTCTGTTACATGCAAAACGTATCTGAGATGCTGGAGCCATGTGTAGCTCAGTTTTCATGTCAGGGTTTGGTTGTAGAATGAAGCTCAATTAAATAATTAACTTCATTTGTTTTTAAAACTTATAAGAAAACTTCCGGGTTTTTCATAGTATTGTGTATGTACCACTGTAACAACTTAGTGTGGGGACAGACTGCTGTCTTTTGCTTTTCTTGATGGGAAATGTAGACATGGAATTTGTATGAAATAACTAATTGAGAAGCCCCCATTTATATTAGTCAGACTGAACAGAGACTGTTATTGTATGGCTGAGAACTATTAGGTAGAAGTGCTTTCCTTTAGATTAATTTCAGTTATCGTTGTCCTCTTTACCTTTCTAGTCTGTTATTTTCCAACAGAAATTGTGGAGTCATTGGTGGACATCTTGAGTTGCTGTTTAGTGCTTTCCTTTATATGTTCAAACTGGTTAATTATCAGAACATGCTTCTTTTTCTGGATAATTGGAACAATATTTTCCATAAATAGCATTGCTTTTAGCGATACTGGATCCTTGACCTGGCTGCATCTTTTCTTCCTGTTGATCAATCTTATTCCCTGCCCATTGTGCCTTGCTTCCAGCAGCTCAAAGTGATGAAGCTTTTAGCCATTGTTTTAGCCAGATGGCACTGCAAGGAAACACTAAGTCTGTTTGGATGCGGTCTTCCCAGTTCCAAACATGACTTGAATCATTTATTTCTAAAGAGGCATTTGTATTGCAGCATAAGATCAATAATGTTCCCCGAATTCTGGATCTCTCTTCCAGGGTCATCAGTCACTGCGGGTAAACAAAGAGAAGGACAGCCAAGGAAACTCTTGTCAATGGACACTGCACATAACAATTATGTGTCAGGGTAATTGAGGCTATGAAAAGTAAAGGCTTAAGCAGAAGCCAGTAAGAGAGGCAGATGCTTCTCGTTTCATTAGTAATTCAGAGCTTAAGTGGACTAATTTGTCTGTGCCATCTCCGTGTTCTTCTGTTAATACTCGTTCTGTTGTCAGAAGACTACATCTCCTGAACTTTGTCTCACATAATTCTCAAATTTAACTTAAATTTGATGTGCTGCATAGCTTTCCTGTATCCTACTACCAAAATTTGCCCACGCTTGAAAGATTAGTTTGAAACTTTTCAATATAAAGCAATATTTTTCCTTGTTTCAGATATTTCCTTCTTTATTTTTGTAATTTATTATGCTTCAGATTAATGTATTACAGCTTTCACTTTGAAAATTAAGGCTAACTAGTGAAAGTACTACATTAAGTTATACTCCTCCCCAAATCTGCTTTAACAGATATTTCTGCAGTACTAATACTACTTGCACACAAAAGTAGCTGTCAAATTGAACTCTTAACATAGTTACAAAACTCTTCCTCCCCAAAATGTGCATTTCTCTGTTTTTGTTTGAATTTTGAAGACCCATTTGTTCATTCCATACTTCAGGTTGAGAAGCAAATATGTGAAAAGCAAGTCAAGTGTGGCATGACATCTTTTAAATTCTGTTTTTGAGAAGTATCTATAGACTAATACAATAACTTAAACATAACTTTACAGTTGAAAGATTTTTTTTTCTAGTTAAGTTTAATGTTTATCATACTCTTCCCATCCTTCATTCCAGAGAATATCTGCACAGATTCCCAGTGAGTGCATTACTCTTGTAATGTGCCTGGAAGCCACTGTTTTCTCAGAGGGATGGATGGTTGCTGGAGGCTGCTCATGAGTGGTTGCTGTAGGAAAAGCTTTTCCCACTTCTCTCATGGGATTAACCCATCACCCATGTGTTCTTATAGTATCAGCCAGCCATTGTCCCTGCTTCTCTCAGTCCAATTAACTGAACAGAACTGGATTGCTTGTCTTTTGGCACTTTAAGTGTTCAAAGGAAAGCTTTGCATATCTCAGAGGAAAATTTAAACTTTGTTGTAAATTATGCTTAAAACTTGATTCAGAATGGACTGATTTGACCCAAATGCGCAGATACACCTAAGAAACTACACTGATACTCTTAGGGAGAAAGAGATGAATAGAAGCTTTAATTTAGCCTACAGAAATGAATAGGGAAGTATTTTTGATGTCATATGATATGTTTTTTAGGTATGCAATGCTTAATTTCATGTGTTTCTAACATCCCTACTGTATATATTTAAGTTCTATCCATTTTCAAGTTGATTTTTCTAGATAACTTACTAAAAGGAAGATCAACTGGGGAGTTTCTGTTAATAAGATCATGTAAAGCTGCAGTCTGCAACCAGTGTTCAGCATGTTACTGGCATTCACCTAATAGGTGTGGATACATGTGAATTACTCAATTCAGTCTCTTACTAAAAGTAGTCTCAATAACTAATGCCATGGAGATAGAGAGCTGTGAATGTAGTAAATCTTTCTACCAGTAATTTGGAAAATGTCTTGTATTTTTCTTTTCTCGTTCGTTTCTTATGAAACCTTTGTATAGGTAAATGCAAGTGCTACTCTTGCTAAAAATTGAAAGTAGAATAAATTGTCATATAAGTAGGAAATGGCTGTGGAAAAGGGAAGGCTCCTCCCGCAGTTCAAACATGAGGGAAAAAAGCCCAAACCTATTCTTACTCATTTGAGCTGTGATTTCTACAGCAGATCTGCAGATTCCAGCTTTATATTGATAAAAGACCATAGCATGAGACAGTAGTAATTCTGAACAAGTACTAAATGATGAAATGGCATTAAGATAATTTTAAAGTAGTGTACAAAAAACACTTTGATTAACTCAAGTAACGTTCTTGTTTTGGATTGTACAACCGTGCAACCTTTTTAGATTGACTGTCCTCTATATTTGAATGGTTTGCTAGATCAAGCAATTTAGGGCAGCGAAAAGCTGAAAGTGTAATTCATATTCAGTACGACAATATAGGTCTATTGTGATTTTGCTAAAATGTGCACAAACTGAGTGATGATTCTTAACACTTTTAAATAGAAGGAAATGAATCTAGAGATGTTCAGAGATACTTAAAAGTTCTTAGGATGGTATATGTACATCAGAGACCATTTATATCAACAATTGATACGACTCTGTCAGCATATGCTGCTTCCCTTTAATTTCTCGTGCACCTGAAAGATTGTTTTATTTATTTTCAGAGTAGTAGGGTACAGTTATGTTACAGCGGATTGTGAGGATTTTCTGTATCACATATTCAAGTATTCCATTTCAAATTCTAAAGTGGATTTTATTTTTATTTATTTATTTATTTTTGAAAATGAGGAATGGTACTAATCCTTGATAGGGGCAAAATAATTTTAAAAGCTAAGAATTCTACTCTTCAATCCAACAGCAAAAAGATGCATTTTTGGATTTTTACCCATTATCTGTCTGGGAAACAGCCCTGTTTCAAGTTGTAGTTTTTAAATGACAAATACATAATAGGCAAAATATTATTTTTAATTCACAAATAGCAACAGTTACTTGATACTTTGCCTATTTGAGACCTCTTGATGGAAATGAATAATACAATAAATATTTTGTGGTTGATTTCTGATTCTTTTGATTTGCTGCAGAAATTTGCTAGGTTGATATGCTTTTCAACAAATATTAGCTTTTCAATTCAAAGTATTGAAGTCATCAAGTAAAACCACAGATGGTGCCTGACAGAGGTTATTTGCTCACTTTTGTTCTGAAGAGTAGGGTAGACATTACTGATATAAAAATTAAATTTATAGGTTGAAGGTGTACTAGCTGAATTTTATTAAGTTTCATATCTATTTGTAGATCTGATCTGCTTTTCTGGTTCTTAGGCTGTATACTTGCCTTTGGTACCTTAAAACAGACTACTGGATTGCAGTTTTCTGGGGCTTCGGTGCATCTGCTTTTTGGTTATTGGCTTAGCTAATCTCAGTTCCTGCAGCCTAGTGATGTTGCAGTTATTTCAACAGGTGTTTTTTTGTTTGTTTATACTTTTAAAAACTGAGATTCTCCATTTTTTTTTAATCCATTTTTTGCACTACTGAGCATTGGTTTGAAGGTAAACCTGCTAAATGTCGGGAACAGCCTAGTCTGATATTTTGTTTAGTCCTTTCATCTTACTCTTTCATTTGAAAAGTAAATATCAACTTCTGAAGGATATTTTGTTTTGTGTTGCAGCTATTGATCCCATGGTTTTTTGCAAGTGGAGATTTTGAGAGTCGTTTAAGAAAAAAGATGAATGGTATTTTAACCAGTGCCACATGCTTATCTAGGTAACAACAAATGCATTGGTCCGTCCAGAATGACAGTAAATATGGTGTCATGGGAAACATGGTGCTCATTGATTGAGGTTTATGCAGCATGGGTGTGGTTTTTGGACATGTTATTTTGATTGTGGCAGGACAGCTGTGTATCAGCATAACCATCTTTTCCACCTTGGGAAAAACAAAGCAAAACAAAAGCAGCAAAAAGAGTTGTGTGTCCAGTAGATACTGACTTATCCCAAGACCGCTGACAGTTACTTTTCTGAACAGTGCTGCATGGCAGTTGCAAAAGTATCTACATGTAAATTAAATACAAAATGAAACTGAAACAAGTTTTGAATATTCTTGTCTTCTAAGGGTCATGCTAAGAAGTGTTTAGGTTTCTTTTTAAAAGAAATATTCAGTGTTGAAATGTGTAAATCTTAATGAACTATATGCCATTTGGTAGGTGTTGCTGTTTTTTCTCTTACAGTCCTTTTATTCTTAATATTAGAAAATCTTTGGGGACAGCTTTGCTTTCCTTTGTAAGTCTTCCACCCTAATTGCAACCTTTTCAGGCGTTCTGAAAATGTAGTAAATAAACCTAAATTTGTTACCAAAGGCTTCATGAATATCTTATTCTCTGATCATCCTATTTAATATAAATAACAATAGTAGTGATTCTTCCATCCACTGCTACTGAAGTGTTTTGCAGATGGTAATTAATTCTGGTAGTCAGATATTTCTTGTTCGATACACCAGTTCTCAGGATTGGAAGCTGGCCTGAGATATCTCAAGAGTTCACAAGAAAATATTGTCAGGCACTGAAAAAGCAGATGTCAGTCAGAATTCTGTCACCTTTCTAATTCATTTTCTGTATACTTTCACTTACCACCTTGCTTAACCTTCTTCCAAATTGATGTGGGTGTGTGGTATTTTTTTTTCTGTTTGAAGTGACGGAATTATCAGATGAGCTTGTCTGGTGGACTGTTACACTCGTATCATCCCCTTTATCCCTTAGAGTTCATGAGAAATTGTAGACTAAAATGTTCCATAATTATATGCTTTTCAGACATTGCTTTCAGAGCTGCTATAAACACGCTTTTTGTTCCCTGACAATTTGAAGGTGTTTTTTTTCTTTAATTGCTAATACTTCAGCTGGACTGAGATCAGTATAACTTTGCTCCATTTTCTGATTGCTAAGAGATGTTAAGAAATAATAAACATGGGTATAAAATCTTATGAAATCATAAAGAGCCCTAATTGTGTTTCATAAAATAATGATGACCCACTTTTTTCTAGAAAGGATTCTGGTTCTCCTTTCATTCCCGTTACCAGTTTCACCAATTTTGCTATATTAAGTAAAAATAAATAAAGTCTAATTCTGGACTTGGCTGGTGACTGTGTCATGTCATGTGAGAGTAACGTGACTGCTGCCTCAGCATACAGTACTTGTCTCTTGATAAAGACGAGTCCTGTTGGGCTGTTTTAATGTCACTGGAGCAGTGGCAGTCTTGCTATTGTCTAGGTTGAACCTGAGATGAGTGGTGGAAAAAGTCCTGTGCATACAGGATGAGACATTAAAGAAAACTGAGTCCTGTGTCACTAAGAAAGGCTGCAAGAACATGAGCTGAACTCCCCTCAGGGCTCAGGGAAGCTTGAGACAAATTTATCAGGAGTTGTGCATCACTGACTCCAGTGCTCACAGATCACCATTGTTTCAAATGAGCTTGTCTGTAAATGAAATGAAACTTCATAAATTCCATTTTTGGCAGAATTAAGAGCTCATTGAGCCCATCAGAGCATGGAATTGCAAACTTGCTGCTTCAGGTGCCAAGATTTTTTGTCCTTTCACTGAAAGATAGTCATGTGGTTGCAGGTGACATTGCAGAACAGAGCTGAATAAAGGAGAACTGTCCCAGGCTCTGCTTTCCTTTCTCCTTTTCTCTCCGCTCAAGGTGATTTTTAAATGCCTTTTTGAGTATACTGTGTAAGGGACAAGGCAGCAATTATTCCTTGTCAAATTTATGTTTACCTGATTATTTACATCAGCTGAAAGAGGCCAAAATCAATGGGAGTTCTTTTGTGCTAACAGTGGAACATTTTATCCCTGTCAAAGACCTAATTTGCCTCAGCAACTGCTATTGTCAAAGTAGGACACAGCCACTTTCCCCGAAGACCTTAGAGCAAAACTGCCAATGCTGCTCTCCTCCCTTCTGTGGGTAGACACACAGAAGATCCTTGTAAAAAGAAAATGAACTTAAAAAATTTAAGACTTGAGAGTTATGACTGCTGTTTTTTGCTTTGGCCCTCTGTAAAATAGCTTAGTCTTCACAGAAGCGTTCAAGTCTTGAAGCTCATCCATTTTTTGGCCCTCCTGAATCCTCCATCTGAGAAATTAGGGCTTTTCATGTTTTTGTCCCTGGTATTTATTTTTGTTTGTTTTTTCTCCTCTTACTCTGTAGAAGTTTTCATTAAATGTTAAGCATTACACTAACTTCTGACAGTCAGAAGGTCTATTCTAACGTTACCTTGCTGTTCCTGAGAAATCTGTGAACATTGTGTGGACATGCAGCATACAGTGGGGGCTGTCTGTGAGCATGCGTGATGGCGTGCCCCGTATGCTATTGAACTTAGTTCTATTTAAAAATTACCAGTGGAGTTGCCAGTTATTTTTTAATGTGTAGCGGGACTTGAACCACCTCACGTTGTCATAATTTCAGTACGATCTTGATGGGAGCTCAGTGCTTCTTCATTCAGGTTCAAATTCATGTGCTCATCCTGCTGAGATGGCAACAACCAACACAATGCTTGGAAACCAAGGGAGTTGGGAGATCCAAAGGTATGGCTTTTACTGGGGAAAAATGCACAGCCTCTTAGAGGAGAGAGCACCTTTAGCAGGTGTTATGTTGCAGTAATAACAGTGAAGGCTTCTTTGTTTTTGGAATTATCTGACACAGTTAAAAGAAGCATTTGTCTTTACTCTGCCTTTCTGAAACTACAGAATGTCGTTCTTTGAGGGGTTTATTTTGTTGCAGACAGGCTTTCACTTGTGTTTATTTTAGCTTTAGTTATACAAACACTAGGCTTTGTGGAGATACTCATCACCTTTAAGGTCCACAGTCTCAAGGGGAGCTGCAAGTACTCAGCACCCTTGATGTGATCCAAGGTTGTTTTTAACAAATCTGCTCCTTTACAAATATGTTCCCTCTTTGCAAACTCTCTTTTATATATGGGTGGGAAGCATGGAAGAAAGAAAAATGGTGTGCACAAACATGTAAATATTGTTTGTCACTTGGTAGTTAAGAGGGAGATTGAAAGAGTAGTTTGTAATTGATCTGTGACAATGGTTAGCATCCATGGATGGCAGTGACCTAATGATTCTATTCCAGGCCAGTAAGTCTGGTTCGTTCGTATTTGCTTTTCAGAGAGAGAATGGCTCAGCAAGAAAGGCTATAATTTCTGTCTTAGGTTAGCAAGCACAAGATCAATTTTGTTTGGTTCTTTTTGCTGCTGTTTTAAATTAATGAGAGAATGGTAATACAGCTCAATATATTGGGCAAGTTTTTTCAATTAACGGAGTGTATTTTTATAGGCGAATGTAGAGCAATCAAGTTATATGGTTAAGAAAGATTTTAAAGATAAATACAACTTGCATGTTACACTTTCGGGCAAGAAAGAATGAGGATAATAGCTATATTTTAGTTAATGTGCTAAAGACACCGAGCTCTTCTTCAGCTCAGTAAGTTTGGGTGTCTTACATTTTCTCCATCCTGGCGTTTGTTCATTTTACACGACTTGCAGTGAGTACTTACCTTTTTCCATATTGAGCCTTTCGTGTTATCCCCAGGTGGCTGATCAGACAACTTTTGAAGTGGAAACTCTTGCACTAGATGAGTCCTTTTCTGATGGAGGAAACATATGGCTCTGAACACTTAGTCCTTGCACTTTCCTTCTGTCTTCTTCCTGCATGGAGGCTTAAAAACATGCAGAAGTTTTAAAGAATCAAAAACCCTTCAGGAACTTGCTTGACAAAAGCCAATGAGTTGAGCTGTGAATAAAGTAAGGAGAACCCAGTCTCCTGGTGAAGGTCTTGTCCTGGTGAAGCTGACTGTAACCTTAATTCTGCACATCTCTGTGAAAATCCTCAACTTCCTTCCTCCAGCATAAACTTGGACATCTCTGAATAGCGGGTGGAGACCTTGTCTTCAGATGGCAGTTAAATGAGAATAAAAATGTACAATAATTCAATGGAAATCAAGTTTCTGACCATCCTTAAACAAAGAAAGCTCTGCAAGAATGAATTTGGAAAACCCATTTGTTTCTTTTAATGTAATAAAATGGGACTAGAGAAGCCTCAAGCGTAGTGCATTTAAATAAGCTTTTTGTTCAAGCCAAAGCTATAAGCTGTAGTTATGTATAATGCAACTTACATTTTATTTCAAGATTATATTATCATAATTTCAATTGTAAATGCTCTTTACTTTTTGTCAACAGGACACTGATAAGATCTCTACGTGAACCTCTTAGTTGACAAAATGGCACAGCATGCAGAAAGATAATAACCTTCTTGTGTGAGGAAATCTAGTTCAGTGCTTTAATAGCTGTAGTCAGATTGGGTATTTCAAAAGAAAAGCATGCTCTCAGCAGCACCACTGAGAAACCCAGTGGCAGGTTCCAAGTCCCTGTGTGAGTGTATTGCGAGCCTTCAGAAGGCTCCCTTCTTACATGACTGTCCTTCCCTTCTGAGCTCACCTGCTGAGCTCCCCTTGCCTCAACCAAAGGCGTCACGGTGCTATCTGAGAGCACAGCAATAGCAATCCTTCTGCACATCAGCATGATGGACAAGGCTGGCGCTGGGGCTGGCAGAGATGGGAAGTGTGGCCTGTTTTGACCTTTGTTCATCACTTTGATTTTGAGCATGTACAAGAAATTATCACAGGTTTCCTGTTCCCTTTGTTCCTTCTCTCTTCTACCAAATAACATGATTTGCTCCACTTCTTAAGCCTTTTGTCAGCGTATCCTTTGAAACATTAATTACTGCCAACAACTTGTTGAGAGTGAAAAGGCACTGACAGTGTTCACTGTAGTTCTCCCCGATCCTGAAAATGGGTTTGGGATTTCCTGGAACACAGATAATCCTAGCAACCCAGCTAGAGAAGGAGAAGCATTTCTGGGGAAGGGAGTGAGATGCCACTTCAGAAATGCCAAGGATGAAGTCTACAGATTTGGTTGTGTTGGTAAACCTGCTGAGCTCTGAGGGAGGTCCCTCTGTTTATCTGGCCACTAAAACTAGGGTTTGGGACAACACCTTCTTATCTGTCCTCCATGTGCTACCTGGGGGGAAGACTGAAGGGCTGCACAGTATTCAGAAAGCTAAAAACAAATTGGGGGGGGGGGGGGGGGGAAGAACCCTGAAAAATAGGAGCATTTTTGCTGATTTAACCCTTGAAGTAAACATGACTTTGCTACTAGTAATTGCATATAGAACCTTGAAAGAAACTCCTGGAAAGGAGTGGTTCAGTGGAAAGGCTGTGGTTTTGGAAGTTGCATTTAAATTGATGCTTCTTAGTGTAGCTTTATGTTTATTTCTTACTTTGGTAAATGCTGGAAATAATCTTCAGTAATTGAATTATTGAGCAGTTTTAAAATAAAAAATAATGAGGGAAGAAAAAGAAACAAAAAACAACCCAACATATGTCTAAAGATGATACATTTGCCATTCAACCATTGCAATAGAGTACCCTTTTCTGTAGAAGATGCCAGAGTAATCAGCAGCATGACATGAAAGGCTGCTTTCAGCTGTCCAGATGCTTAATAGTAAATGATATTCCCTTGGAAAACCCCTAGATAACACTTATAGAAGCATCATTGTGGGGGTAAGATTTAAAATCCAGTAGTAATAAAACATACGGTGTCTTGCTCCCTTGATGTCTTCTGATAAGTGAAGTCACACGTACTGTACTTAAATTTTAAGGCTTTTGTCTGTAGGAGGCTTGTCTGTGCTTTTAGTGTATGACTGTAATGCTTTATAACTGCTCTGTAAACTCATTTTCATTTAGAAGCAAAAGTGTTTTTAACAGGGTCTGAGCAAATGGAATCTATCTTTTTTTCCTTAACTCAAATGTTGCATTACTATTTTTTTTTTGGTCTTTGACTCACTGATTAAATCACTTATGATTACATGCATGTATGAAAAGGTATGGATAGAAGGACTGACATTCATGCATCATGCATTGGAAGTCTCTCTCATGTTTCTTTCTTTCATGTGTTTGAGTTGCAGGCAATGAACATGTAAAAGATTCTACCCACTTTTGTGTCAGGTTCAAAATAGAATAATTTAATCTCTTAATTGTAATGAACATTTGTGGTCTTTGATTAAAACTTAGATTTTTTTTTTTAAGGCTTTTTACATTAGCTGTACTATTTAATGATTTATTAAGTATTTCTGCACCTTAATGTCAGTTTAAAATAAATAATATATATATACTAAGTGTTCTTTGTCAAGTGGAGATGGAGGTAAAGAAATTATATATAATATAAAACAGGCAATATAAATAGGAACAATCTAAATATTAAAACAATTCAGAAACAGAAAGCCCAGTGACTCCCAAAGCATCTAATTTTTCTTCTTCTAATGCATAAAAAGTTGAATTGAAGACAATTCAAGTCTGCTTGAAGGCTGTTGAACAGGAAAAATGTAGTCATGTTTACTTCATTTTGCTGTTAGTTACATTCAATTAAAAAAAAAAGGTAGTATTAGTAGTTTGCCTTTTCTAACAATTGTAAGAATTATTTTGCTTTCTGCTACTCACCAACTAATTTCAGTGTGCATTCACTTCATCATCAGTGATTGTCTTAAATTGGCTCTATTATACATACTTATGACTATTTACTGTGAAGTTAATAAACCTTTGAGTCTCATCCATCTTCTTTACGAACAGAGCATATTATTAGTGCTGTCTTCTGTTTTCTTACCTTTTTAACCTATTTTTGAGATGCTGGTGGTGAGGAGATGATGGGTAAAAAATAAAAGATCAAGAGGCAAAAACTGAACTGGAGCATGGCTTGCAGTTTGAAAAGGGTATTTCTTATGTGCATACTGAAGCTTTAAGATTGCCTACAAGTTCATGAGCTTTTGTGACCAGAGTCGAAACACGAATTTCCTAGAAATTTCAAGGTGTGTATTTCTCATAATCTCTTCCATCTTAAGAATGTATTGGAAGTGATTTTACATATTGTCTGTAAAGCTTAATGGTGCAGTGTGCTCTAAAGTATAATGGCAAATCCAACATCAGGAGCAGTTTGGAATGAGAATGACAACATTTTTTGCTGTTGCAAAAGAGCTTTTGGCGGAAGGAATGAAACAAAGTTGCCCAGGAATTGCAAAGGAGGTGGTGTTGTTGGGGTTTTTTTTTTTTGGTTTTTTTTTTTCTTTTTTTTTTTTTTTTCCTGTGACTAATTATGGGTTGGTAGTGCTTATTTGATTTTCTGGCCCATGATGATGCTGGAGTTCTATGTCCTAATTGCTTGATGTCTGCTTGATTAATGAAATTAAGCTTAACTATTTTCCTCATCAGTGAAGCTATTACTGAGTTTGGAAGTAACCAAATGAGTTACTTTTTCTTCATAGGGCTTAATCTTGAAAGGGGATTTTTCTGAAATAAATATGAAGAAGAATGTTCATCTAGCTACCATATGTATACAAAGCTTAGAATAAAAAGTAAACTCAGACCTAGATGCATGCTAGGGGGTTGAATACAGTCAAGTTAGTTGGTTGAAAATGCCTGCTATTTTAATTGTGTAATCTTAGGTTTTTAACTGTATTTCCTTGTACTCCTTGATAGCTATGCAAAGTCATTATTACCTCCAAGTTCTTTTCAGGATAAAGTCAAGATGATGAGAGTCGACTGCCAGTGCAGTCACTGGGAGCTTACTCCAGGGAAAAGATGTGCCAAATGTGCTTAATAGGATAATGTTCAAAAAGGAAAAATCTAGCAGGTGTAAGCATACTGGTCTCAGTTATGCTTCCTTTACAGCAGAACTGTCATAGGCGTAAGGAGGAAGTATGCTGTGGAGCTTGGATGCCTGGAGGCAATTATAAATTTAAAAATCCTAATGCCTGCTGGGTACCAAGGGGTGGACAGCTGAGTGGCAAGAAGAATTTGCTGTGACTTTTAAAAGCCATAGTAAGCTGCCTGCCTTAGTTGCCCTGTGCAGGGGGGAAGGTGATTTCTTACCACTTCATTCCATATTTAGAAGTATCAAAGATGAAGTCTTCAGGCATCACTGATAGTATGGATGTATATTTTTTTATGGCTTTTCCGGTATAGCATGTTACAGTTGATAAAAGCATATTTATCTATAAATACATTACAGGTATGCTGACTTCAAAGTCAGAAGTTCAAATAACACAAATTAGTTATTTTGTATTCTTTAAATGCAGAAGATTATCATAATGGTTATGCTGGAAATTCGAAGTGCATTTGTTTTTTATGCAACAAATGACTGACCAGTATCCAAATTAAATGTTCATGTCACAAAACACAACAGATAAAGCAAATATTAATGGCTGAGTTTGGATTTTGCAGGGAGTATAGATGGTCCAAATTTCTGTGTCTTTAAAAAACAAAACTCACCTTGGATCCAGGTGACACTTCTTCCTGCAGCATAAAGTCATTCAGTTGACTGAGAGAGTAGGATAAGGTAGAGAATAAAATTATATATATTCAGACTTATGAAATGTTTTTGCTTGGCTGCTTACCTTTGCATTGTGGGAAAACGTCAATTTATGCCATGTAGCTGTAATAGCACTGTTTTCTGGTTAGGTACTTTAGTCTAATGCCACTGAATAGAAAAAAGTTGGGAAAAGACTGAAATATGTGTCTTATATCTTTTTTTTTTTTTTAAATTATGATCTATTTTTAATTCTATCTGGTGTGATTATTGCAAGCAAGCACAGGTATTACACCTGAACAGGGAAAACCAGGAGGACAGGAAACTGGCAGACTTAGAAGAAGACTCACTGAACTTTTTAACAGCCTGTCAATCAACAGGAACATTTTTTTTCAATCACCAGTAATATTTAGAAAGGAACAACCTGATGATGAAATCCCTGCCTGGCATGAAAGCCAGTCTTCCTCCATATTTCTTGCTTCTTCCCTCATTTTGTCAGTCAGGATCAGAATTAAAACCTTCAAGTTCAGATCAATCCTCTCAGTGGGATTCAAGTCTCAATCTCTTCTACAGTGAATTCTGCAGTGGCTCCATGCCTGGGATTTAGCGGTACTTCCCTGCATGTTTCTCTTTGACATCTGATCTCTCTCAGATAAAGACCAAGTACAAGATATTTCAATCCGTGTTTTCTGAGTACATTTCTAATATTCTACCTTTAGTGATGAGTGTGTCTGGGAAATGCAAAGAAATTAAAATATACAGCTGATTTATATTTAGGTCCATGATTTAGAAAGTCATTGGTAGTTCATAAAGCTGAAAGCCATGTATTGTCCAAACAAGTCAAAACTAAGAGGAGAAAAATCAACAGCAAGTCCTTTACTACCCTTCCATGGCAGTGTATCATTTCCTGTCCCCAGGAATACATTATCTTATCTGGGATTGTAATACATTTCATTCTTGAATTTTTATGTCCTGTCTCATACCTCTTATTTTGAGGATGGCCACTTCCTTTCTGTGCTTACCTAGTATGGGACTGTTGCTGAAGTGTGTGGGCCTGGGCACTCTAAAAATGCTTTTCTGTGGCAAACTGATTGTATTTACTCTTTAAGGAAAGAAGGAAAGGCACCAGTGCAATGCTTTGGCTTTGTGTTCCAGGGATATTGCAAACCCTTTCACGTAATTCATAATCAGCACTGCAATCACCACTGTAATAGATATCTAAATTAAGAGGAAATTTGAGAAGTTGTGTTTATGTGACTTTCATGGCGCTACTGCTTCTTTATTGTAGCAGCTCAGTTTGTCCATCTGTCTTGGCAAATTCTTGGTCCTTGGGGTGCTGTGTCACTGGAGTGTCTGCCTTCTGGCAGAGGTTAACAGCAGGGCAGTGCTCGGAGAGCCCTTCTTAGAAACTTATGCATTGGGCTTTGCTGGTAGCGACCTTCTGTGTGGGGAAGAACTTGTTTGGGCTGCCTGTTAACTCTGTAACATAAATGCTGATCCCCTGCAGAAGGGAGGAAGCAGCTCTTCTTCCGCTTCTGATCAAGTTAACACCATGCATTTTGTAAGGCTGATGAAAATACCACAGTGCTTTAGAACAAGTAAATTTTTTGTGTTCCTGCCTGGAGGTGTGTCTCTCAAGAGAAAACAAAGTGTATTGATTTGTTGTAACCACCTGTTGACCCCTGCATCACTCACATCTAAGTCTTACAAAAGGGGACACTATTCTTTTTTCATTGTTGTGAGTTATATAAAATATATGTATGCTCAATGTATATACAGCCTATGTTATTCACTCTTAACATTTTTGTTCCTGTTACTTTTGAAGCTTTCTTCTAGAAAAAAATGTTTTTCTTGTCCTTTGTGAAATTGTGCTTACTATGATAGTTTTCTTGTTATTTGCATCATATCTTAAGTACAAAGCAAATTTTTATGGGGTCTTTGCACGTAAGTAATTTTGTTTTGCAGAGAGGCTGTCTGCATTGCTTTTATCCTTTCTGAAATTCAGCTTCAGAGTTCTAAGAACTTCAGACCATGTCAAAGTTAATCAGATATTTTTTTCCATCCAGAAGCAGTGGAGTAAGTTTTTTTCTTAATGTTGGTTTCATTGATTCAACATTCACAAGTTTGCTGTTTCCTAGCATTCAGTTACTACTGGATTTACATATGATAAAAAATGGGATTTGTTACAAAAAGGTTCTTCGCTGTACCAAGTTTTTAGATGTACCATTCTACTACTGGTTTTATAATTTCTTCATTAATTCTTGGTAAATGAGGAAGCTCTTAAACCTGGATCTTCTGGACATGCAGTTCAGAGCAGAATTCATAAAAAATAGTTGCAAGCAGTCGTATAATTGTATTTCCATGTCTGCTGTGCTTTTTGTAATACGGATAAAAGTACTTTTCAGTTGATGGTCCTTGTATTTTGCAGACTGCCATTAGTAACATTACCAGTGGACAGAAAGTGCAATTAGCTGTTCATATTATTATGCAGTTTTATGTTGTTATTTCAGACTTTAGAGAAAGTGCACCAAACTAGTTTAATATCAGAACGTAATAAAACGTTCCCAAGTACATGATCATCTGCATCACTGTATCAAATGCATTAACAGTGCAGGGTACAGCAGGGTTTGAAATTCCTATTTGGGAAAAATGTATTATAGGAAAGAAAATACCCAGGACAATCAATGTTTGGGGATCCGGGCAGGGTACTATGCTTATTTTAATTAAAAAATATTCTCTACTGATGCATTTTTATCACTGCTAATTAGCGTGATAGGAGTGAGCAGACTGAGTGACCTTACCCACTAAAGGAGGTAAAACTGCACCACTGCATGCTTCCCCAGATGCCTGGCCAGTGGCTAGGAACTTTAAGAAGTTCAGGCACTGTATTTGTTAGTTCCTGCTAGCACGGGGCTGCAGCTGGTTAGTTGCTGCCATCATTAATGCATGAACTTTGGGTAAACTAGGGAGTTCACAGCCCTGCAAGATTGTTAATCACTTAGCATCTGTAGGTTTTGTTTGGGATTTGTTGTGTGATGAATTTGTGTAGATTGGAATAAGTCTTTAACAGATGTTAAATTGAATAAAAGATTCTTTCAGATAGGATTTTTAATTCTTCTGAGGCTTGATATATAGTTTTTATGGGAAGTATAGAACACAGAAAAGTACATCAGAAACTGTAGCTCCATAGTATACTGGTTGTCTTAGTCACTGGGAAGTTTTGGGGGAAGTATCAGTGAATAAATGTTTAACAAATGCTGGTAGTAGGTGTGCGAATGAGAACTTGTATGAGATTAAGCAGTATGTGGGTCAAGTAAAATTGCAGTTGTTGCAGAACTAACTACTGCTGCATTCATAATTGGGATTTTTCCTTGCATAAGCTGTGGAATACATTTAGACAGCTTGATATCACCCATCAGTGAGGCAGTAGGATTCTAGTTCTGCATTCTTTGGGAAACTGTTTATTTTGCAAGCACTTCTGCAGTTGGCAAAATGTGCCTATGCAAATCGTACAGACGTGCTGCAAAGTACGAAGAAAAAATGAAAATCCTGCCACTGCAAGTAAACATTTCCAAGTTTAATTCTTAAAACCCTGACCATACTAACTAGATCAGTATAATCCTCTAGATGAGAATAATTTTAAAGACAGTTTTGTCATTAGTGACTTTACTGACACATCAAATGACAGTTCAGTGAATTAAAAAGAAAGTAAAAGTAGCACATGATTCACATATGGTCATAGGAATAACACTTGTACCAGATTTTGCAAAGGGTTGGTTGGTTTGCTTCTAACTACACATTTTCTGACTTGCTGGCAACTATTGCTGAGGCTTTTTTTTTTTTTTTTCTTTTTCTTTTTCCCTGGCAGTTGAGTAATGTGTGGCTGTACTGAAAACATTAGTAGCTTAAATAGGCCTTCTCATGCACACACACAGTTTCGAGTGGGAATGCTTTAAAACGGAGTGATTTCCTAGTAGCCAGCCTCCAGGTGTCGGGTTTCCCACTGAAAGGCCAGCAAAGGCCTCATACAAAAACAATCTGCATATGGTGAGTCCTGGGTAATGAGGGAGCTGTTGGAGGCTTTCTGGAGCACCGGTTGCTTTTACAGCTTTTACAGTCTAGTGACAAAACAGGCACTCTTCCCTTTGACAGGAAGGGAGAAGGGAGAGGGGCCAGTGAGGAGAGCTGCATGGAGGATCTGTGGTCCAGGGCATTGCAGAGGTGGCTTTGCAGCGGGGAGGCCTCCGGGAAAGAGGGAGTGTGCTTGACTGTGAGCAGCACCAGGGCTGGTGGAAGGGAGGATGCTGATTAAAATAATAAACAAATGCTGGAAATAGATCACTGCACGGCTGCCAGAGCCACCAGGACCAAAGGAGGAGATCCCCAGTGATGGCTTTGGGAGGTTTCAGTGTGATCCCTTGCTGGAGATGTTTTCTTTTGTTTTGATGACATGAAGGATGTGCCTTTTAAGCTTTTTTTAATGGGCCTTAGCTGTTCTGCAGTGCAGCGTCCCCCTGGCAAAGCAGAGCCGGTCAGTGGTGGAAGCTTGGAGGTGGTGTGGCCATTACCATCACAGTATCTTGCTGGTGGCTGGCTATAAGGAAGGCAGAGCGAGGAGAAGTGGCCTCCTGCCAGGTCCTGGGCTGAACTGTGCCTCATCTCAGTTCTTCTTCTCTGAAGAGCCTGCTGTTGGTGCTTCCTATAAGCAGAAGTTTCTCTGGGGATCTTTTTTTCTTGAGTGGAGCAACATGGGAGTAATTGATCCTCCTCCCTGCACTCACCAGCAGACCACAGCAGAGTGACTGAGACCAAACATCAAGCTTGTGGCCTTCAAGAGGGACTTTGGAACTCAGGTGCCATTTCTAAGGTGAGCTGGAGACAATCCTGACCTGGTGCAGTGACGAGCAGATTCCCTCAGCTCCATGGAGCCAGGCTGACCTCACAAGGAGCATCGCCTGGCTCACACTCACTTGCCCAGCCCCTGAGAAGGAGCGGAAACCAGGGGGCTGCTACCATGATGTTGTGTGAACTTCCCTATGGAGAGCCTGGGAGAGAGACACATACAGCAGCTTCCAGAGAGGTTTGAGACAGTGTAGGCTGAAAAAGAGAGAGACTTTCTGAAGGCTATAAATGCGGCTTGGAAGACCTGCCAGGAAAATGTAGGCTTCGAGGGACGTTTGATCATGATTGGCCTGAACTTTAGCTTACGTGAGCTGCTGACGAAATTTGAAAAGGTATGATATGCAAGGTTTCACATACTTGGCTATGCCTTTGAAAAATGTGTAGTAGAAAGGACAGGTGCATGTTGAATTTTTTATGTGTTGCTGTTAAGGTCCTTACAGGACTCATCTGAGAAAATCTTGTGCTGCTTTATTTCCCATTCCAGGTTCCACAGAGTTAGTTTTAGAGTGTTTGCTCTGACTGTGATCATTTAGTTGACAACACTTCTGATGAAACCTGGATCATACATTTGCAACAATCTTTAGCTTGGCTTTACGTATCTATATATATACACATACGCATACACACAGAAATGCACACACAAACAGATATATAAAGGTAGCATGTATACACATAATCTTCCTATACCATGCAAGACCGGAGTCTTTAGCAAAGTATGTGGTTAAGATTAAATTAAGATTAAAGAAGTTGTGATCGCAAAGTCAAAGTGCAGATTATAAAGAATGATTCTGTGGCTCTCTATCTTAAAGAGCAAAATTTTATTTTGGTATTTTAATACAAATCAGCATTGACCAAATGAATGGTTGTTTCATGGATATTAATAATTGAACCTAATTGAACCTAAATGCCTCATAAAACAAAATCAAGCTACCGGTTCTTTTTTCTGTTTTGTGTTTTGTTGTATCAATTTGGTTAATTTCAGAATCATGATAAGCCTGTGTCCTCAGAAGACTGTTAAAAACTGGTTTGGTAGTTTTGTGGGGTTTTTTTTGTTTGTTTTGTTCTGTTTTTGCTGTATTATTCTTTTCTTCCACTTGTAAAGAAGCAAACTTTGGAGGTAATGAGACAGATACTGTTCAGTATCCCACCAACATTATTTTTATTCCAAAAATAGCTATAAATAACAGGTGAGAACATTTGTGACAATGAGGACCACTGTTGTTTCTCTTTCCCAGTCTGTCAGTTGGGTTTCAGTGTTGTCTTGTAATTGCTGTTGTTAGCTTTAGAAGATTAAGATGCATGCTGGAGTCTTTGAGGTGCCTCATGACGTGGTTAAGACCAGGAGTTTAGAAAACAGTGTTTCTAATCTTTTTTGGCCTGTACAAATCTTGGCATTGCGGATTCCATGTTCTCCCATGTGATTTGAGTAGTCTTGTCCTATTTATTTTCAATGGGATTGTTTGTACGAATTCTCAATGTCAGTATAACTTACAGATCTCACAGCTGCCATAGTTTCTCGCTTTAGTCTTGCTGTGTCATTTTGGTGTCTTGTGGTTAAGTTTGTTAGGTGGAGGATGCTTTGGTGCTTGAGAAGAAAATTAACATAATTGGTAAATTTCAATCTCAAATTTTAATCTGTGCTTATTGAGCAAATTTTTTTTTTTTAAAGCAAATTCTTCTCCTTCCCCGCACTTCATCTCTCCCTCTCGTGACTCCCCACACACCCATCCTGTTCTTTCTTACTAAGGACTTTGCTGCCAGTAGAAAAACCATTATGACAGCGATCATGGCTGCTTTAACTTTCTGAATTTGTTAATACATGCTGTAAGGAGAGAATTATGAGTGCTGTTTGTGGTCGTAATGCAGAAGCCAGATGGCATTTGCAGAAGTTTGCATGACACTCCCTTCCTATGCAAAAGCAGAGTCACATTACACTTGAGTGGGCAGCGCCTATTTGGCTTCACCCAGTCTCAATTATGTGACTGTTGGAATTAGTATTAATGGATTTATGATGCTTCTCAGATGTTTGGTCAGTACCATATGATGGAGCCACACAGGTTGTAAAACGTGTGCTGACTTTCTCAGCCCATAAGTGCATCAGTATTCTTGCAGTGAAATGAATTCTTACCCACACTATATGGTACCTGTTTATCTGTAAGTTTTAAGTACAGGTCTAGTCAGCTTTTTGGAAACTTGAAGATGCTGTGCAAAGTTCTTGGTGGTAGGAACATGTGAAAATTAGGTGTAAAAATATCCCAGAATGGTTTTTTTCATTCAAAGTTTTTTTTTTTTCCCTCTTGAATTATCTAAGAGTTTGAGTAGCAATCAAGTTTCTGTTGTATCTAAACTTTTCTGAATTTTTTTGAACTTATGCTCTGGTCACAGTGGCTGCTGTGATAGGCAGTGTAGTCTGCATGTGACATCTTAGAGAGATTTAATAGTCGATATACGTGCTTCTGCCACTGGTGGATTTATGGTAATGGCAATTCTGCCCAAGGGTTCTGCATGTGTACTGCTCTTCTGAATGTCAGTTTGTTACAAACTGATTGCTTGAAGGCAGACTGCTACTGCAGGCCTTTGATAAAGCAGATGGTATGAGCCCTTCTAAAGTTACAACTTCAGAACTCTTCTAAAACCAGAGGAGAGACTCTGGATGAGATGAATATCTGCATTCTTCAGAAACTTTTTTTTTACTTCACTTTTTCTGCAAGAGCATCCCTCTCTTGCACCCCAACATCACAAGGAACAGAGCAATAAAAGTTCTATTTCTCTTTCACAATGCACACTTTCATATGCCCAAATCGTGCCCTAATACTTACTCCTTCCTTAAGAGCTATTGCAAATAAAAAGCTCTGAGAGGAGCAGAGGCTAAAGGGAACATCTGACACAGCAGTGTACCCAACTGCAGTTGGCAGCAGCAGGTAAAACATATTTGCTTCAATATAGTCTGCTATTTAAAATAAATAAAAAATCCATTCCCCTGCCACTTGCTGTGACACCTCAAAGAAGGATGTTCTGGCTGATGTCTGTGGCTTACAGTTACGTCCTTTGGTTGGCACTGATGTTTTGCTTTCCAGCTGTTCCAGCTGGAAGAGTTTTCTACAGATTCTTTGAGCAGTCATCACTTTTAAAGGTCAGAAATAAAAGAGGCAAATGCAGCATATCTGTAACTATGTCTTTGCTGACTTGTACACTGCCAGTGAAGGAAATGGAAAGTCATTCTTGAGGGGCTTGCAATTCCCTGTACGGGAACCAAGTGTGCTGACCTGTTGTAGTCTTGAGCATGATTTGTATTGGATGGAAGAAGTACAAAACTGTCCCATCTGAACAGCCTGAGGAGCCTGGGGGTCTCCTTTTCTGGGGAAAGTGCAATTCTCAAGCTATTTTTTCATTTGTGGCTAGTCAGCTTAAGCCCTGACAACTCCTTTTAAGATCTTCACATGGTTAAAAACCCACAGCAGTTTGCTGTTTGTTCTGTGGCTTGTATGTAGATATTAAAAGTAGTGATCTGTGTGCCAATGCATTTTTGCCTTCAACTGCAAGATCTTGATCCTTCAAAGAAGAAATTTTTTGCCTCTGTTAATGGTGATGTAGTAATGAAGACGGTATAAAAAATAAAACTAGAAAAAAATCTGAATGGAAGGGAATATGCTTAACATCCTCAGGAGGTTGCTGAGTGAATTAGAAAGCCCTGTGGACTTCTCATTCAGGGAAAAAAGAAAAAAAAAAAAAAATGCTGGAATGCCTATCATCATAGGAATGCTGTTATGATTTTTTTTTTTTTTTTTTAGTTTGTTTATAAAGGATTAATGGTTTCCAAAGGACAGTTATTTCTACTACTGTACCTTTGGAAGTATCCCTGCTATTTTTGAGAAGGGTGAAAAAATAAACAGCTTGATAGCTGATTGACCTTAAAGTTGAATTTGTAATGTTTGGATCTGTTTGAATCTGTAATACACTTTCTTCTACCTTGGACAGGTTGATATAGTCTGCCTTGGGGATGTTGCAGTAGCTGCTCTAGCTGGAGTCAGATACATCTTTGAGTCCTTTTCAGAATTGCTATCTGTAATGTTATTGAGTCTATCACACCTTACTTAAGTACTCTTTAGGGAAGTGTCCTCTGCAGTTGTGTCATTATGTGCTGATGTGATATTTTGATTGAAACTGAAGCAAGAAGTGTAGGCTCCTTATAATGGAGACAAAATTTTAAATGAGAACCAAGCATAAAATGAAAGCTTGAATCCTTGAGGCAAATCATTTGTCATGAAAGGGCAAGAAGAAAAGAATTAAATAAGTCTGAGGTTCAGAGAAGAGATGAGGGGATTTTTAATTCACTAGTCCTAATTGCAAAACAGATCTTATTTCTTAACTGGAATTTTAAGAAAGTGGCAATCTTCTAACACCATGGCTGAGTAAAGTAGTCAGCCCTGTTATTTCTTCTTTTCTGTCTTTTGAAATGTGCATCTTGATTTATATGTAAGATGAACTGTATCCTCAAAGAGCTTTGTTTTAATATAAGACAGTAATCCTTCAACACTTATGCACGTAAATTGGTCTGCTGACCTCATACCAGTAAATTATCAATGCAGTTTAACAGATAGATGCACATAAATATTTGCAGAGCAACCAAAATACGACCTTAAAGAACTGCTGTGACATCTTGACTTCAGAAAACTCAGTGGATAAAGCATTGTAACTACAGATTAAGAACTATAAACACCTTCTGGTTTATAACAAAAAAAAAAAAGAAAAAAAGAAAAAAAAAAAGTCTTCTGTATTTGCAGTGTATTTCCTCTGGTTGTTTCATTTATTTTTTTCTTCCCCCTTGTTTTTGCACCCGTAAGGAGAGAATTCCTGCCTGGATCTTCTCTGCTTCACTGGGCTAAGAAAGACCATTTCACGGTTGTGTGCCCCTCTTTTTGTCCATTTTATTTCCTCTTCTGTATCCTGTAGTGCATTGGCCCTGTGAATCTGGTTTGGATAGGGAAGCTGGTGTGTGTGTTTACAGGGAAGTGTTTTGTACTGCTCTGAAAAACTCTCATAACTTACCCCTACCCTTAACGCAACGCTTGGCAAATACAAGAATGAAACCTATTTTGAATGAAGCATCAGTTTGAACTGCTAAGAATGCATTGTTAAGTGTCCACTCAAATGTAATCAAAACTAGAATGTTTTATGTAATTTCTCAGTAGGATTGAAATGAATATTGTAATGGTGAAGTTTAGAGGTCAATTGGTGATGTAACTTCAAAGAGGTGTAGAAATGGATTTAACACAGCTAGGCTTCTGAAGTACGGGTTAGTGTGCAATTAAAACTGACTCTACCGTATACACTTGTATTTCCTGCTGTTTGGACTTAGCTGTTTTTCAGTGGGTCATCTTGCATATTGGAATTGTAAGGTCAGGAGCTGCAGATGTCTTCAGATAAGGATCTGATTTGTTTAACTGATGACTTCACTGTCTTGTGAAGGTTGTTGTTGATGGTGTTTTTTATCATGATGGCTCTAAGATGGCAAAAGTGTCTTTTTACCTGCCTTACAGTGAGGAAAACCAGAGAAAGGAGTTTGTCCAAAGTGGTACAGACTAGCTCTGTTAGAGTGTTGGAGCTTCAGTTAGACATCCCCACCTGCTCCTCTGACTCATTCTCCAGAGACCTTGTTGTGGCCTTCCAGTACTTGAAAGGAGCATATAAATAGGAGGGGGAATGGCTGTTTACAAGGGTGGATAGTGACAGGACAAGGGGGAATGGTGTTAAACTAAGACAGGGGTGTTTTAGGTTAGATATTAGGAGAAAGTTTTTCACGCAGAGGGTGGTGACACTCTGAAACAGGTTGCCCAAGGAGGCTGTGGATGCCCCATCCCTGGAGGCATTCAAGGCCAGGCTGGATGTGGCTCTGGGCAGCCTGGTCTGGTGGTCGGCGACTCTGCACATAGCAGGGGGGGCAGAAACTAGATGGTCTTTGAAGTCCTTTTCAACCCAGGCCATTCTGTGATTCTATATGATTCCATATGATTTTTCACTCTGTATCTCCCTTCTCACCTCCAGCTGCTTCCTTACATTTTTCATTTTTTCTAAGTGATAAATGCTTTCATGTTATCTCAGATTCATAGATACTTTTCCACTGCTTCCAGCCATTGTAAAAGGAAGGATAGGGAGGTATGAGGATCCTCTCCTCTCCTGCCCTTGGGAAGGGATGGAAAATACTGAGGATTTGTCTGCAGTAAAATAATATATATATCCTTTAAACGATTTCAGTTACTGAATTACTTCCTTTGCCAAAGAAGTTAAATTACATCTTCATCAAGTCTCTGATACAATTTGCTGATTAATTCAGTTGAGACAAGCAGCACACCTGGCTTTCCACACATTTACGTTTCTTAGTGTACACACAGACCTACAGATGCTGGAAAGTATTTATGGTGTGATGGGAGATTTTTTCTGATACTGTTACAATGTGTTTTAAGAATAATACTGTGGTTGGTTAGGTGGAGATATCTGTAATGTGTTTCTTGAGACAGATGGTGAATAAAATATGTTTAATTTCAGATGGCAGGAGAAATAAGCTGAATTGAAATTGCATGCACTTCTCTTTTCAGTATTTAGTAAAAAAATCAGATTATAATACACCCTGTCTATGTCTCTACATGTTGCAGGACAAGGTATGCAATTGTAAAAACAGGCTTGCAGTAGCTGTAGTCATTCAGTTGCGGTTTAGGGCCATAATTTTTAGTTTAAAACTTTTATTGCATATGGCTCCAAACACTGTATAGAGTTCTAATTCTAGTGATCTGCATAAAGTCTCTGCAGCATTTTATTTCGAAGAACAGAGAGAAAGCACAGGCAAGGGTGCAGCTGTGTAACTTCTGAGTGGGAAAAGGTTTCCAGTACATTTATACTTGTGGATATATGTGGGGAAAAAAGAAACAATTAGCTACCTTAGTACAAAAATGTGCAAAGAATTTATTGCTTATAGTTACAAATGCAGTTTCAGAGTTGAGAATAACTTTCAGACTCCTTTTATCACACATTAAAAAGCTCAGTCTTTTATAGTGCTGTTAATAGAGTTGCAGGTTTTCCTCTCTGTGTCTCAAAGAAAGTCAGACTACGTGCTCTGTTCTAGAGGATAAGAATACCAGTGGGAATAAGTTCTCCTTTTATTTAGAGAACTAAGACGTCTGGACTTTTCTTGTTGATATTTCAGGACATCCAGGCAGAGATTGATGCCCACAATGACATCTTTAAAAGCATTGATGGAAACAGACAGAAAATGGTGAAAGCCTTAGGAAACACTGAGGAAGCTGCCCTGCTCCAGCACCGACTTGATGACATGAACCAGCGCTGGAATGATCTGAAGGTGAAGTCAGCTAATATCAGGTAAGTAATTGAAAAATCGTGACATATACGGGGCAGAGTGGCAGCCTTCTAAAAGACTTGAGAAATTTGAGTGCAGCAGTGAAGTGAAATCTGTCTTCTGTAAAGCACCCCTGGGCACTAATAGGAAGATTTGGTGTACTAACTCACCATGCAGGTTTAACTGCTTGTTTTTCTCACTCGAGAGTTGTGTAGTAGTAATTTGCTAATCTGTGCTTCGTTTTCCAAAACATATGCTGAATCCTTCCTAATTTTAAATTAATAGCAATGCCAGTGAAGTCATTCTGGGAAGTTACTATTATCTGAAAAGAAATCAGTTGTTTTTACTGCTGAAAGGGAGGGATATTTTGGTAGGATTTGCATCTTAACTATTTTCATCTGTACTGATAGTAGAATTTTTTTGATTGCTACTATTCAATTAAGAAATATCTTAAAATACATATTAGTCAAGCCATTTTCAATTTTTGACCCTACCAATGCCAAACTCACTGACTGTGTAAGTGTATTAAAAATCTTTGTAAAAATTTAGATTTGTAAAAATCTTTATGATATCATTTGGGAAGAAGATATTACCATATTCATCAATGTGAATTAATTTCTCCATTAATTTTAATTACAAATAAAAGTATTACTGGAGCTTTTAATCACCACTGCGTCCTTGTTGGTTACAGGAGACTTCTTTTAATAGAACAGGACAACGTTAAGCATTCATATGAATTTTCCAAAAAACATAAAAATTCACTGAGCTTTGAATTTGGGCACCAGTGTTTGAAAGAGTGAGATAGAGGAAAGGTAAAATTTACTTTACATCTCAACTTACCCCATCACCAGCTAGCTAAGCAGTTAATTGTAACTGACAGAATTTGCTGAATAAAAGCCAATAGGCGGAGCTTGAACCAGAGGAACTGAAAAATTTGACATGAGGGTTAACAGAGGCTGCAAGAGCTATTAAATTTGGGCTGTTATGAACTGTAATCACATACAGGTCAACGTGAGAGAGAGAATGAGAATGAAATGTGCTCATAATTTAACAATTTAGTCAACAGATGCAAGTTCTGACAAAAGCAGTCCAATTGCTTGTCCTTTCCTGGTGGTGATCATACTCGGGAGAGAAACTGGTAGCCAGTATGGCCATTATGCATGGCTTGAAGGCCACATTGTTTAGTTCCAAGGTAGATAAAGCAATTGCACAGTGAACACTCAAAAAAGGTAGTTTGTTGTTCAGAAAAAAATGTGTGTTCTGTATTTTCTCTTTTGTGTAGATATGTAATGTGAATCCCTCTAGGCAGTATTAACGTTTCCACTGTGTACATTAGTACTTTGCTAATACCTGCAATGCTGCCGGGCCATGTGTCAGTGAACTACAAGTGGAAAGCAAGCAGGGAAGACAATAGTGGAGCAAACAGAAGTGAATTAACCTTTTGAATCTGCCTCCCATGAAAGGAGTGTAAAATTTGAGTTGGTGTATTTTGCCCTGTTTGATTGCAGTTCATTTATCTCTCAAGAATGATGAAAGCCTTTTCAGGGAAGTAACAAGACCTGGAACTAACATGAAGTCAGTGTGTTGATCTGGCTGTTTCCCTTCAAATTCTGTTTTCTTGATGTACCTTATTTCAAGGACAAATTAGAGAGCATATCTTGTGAGAGCAGAATATAACTGTCTTAGGGGCTAGAGCTAATGATTGAAAAATGTTTTTGTTTTTTTTTAATGGATTTTAACTTGAGATATTGCTTCTAAATTAAGGTGTATCTGTAAGGTTTTTAGAATATTTTCAGCTATTCTGATCATGGTGCTTTTTAATTGCTGAAAGTACGCCTCTCCCTTAGGAATAGTGTGAGGCTTTCTTCATTGCTTCCATCCTCAGGGCTGATGGTGCTCATTGCACTGACTTACTTCTCTGCTACTGGAACTAAGGGGGGAGTTCCACATTAAAAAAAAAAACAAAACAGAACTCTTGTGACATACTTTTAAATGCATGGAAACTAGTTTAAAAACTGTACTTGTAGTGACCGAGACACCACCCTGAGAGGACTTCTCCATGAAATTACTCATAGGCTTATTCATGCTTCTTTCTTTTTCTCTCTGTCATGTTGCTCCCAGGAGGAAAACGAAGCTGCATGTTTGCCTTTTAAAACCAAATTCTTAGGAGAGACTGTTTTCTTCTTGGGTGGGAGGGGATCAGCACTGGAGAGAGGGCAGAGATAAAAATAAGGGAGAAGCAAGGAAGGATTCTCTATATTTAGACCACCCACCAGATATTTTTATTCCATGTGTTCCTTTGTTGCTCAGCAGGAGAAGTGATACCTAAATAGCAGAAACAAAAGCTGAGGAGGTCTCCAGCTGGGGAAGAAGCCTCTCAGGGCCAACAAAAGGGAGGCTGTGTCCCAGTTGCTGCCCTTCTTCAGGATCTTATCCAGTCCAAGCAGAGGAAACTTGCTCTTTAAGACTGCTCTCTCTTTTTATTTCTTTTTTTTTTCAGTCTCAACCAAGGTTCCCATTAGGAGTGTTTCTGATGGTGTCTGATGCAGGGACATAGTTTTGCTCCAACCAGTACTCAAAATAAAGCAGTTGTCTGTTACTTGTATTTTCATCGGAGCAGATTCTAAGCCACCATTGGACCCAGCAGACTATGTATTAGTAAAATTACTAACTTAAAAACAAAGGCAGAAATCCTTTCCAAACACGGGGAAGCCCAAGAAACGATTCAAAACTCTAGCATAGCTTATTTGCTCTAGATCTGGCCAGTCTGTATAACAAATCTAAATACAGCATTAAACTTTACATTGAAATACAAATTGGAGCATATTTAGGCTCATTTGCTCCTGTGTAGCATTCACTTTGAATGTGTTATACTGAACATATGGCTTCTCATGCCTCTGAAGAATTGAATACTTGTGACTGCTTTTCAGCTGCTGCTTGCATGTTGCTTTTATGTTGAGCATTGCTTCTGATGAGATTAGAAGAGTAACAGGAAAAGTCTAGGCTGATGTGATGTTTTTTCCCTGTGTATTTTTTTCTTAACTTCCAACATTTCCAGAGAGATGTTAGCTCACTTTGTGTTCAGAGAGAGGACTTTTTATGCCCTGTTAGTGTAGCCTCTTTCTTCCCCTCCCTCTGACCCCTACTACTTTACCCCCACGAGTTTAGTGCTGCATTTGGCAAGTGTGTGCTAGTGATGTTTTGTACTGTCTGTGTGTATGTAGTGGCATACACATAGACACTCAGCTGTAGTAAATTACCATGCTTTTAATTCAGTATTGTATTCCACATAGTTTGCATTAATACATTTTATTTTTTTACTATTAATATTGTTGCCATGTATGTAAAATTAAGTGGTCCACCCTTAAAGTGTCATTTAGCTAGTGACAGGGGTTTCTTTCTCCTTAAAAAATTCCAATCCATTCTGTGTGCAGTAATTCTACAGTAATGCAATAATTCTAAAACTGAGCAGGAGCCTAGAGAGCACTGATTTTTAGAGACGAGAGATGCTTATAGGTACTGGATACAGTGATAAGTCATGATGAATAGAGATTTCACTATCAAATGCACAGGAGACTATAGGTCTACATTTTTTGTCACTGTTGCTAGAAGTCCATGATTATGCTTTATTTTGGTAACAGTCTGACATCAAAGCTATAAATTCAAATGCAAGCCGCCTTGACAGCATGTTTCCTCTGCCTGTTTACTAGGGAGTATTACTTTCTTCACTCCCAGAAAGGAGGGCTGGGTCTGTTGGGTATGTCGGACAGGAGGGCACTGTTTGCTCAGCACTTCACAGCTTGATATTTCTGAGGGCATTTTTGGTGGGAAGTAAAGCTAGTTTTGAAAGTGATAAAGTAAATGTTGTGTGTGGACATAACCATGCAGTTGAGAGCATGTGCAGCTGGGGCTGCAGGTGAATTCAGTATTGAGGGAAGGGTCTCAGAGACTGTAACAAGGGAAGACAGGAACAGTGATGAAGGAGAATATTGGCTGTGGAGCAACACAAGTAGTAGTTTTTTTGTTTTTTTTCCCCCTTGTAGTGCTTTCTTAAATGAAGTGAAGGAGAATAGCTTCCTCTTGCTAAACTTAGTTTATCTTTTTAAGACTTCTCTCCATTCCCCGCCCATAAACTTTTCTGGACTGCTTTTCTTGGTTCATGTATCACAGTATCCCTGTGAGATCCAAGCATACCCAAACCTAAGTCTACCTCAGAGTAAACCTTGCAGCTCATTACTCGCTTCGTTCCAACTGTCAGTACCAAACATGTGCTCCAATGCCCTTTGAGAGGATAATACAATGGAAGCTGGGTGAATGTTTCAAGATGTGAACTGCATTGAGTCAGAAAAAAACAAGACAAAGCTGTTCAAAATAGAAAAGAGAAGACCCAGGAAACAGATAATGTTCAGTTCACTCATCTGTCAGCAGTAGGGCACAAAGGTGCAGAGCTAGTGTCTATGCTGGACTGAACTGAGCTCTCTTCATTCTATCACTTGCATGGTGAAAGAAATTGTTGTTTACTAGTATAAGCTAAGTACTTCTAGGTCTCAGATGAATCCATAGCATAAAATGACTGGAGTAAAAGGGAAATTACTGGCCCTTATCAAAGATTGCATGCAGCTGTGTAGGCACTGCAGGAAGAAGCCATCAGGTCAGTGTTTTTGAATACGATAGAAGGGGAGGATATTGTGCAATTTGGGGATTTTGTTGATTTAACTGGGTGACAGATTCACTCTGTATTAATACTCTCATAATTCATCTACTGAAGGTGATGTATTCAATGATCTTTGCCACTAATGCATTCAGCAGCACAGTTAATTTACTGCTGATGGCTTCTGGGAGAGTTGGTTGCACTTGATGCTGGAGATCCGAGGTCCTGTCATGAAAGTTCAGTTTGGTGGTGCCCTAGCTAACAAAATGAGGCTTGTACTTCGTGTGCTGTGGTCGAGTTACAAAGCAGTATTCAAGGTTTTAGAAAGGTCATATCAAGTACACATTTCTCTGTGTTCCCTCATTTTTCACCTGCTTATAATGTGTGTTATATAAATAGCATGTTATAAATAGATAATATCTATATGTTTGTTACCATTTCTTGGGTTTTGTACCATTCAGGATATTAAATATGCTTTTATGTTGTTTCACAGGGCTCATTTGGAGGCAAGTGCAGAGAAATGGAACCGGTTGCTGACATCCCTGGAAGAGTTAATCAAATGGCTGAATACTAAAGACGAAGAACTGAAAAAGCAAATGCCCATCGGAGGGGATGTTCCAACCTTACAGCAGCAGTATGATCACTGCAAAGTAAGTTACATAACTTTTATGGATACATATGTTACTGTAAATAATAGAATGAGTCAAATTTGAATATAAGAGAAATGTTTGATCCCAGTGTTTAATTTCTACAGAAAAAAAAACAAACCAACAACAACAAAAAAAACCAAACAACAACAAAAATCCCCAAACTGGTCTAGATCTTCTTTTACTCCCCTACTTGCCCAGTAAAGCATGAAAAGTGAGATCACTCTCCACAGTTTTATCAAAAGGATTTCTGGTGCACATGTTCAGTCCAAACACACTTTTGTATTTCCTAATGGAGATACATATTTTGTATGTATTTGTAAAATATACTATATTTTATATAATATAGTATATTTTGATGACAAAATATGTTACATCTACATATCTTCATTTATGTAAAGTACGTGTCACCAACTCTAATGAGTAATCTAGGTAAGATATATTTGCCATTGGACAAACTAATTATACTAAAGCCAATTTCATCCTACTGTCATATTTATTCTGTATGGTGTAGAGAGGGAAAGAGAGCAAATGTGACTTGATATAGCTAATTGCAGAACTTTGTTCTCCTCCACCACTGCAATATTGGTATCTTCTCTGCTGTGGTATTTAATAAGGACAAAAACTGAATTTAAAAGAAATACAGAAAAACACTGTGAATAACTACAGAGAAAGTAGTCTGTCCTGAGCAATACTTTTGAGACTTGACTACAAAATAGTCAAGTCTAAGGAATACTTAAGGAAATCTGCCTAAGTTATCCCTTAATTTAGTCTTTTAAAATATTTATTAGCATAAACTCAGGATCCTTGTTTTTTGAGAGTTCATCTCTTTCTATTCATATCCACGTAAGTCATTATGCTCTGTTTGTAGGCACACCTGCTGTGAATGTTTTATAATGATCAAATGATGGATTACCAGTGCAGAAGAGCAATAAAAGGCAGGAAGAGATCTGAATATGTTTTAAAGGAGGTCAATGAGAGGTGATAGACCTCTACCAGTCATACTCTAAAGGCTTGTTTGTGCATCTTGCTAGATTACAGTTTATGAATGCTAATAACAAATACTGCTGTAGTGTGTCTCATTTGAAGATGTCAATTTGATTTGTAAAAATGCTACATTTTATATATCACTTCAAAGCAGAATGACATGGGGGCAAGGATGGGTTATTTGGGTCAATTGTGAACTGCGGCAGTGAGAAGGAAAAAAACTTATGGATTGTTTAATCCTTACACATAACTTTAAAGAATGAGGATTATTTTATTATACATTGAGGTTAACTTGATATTCTAACATATGTATTCACAAGCTCTTAGAGATAATTCTTTCATGTTTCAATAAGGCAGTGGTCTTGTGCTGTCACAAAAAGTATTGGATATAGTTGCCCCAGACCAGTATCTACTAAGATCCCCTGCACAAAGATAGTCTGTCCCTTTTTTTATATACCTGTGGAGGCAACAGGTCAGTAATTGCAGATCTATCTCAGGAGATAACTGGACTTTTTTTTTTTTTTTTTCTGGTAGTAATTTTTGTAGGAACAAAGAAATTCCTATATTTCACATGATAGTACTGTCATACCAAAGAAGAACTAATTTGTGGTATTTCACTTTCTGTTGAACTTGCTTCTTTGTGGTTACCGGAGACAGGGAGCTGGACTGCAGCTGTCCACTGGTTTGATTCTGCATGGCAGAGCTTCACACTGTTTCTGAGCAGGAACTGTCTGTTCCTCACTGAAGTGATAGTTTGAGTAACTACACCAGGGTGAAAAGTTGTTGTTTTTTTTTCATGTGGAAAGTGGAAAGTGAAGGAGGGAGGGGAAAAAAAAAAAAAAAAGACCTCTGTAGGGTCTCCTGCCCCTTTCTCTCAGCATTATGTAACATCTGTCCAGATGTAGAATAAAACTCTTTGTATTAAAGAAATTTTTTGTCTTTTCAAAGTCTACTGAATTCTTTTTAAAAAGAACTTTGTGATTCCACTCTGTCAGTCACTCTGTGCCTTGAGTTGATGTCACTTGCATTGCATAGCATTAAGATGCTGCTTTCGCCATTTGTGCCCCGTGTTAAGCTGAAACTTAATCAGATAAATATTTCAGATATGTTACTTGATTTCTCTCACTCTCAAGGATTCTCCTATTATTCCACCTGTCATCACTGACCGTTCAGGTGTTACATTAAATGCCACATTCCTTTGCCCACACTTCTTCCAGTATTAGGCCTCCTAGGCATTTCACATTACCTGTAAGATTTACTTTTTGTCAACCTCATACTTTTTATAACCTCATCTTAAGCTTCAGCAGCACTTGTCAGCTGGTGCCTCTCTGCACAAGGCTTGGGTGCTTCTGCTCTTGTATTTCCTTTATTTTCACATCTGAGCGATGCTTTGAAATTGTCCTTGTGCAAATTGAGCAGTTCAATACAGTATTTTATCTCCACTTCTCTGTGATCCCTTTGCTGTTATTTCTGCTTGCTCACCTGATCTTGTCCTTGCTGGTACTTCAAAATCTAAGTGGCAAAATATTCACTGAGCTCTTTAAAACAGGGGCCCATGGTATTATCATACTTGTCCTTCATTTTTTAGGATCCTCAATCTTTCTCATCTTAGCATTGCTTTTTGCCCCTAGTTACTTGATAATCATTCTTATTAACCTACAGTTTTTTTCCCCTCAGTTACATGAAACTGTCTTTCTTGCTTCAGCTTAATGGTACTAACCTCTTTTATAGCATCTCCCCCACTCACTGCTGGGCTTCAGCAGCATTAGATAAATAAGTATGGTATTATACGACAGTTTGAGTTAGCTCTCATTGTTTCTGTACTACTAAAGTCTGTTTGGACAGGAGGAATAAAATGGTTTGCAAATTGATTTTTGAGCTTGTTTTTGTTTTTAATAACAATAATTCTTCTGTGCTTTAAAAATAAACATTACCCACGTCAATGTTGAATCAGATTTAGCTCATATTTTCCAGATAGACAGAAGTATTTCAGTGTTGCAAATATTTTTAAATATTGCACTAATTTTTATGCTGTTCTCACATGGACTTCCATGACCCATAGCAGCTCAAAGTCTTATCACATACCAAATGCCAAGTGCAGTCAAAGAGTAAGCACATCCTGTCTGGGTGCTGAGCTGTGCTCTTTATCTTAGAGGGGGAAGGCAGGATTCAATGAAGAACCTCAAATTTCATATTTTAACTATTTTCAAAATTTCTTTGTCTTTGAGAGTGGTCTGTGGTGATAGATCCAAGAACAGTGGGAAGAATCCAGAAGTGCTTAGTATAAAAGTGTTGGGACATTGTGTGGAAGTTTTAGAACTCAAATGCTTCTGTATGACATGTACTTCTAGCAGAGGATATTCATGCCCTCAAAGTATAGAAAACATTGTTGAAAAGGTGCTGGCACGGGCAGTGGTCTACAGGGAGTGGCTGCCTTTTCTGAGTTGATTACCAATCAATCACTTCAATTCCCATTTCTCACTTTTGCTTATCCTTACCAACCCAGTTTTTTCCTTTTATTCTGTTCTTTCACAGTCTTCCATGTGAATATTCACATAGTAATGCAAAACTGTTCTGATCAACTGCCAAAATAGATGTTGCCAAAAACAAACCAAAAAGCCTCAACAAACTCCAAACAAACAAATAAACAAAGAACCTCTAAAATAATCTTATCACAGAGATGCTTAATTTAGCTTCCTTTGAGTTGGGAATTGAATGAATTGACCAAGGACCTGTGATTGTTTGAATTGTAATGTTATGTCTGTGGGTGGATCATTAATATTTCAGGTATTCATCAAACTTTTGGAGTTGCTGTCAGTGTTTCAATTTCATGTTTCAAATTTGGTTGGTTAAAGCAGTCAAATACTCCAAGTTGAAAGTATTTGTTTTATTGAGCTATTTCCACTTCATCAAAAATGTTAGCATAGCCAACTGGAAAATACTTCTTACTGGTTCTGTCCCTTCAGGGTGCCTATAATTCCATTGTTCTCTTTACCAGCAGGAAAAGACTGGAACAGGCTGCTCAGGGAGGTTGTGGATTCTCCTTCTCTGGAGTTATTTGAGGTCTGCCTGCATGCCTACCTGTGCAGCCTGCTGCAGGGGGCCTGCTTTGCAGAAGGGCTGGACTCAATGATTTCTGGAGGTCCCTTCCAGCTGCTACAATTCTATGATTCTGTTGTTCTGTAATGTTAACCTCTCCTATAAGATGTCTCTTTTACCATTTGGTGGGTTGTGAGTAAGGTGGATCTTTGGAATTTCAGTGAATAGGGCACTCCCTACTCTTAAGGGATTACCAGAGTGACAGAGTCAGGCAGTGACCTAGAGAAACAATATGAGACAGTTTATTGATCTTTCTAACAACTAATCAACTTCGAGGCAAAATGAGGCAATTTTCCAGCAATTAGTAAGCAACTACTTTAAAGCAAATTTGGGCAATGGCTACTTGAAGAAAAGCAATTAGAAGAAAACCTTGAGGAAAAAGGAGAGAGAGAAGCAGAGATTTAGAAATAGAGGTATTTCACCACACCTGGATCCGGCATTGTCCTGAATCTGTGGTCTTCATTCATGAGTGGTGGATGGATAAATGCAAATGTGCATGTTCACCCTTTTATAGTCTAGTTGGTCTGAGACTGCCCTTTCGTGTGGTACCCTACTTGTGCTTAAAAGACTTGAAAGTCGTTAATGAGAGCCTTTGGTGGATGTACACCCCTCCTCCCTTTTCTGATGTTTATCTGCTGTGAGCAAGCATGAGAGGAAGGGAAGATAAACAGTCTATCACTCTCAAGGGCAGATCCCATAGATCTTACAGCTTCCAACTTGTGTTTTTAAAACTCCATGCTTTCATTCTCAGACAGTCATCAAGGCTAGTTGGTTGAATCAGCAAGTTCCATTCTGTGAGGCTCCATTCTTTCTGTCTAGTATTTTGAGTCAACAGGCCCCTTGTAGACTCAGGCATTGCCTGTCTGATTTAGGGGAATAGGGATTAGCCTTAAAGTATTTCCTGTTTAATTATTCTAGATTTATTTTTCTTGCCTACTTTCCATATTAAAATTTACTTTTTGTTGTTGTTGTTGTTTAAAATTTCTAACAAAAAATGATGATTATTATATCATTATTGTCATATCTAGGAAGAAGCTGTGTTAATTTTTTATACATCTCATCGCATAAGGCATAAAGCATGTGCAAAATACGTGTGAGTAGAGGTGGTCAGCTTTGCTTCTGCCATACTAATTTTTCTGAGATGTGAGCTGTGAGTGGATGAGAAGAAGAATTAAGCAACCTGTAGTTGGAAGAAGGGGATTGATGGACTCTTTTGCTGCAACCTGTTTTAACAGACAAGGATGAGAATAAAGTGGGAGCTTTAGCGTTCCGTATCAAGCTACTGTGAAGTAGCTCTTCAAAGTAAGGTCTAAAAGTCTTTAATTGAAGCTGGGTTGTTCAGAAGGAAGAGGTGGAAGTTGTGGGTGGGAATACTTTGTTACAAGAAAGGAACAGTCTAGTCAATGTCTGAAGTTAAATGAGAGTTCTCAAATGGTCCTGACTAAAAGCCATTGCTCACTAAGGATTTACTGGAATTGATTTTTGTGTTATGTGAATGATTCAGGTGTGTATCGCTCTGCTCTCCTGGACTATTTTTCCAAAAGAATGATGTGTAAACAAAAGCATGTTGCAAAGAATGAAGTGTTAAATTAGGATGTCAGTGCGATTTGTTTTTTAACTTGAACAAAAAAATATTGCTTCTGGCTGTATTTCAGCTTGCTCCCAAAAGCACAGTTGTCTTCTGATAAGTCATCGAAAGTTGCAATGTATCAGTACGTAAGATAATAAATAGCCTGGATAATGAAAGAACAAAATATTCAGTCACTATAGCAGAGTAAAGCAAACTATCTTGCTATGGAAAATCCATTAGGCAGTTTTTTTCAATGAAGTAAGCAAAATATTTCTGTGATATAGTTCTTCTCAGTACTTCCTTATATAGGTGTATATGTATCTATTTCAATATGTACATTTCATGTTGCTCTTGTTTCTTCTAATCAAAGAATCCTGTATAAACTTGAAAGATATTATTGAGTCTTTTTCAAGCTACTAAATAAAGCCTACAATTCTCGAAGTATATCCAATAACTATATGTCAAAGAAGGTATTCTAACATTGCTTCGGAGGGAAGTGTTTGTTAGAAATTGGGCTAAAACTGCAGAAACAGCAAAGTGGTCAGCATTTCCACCATCCATTGCAACTATTATTATGTGCCTTTTTTCTCTGGGATTTTTTTTTTTCTCATTTCAAAAGACCTCTCTGCTTCCATCATTATTGGCAGAAGCCTTTGGCTTACCTCAGAACAACTTGATATAGTAGGATGTATCGTATCATTGGTTTCTTCTCCTGTGTTCTGGGCTACAAAAAAACTGTGACTGGTACTGACAGGTGAGCCATATGCTTTGCCAGTGAAGGGCTGGACCAAACATAGTGGTCACTCATTCTGCAGTTGTGTTTAGGCTTTGTAGCTTGGACACTGTCCTACCAGCATGTGTCTAAACTGTTTGTGTGGGAACTGGGTCATAAATGTCCTGATTCTTAATATGCTGTGTCAGAAAAAAATATTGCCATCATGTTATTGAAAGGGATCAAATTTGAGGACTTAGTATGATTTTTGAAACTTGATTACAGGAATGATTTGGGGAATGCTACATTTCTTGACCTCTAACTCTTTCCTTTTACCAGTTCTTTTATGTGTTATTCAGTCATTTTGTTTTTGCTGTTTTATTTCTGTTTTTCATTTATTTGACTTGAAGTCCATGTTTCTCTGGGGACGTGTACACTTAAGCACATACAAAATGTTTTTCTGGAACAACAGTTCCTCCATCCAGTGTATTTTCTTCAATTGTGTCAATAGAAGTTGGTATTTACTGAGAATGTTTCATTCTGGCCTCTTGTTATCTGTTCCTCTTCAACTCCTAGGAATTCACCACCGCTGGATGAAGACAACTGTATATCCTTCATACTATATTGATGCTCCGGTCCTTGTACCATATCTATGTTCTGGTCCTTATGTTTTTGTACCTGTTTCTAGTAGACTAAGTTTCTGTAGACTAATTTGTCTAATTTCATGTTGAATTTTTTGATGTTTTGTCTCTAGAACTTTCTATGGCAAATAGGCACCAAATTCTTACCGCTAATTGTGCTAAAATAAAGAACCAAAATCCTCCCCTCTCCCCGACAATGCCAAGAACAAAGTCATATTTCACTTGATTTTCTTCTCATCAAAGTTTCTGTAGCCTTTGCTCTAACACTATTGGAATTGTTTTATAACAGTTCTTCACACACTTTGTCCACTGTCTTGATCATTTGGAAACCTTATTCATACCTCCGATGAGCCTCTTCCACTCCTGAACCTTTTTAATCTCTAACCATAAGAAAGCTGCTGTATTGCCACAACTCCCTCTGCTGTTTGTCTCTCTGCATTTTCCTGACTTCACTGCATCTTGGACGTGTGTCAACTGGTACTGTGTGTGTTACTTAGGATGAGATTGCATCACTGTTTTATATTTAGTAAGTCAATTGCTTTTTACCCTGCTCTTCCAGATCATGCACAACACTTCATTGACTTTTTGGTTGCTGCTACATATCAAGCAAATGATTTCAGAGGATATTCAGTCAGACTCCCAAGATCTTTTTTTCTAAGCTATAAATTCCATAAAAGTTTTCAGGAGCTCCATTTTAATGTATGCATTTTTTTAAAAAACAGGTGGTGTTTGAATTGAATTTAAAAATGCTAATTATTACCTGGAACTTGAGGACATCAACAGATGACCTCCCACTTCAGATAAATGAAACAAAACAGGCCATTTCTCTGAACGCAAATGTGTTTTTGTTGAAGTCTGTTTTTCCAAAGGCAGAGAGATGGGGGAAAAAAAATCATAACCTCCCCCTGAAAAACTCAATGACATCAGCACAGAAGCAGTAAATTTGTTTTTCCAACTGTAGAAAACCACTAGAAAGTCAGTTACTATGTTACAGTGACTATTGCCATATTTTTTCAGGTGGTTTCAAAACCTCCATTAGGTTGAACTGAAAACCATTTGTCCTATTCATTCCCTTCCTGAAATGAAATCATTTTGAGATCCTTTCTGTATAACCATGGGATCTCCTCAGATCTCATTTTTCTGTGATCTCTTAGGATAAATGGGGCAAATGAGAACAGACATAGGATATTTAGCAAAGCTGTTCACTTGTCATTCGGGGTGTGGAAGAGAATTTGCAGGGATTACTCCAAATCTTTTAAGAACCTCTTTACATAACTCTTTTCCATATGCAGTTTGTGCAAGTGCAAGGGATTTTTATCTCTTTCATTATGTATTCCCAAAGGATGAGTTTCATCTCTACAATTGTTTTGGGGAAAATGAAACAGCACATTGGTTTATTCTTAAATATGCAATAAGAGAAACTCTCTAGTGTTACATTAGAAACCCTTTGAAACTTTGGTAGTGGTTGCAGGCATAGACTGGCAAAGAGTCCCTTTTATTTTCTGTCAAGGAATCTGGATCCTACTTCTTGTTGCTGCAGGCAGACTATTCAGAGGGGAAGAGTATTTATTCTAGTTAACTCCTGAACTATTGAATCCTCAATCCCTTGTTATTACAGCCAGTAATCCACCCTAGGAATATCAGCAGTAAATTGGAGAAATTGCACTGCCATTATAGCAGCCCACATTTTTTTTTCATTCAGGTCCTTGAGATTAAATTGTAGGTTTAGAACTGTATGTGCAAAATAGGAAAGGAAATAAAATTTTGTTTTTTGGTTTTTTTTTCCATTTGTTTGGTTGTCTTTTGTTTGTTTGTTTTGAATGCAGAAGAAATGATTCCTCAACTATCTATCCAAATGTAAAGTCTGCTTCTTTTTAACAATTATCTTCATAATCTGACTGATAATTGTGTGGGGCAAGTTTTGGTGGTCACCAAGTAATGACAAAGTATGAGTAATGTATATTAACAGACTGGGAAACCTCAGAGCCTGCTCTGCCAAAAATAGCTAATACATGTGTGATAACTCGTGTGGCGTGAGCAGCCTCTTCTGGTTCTGCAGCGAACAGAGGTCAGCCATAGCTGGTTGTCAGATACACTGTCCTGTTGCTGACGTATGATGGCTGTTTGTTGGCTACCCCTTTTGTTGCACTTACTCCCTCTTTCTTTGAAGTATAGATGTTAATTGCATGTAGGAAGCTCCATGGGTTTATTGGACTTCTAGCCACTGTGGGCTGTTAATTACATGAACAGGAGTAGCCTGTAGTCTGTAAGGGAGAATATTATAAAGATCTTACCAAAGAACTATTTTTAGTAGTTGCTTCTGCTAATTATATATATATATATATATATATTTACAGTATAATTTTTGTCTTTTTTTTTAATAATTTCTTCATTAATTAATGTGTAAATAGAAAGAAATGATTTCTGGCAATGCTTGATGATATGACCCAATAAAACTATGGTATTTGCCAGTTAGTTTCAAATACTGTCAAAATTGGCAATTTTGGCTTTTGCAAACAAGTTATTTTATAAGTTTCAGAGTAGTGATCTAGAACCATAGATCATTAAATAATTGCTATGGCACAATTACTTCCCATTTATTTGAGGCTTGAATGAGTTTTGTACATTCCTCCTGTATTGCTAAGATTTTGTTCAAGAAGTCCTAATATAATGGATAAAAATCTCAGAAGTCTTCTCCTTCTGAAACAGCTGGTTTGTTTGAAGGATTTATAAAGTCTGAAATATAATCTCTTGATTAGTCAAGGGATTAAATTTATGATTTTACACTGTCATTAAAAAATGCATGCTATTATAATGTGTAATTCACTTGAATGTAAATTAAAGTTTTTTGTAACAACGCAGACTTAACTCATTGACAACCACTTACTTGAGTGGTATTGTTTCATTAAGTCAATGAAACAGGTCAGCAGGAATTTAGAATTAGTAGTAATTGAAGAAGTAAATGAGAGAGTTTTGAACCTACTGGAACAAATGCATCATGTTCCAATTAAATACTACTTTGAGTCATTGTCTTAAATTTTTTTATAGTGATGACTTGCACATTTTATGGTGCCATCTCCTTTATGAGTGGCGAAACCTGCCCCAGAGGAGGCAGACTATGAGTTCATAACCTTGCATGGATCATATTCTGGGCAAAAAAGAGACAATTTAGAAAAAAAAAAAAAAAAGCTAAAAACGTAAAAATTTTATACTATAAATGAAAGGGTGACTCTGAAAAATAAGTTGTCATCAAATGAATGCATGGCTGGTATTGTAATTCTTAAGTGATGACTGATGGTATCTGGCAGTTACGCCCCATGCATCCTCTGCTCATGATTTTCCATCTGGAGTTTTGAAGCCAAGGGCCGCTGTGCAGTGCTTCATGCTGATACCAGTGCTGTGGTTAATGTGTGCTGTCACGCCAGGTCTGTATGCTTTCAGGAGGCCTGGTGCCCGATCTAGAAACAAGTTCCCATGCTCTGACTGAAAAGTGGACGTGGATTAACTGTTTTTTTTCCTGGCTGCAGCAGTGTCTCAGTACCCTCTAAACTGGGAGTAAAAATTATTACTGAGAAGTTGTAAGGTTGTAACTTAAATATTATATTTTAGAAGTAATACCTGCTATGCGATTAATTTTCTTTTATAGTGATAGGTGCTTAGTAATTCTGGCAGGTTTTCAGTATGAATAAAAATGAATTAGAACTTGGAACAATATATAATTCTTTTAATTGTGAGGATTTAGAAAGCTTTTAGGCTTGAGTCATTAAAACTCAGTGGTAGTGCTTAACTTTCTTATATTGATCTGCTGATTCATTATGAACAGCACTTTTAAAAATTCATTTCTACATATTTTTCTAATTAAATACCTAGAGAAAGGAGATGTATATTCATCATAGGAATGTGAGAGTTCTATTTCAATATTTTTGAATATTAAGTCTGAGAGAGAATTTAACTCCATATTACCAGTGATTAAGACAGAAATTGCAGCTGATAAGAGTTACTGATAGGCTACTTGTCAAAAAGAACCTGGAGCTCATGTACTCCAGAAACAGAAAATAATGTGGTTGTTGGGGTTTTTTGTTTGCTTGGTTGGTTGGTTTGGTTTGGTTTGGTTTTTTGTCATTGTGAAGCCTGGTGATGCTCTTCTGAGATGTTGGAAGAAAAAGAAACCTAAAAGACGTTACGTAAGTGGCTAGAGTTACCAGTGCCTGCAGGATTTTTTAGGGATTCTTGAGTGAGTGGCAAAATCGGAGTCTGTCAAAACTGTGCACTTGTTTGGAACTACAAGAATGTTATTCACAAATCATAACAAAGCTTGTAATTAACTAAACAACAACAACAACAAAAAGTGAGAAGAGAGAAAAAGCACAAAGCTAAGGCAAAGCTAATTGCTGCTTGTTATGTGATAAACTTCCTTATGTGCATCTCTAGCCTCGGAGGAATGAACTTGAATATTGTTGCTAAGTGCACTTAACTGGGTATTTGGTCCCTGGTTTGGACTAGTTGTCTCCTGGATTTCAAGGTGGGAAAATACATAATCAGTGCCCTTTTTTTGGCATGGTTTCTCATAGCTGAGTTTCTGGTGTCTCATCAGAGTTTGACAGCTGTTTGCCAGTTAGTACTGCTAATCTGCACTTAAGTAAAATCAAGTGAAGTTTTTTCCCTAGGCAGATTTCTGTGCAATTTTCTTCCCCTTTGGCCTCCAGATGATCTGTCATTGCTCTCTTCTGTGAGGGACTTGCCTGCATCCAGAAATCATTTCTGGTCCTTGTGCTGCTCCTGTGGTTTGAGTTGAGAGATGTAAATGTTGGATTCGGCACGTGAACTTTAGGGGACCTTTAGAAACCATACAGACTCCTATTCAGCCTTGCACAGTAGTTCCTTTTAGAGTGAATCAGTATCTGCGTGTTCTGCTTTGCTTCTGTGACTGTTCCTGATCCACAGAGCAACCACCACCTGTGAACACGTGCACTAGGCTCATACCACTGGCTTCTTGCTAACAAAGTGCACAAGTGAGAGGAGGCACTAGAAGCACTGAAAGTGTGGCAGGCTTTCCAGTGGCAAGGCCCATCTGTAAAGCTCTATGCTACTGAAAGGGATATTTTAGAATAAACAAGACTGTAACGTAGGTGACATAGATAACAGATGAGTCCACAGAATTGAAAAGTTGTCCTATGGATGTTTTTTGCTTGTAATAAGAAGAAAGTATTAAAAAGAATAATAATAATAATTGTAGAACAAACAATTTTGTTAATTGTATTTGACTGACTTTAATCTTTTAAAGTGGGAAGGGAAAGCTTAAGATCAGGCTGTCATTGACACTTCAGCAAAGATGTAGTTGCACCTTGACTTTCTGATTATCAGATTGCAGCCTTAATATAGCACATACTTAAAACGAAGCTACTGCTTTGGCAGTAACAAGATGATCAATGCTGGATATGTACAATTGTAACCTATCTGAAAAGGTGCTCATAAAGATGCACATACCTAATTTATGTCCAGTCTTCTCTGTCAAAGAAGAGCTGTGTGAGAAGCTTCACTGAAAGATAAACTATTTTTTGCAATAATATATATCCAAATCTGACCCCTATCACTTAAGAAAGAAAAGTCCTACGCTCTTCTACAGCTTTTCTTCTGTGAGGGAGAAGGGCCCAGTTGTGTACTCCCTTTTCTTGCACAAAAGAAGGCAATACATGGTTTTTAAAATTGCATCTCTGATTTTCAGCAGTTAGGTTTGCTTTGTCATTCCACAAAGGTGAATTAATTTTGCAGCGTTGCTTCACTTTGCATGGAGGTATTACAGGAGCCAACCACAGCTTCTCCAACAACAGTGATGTGTAAGCGATCTGCAGTTTTCCCTGTCATGTTGTATTTGTGATGCTCTGAGATGCTCAGAGCCTGGATGCAGTGGACAGAGATGAACACAGAGGAGGTGATGCATATGGGCAGAGAGAGACATGTTGAGGAGTCTGAAGCTACAAGGCAGTCATGCTTGGTTGAAATCATTTATTTCCAATAGGTCAGCCTTATTTGGGATAGTTTTCTTATGATTTTGTGCTCTTCTGTATCAACATGCAGCTAATGTCTTCTGACATTTCTGACTGCTAAGAGATTCTTAGCATGGTGAGCATAGTTTAGCTCCAGTTACTCAAACCCTTTTTTCATCCAAGTCTTTTGATTTATGCTTCTCATGATGGTGGTGCACAGCACTGACAGAGAAGGGAAAAGTTATTATTCTCAATGCTGAATTTAAAATTGCGGAGTAGATTTACATGCAGGAATGGCTGTTAGTAAACACAACACAGTATTTTAGAAAAAGGAAAGGAAAAACCCTTAGCATGTAAAAGCAGAGGTATTTTCTGAACATACTTCTTTAGCTGGAGAGAAAATGAAAGATCAAATGCAGGACAGATGTTAATCATACTGCTTTATTCTGTCCTGGAAAATGATGATGTGGTCTAAGAATCTGTGCAGAGCAACTGAACACACCAGATTTTATTATACTTGTAAGTAAATGTGCAGAGATTCCTAAGAAAGCAATTACTTCTTTCCTGAGTTGCAAGCATTAAAGTCAGAACACTCCAGTACTATGTACAGTATAAATAAATAAGTGAGATTCCTTTACTGCTTTTAAAATCCATATTTGTTGTACGTATTAGAGTAAGGCTCTCTGGGGTAGATTATTTATGTGTAGTTGTCTTGCTGCACTGCATTTGCATGTTTTACATTTGTTATTTACTTCTTTGGGAAATATTACTGTTGATATGTTAGAGTAGTGTTAATAGGATCCAGTAATCAAAAACAAAATTAAAAATCTACTTTTGGTTTTAAGACATTAAAATGTGTATAATGTGTTGTTGTTACTTTCTGCATTTTATTTCTTGTTGTTTCTGTTTTTCTTCATGACTTTTGTAGGTAACTTTGCCGTGTCATACTGCTTGCTTTTGAGTATTCAAGACTAAAAATAACAATTAGCTTTTGTATATTCCATGCTTCTTATGGAGAAGTAGTTTGATTTCATGTTCTCAGATTCTTAAGAAAATGATGATTTTTTTTTTTTTAAGATTTTGGTTTTACTACATGGAAAATTTGTCAGTTCTTTTGTCCAAATAATTTTAAAAGCAAAACAAAAAACAAAGCAGCAACCAACCAACCAAAAAAGTCTAACCTTTTCATACTGGAGAAAAAAAGTAGAGAAAGTAAATGAAGCGAATGACCGTAAGTATTTATTGTAATCTGTCTGCACTCTGGGGGAAAGTACTTGTGTAGCAGAGTTAACTGGATATTACCTTGCCTCATGGAAGAAAGTCTGTAAGTGCTTGTCTTCCAGTAATTGATGCCAGATTAGTGTCAGCTACATTAAATGATTTCTTTCTCATAATTGGGAAAACCACTTTGTGATCTTCCAAAAAGTAGCTAATGATGATATTTGCAGCAATCTTGTATTAACGAGTTTAAGTTAAAATAATGTAATAACAAACTCAGTTGGTTAGTTAAAAGGGCATGACCTGTCATTGGGTGATTTAATACAATTTGCAAAACACTGACATTTTTCAGTCAGGTGTACCCAGTTGGGTTTTTTTTTGTTTGTTTTAATTATGATTCAGTATATGTACATTAGAATCACAGAATGGTTTGTGTGGGAAGGGACATTAAAGTTCATGCAGTTACAAACCCCTGATGGGTCAGGGTTGTCAACCTCAAGATCAGGCTGCACAGAGGCCTTCCAACCTGGTCTTGAAGACTTCCGAGTACAGGGCACCCAGAACTACTCTGAGCAGCCAGTTTCAGTGCCTCAAGACTCCAGCAATGTTTTAGTTCTGGTTTCTTACTGGTAGGGTTGACTAAGCAGCCCTTTTTTTTATTATTTATTTATTTTTTTTTTCCTCATGTACCTTTAGCTTCTCTTTTTGCTCATTTGCTTAGTTGAATTTGTAGCTCCAGGTGGGCTTTCTGTTACTTTTATGAGATGCTGTTAATCACCTGTTTGAAAATTCAGAGACTTAGCAAGGCTGTTGTGTTTCATAAAATTAGTTTGCAGAGGCAGAAGTGGATCTATTTGATCAATGCAGATTATTGCAAGTTCTTACCAATTTGGACCTTCCCTATTTGAGAAGGGAGGAAAACTTTCTCTTGAATTTGTTATTATGTAGACGTGAGTCATAATGGGGGAAATCTCTGCTACTTAAAACAAACAAGCAAACAGCTATCAAAAACTGTTGTGATACCCACTGCATTGCTGTCGTGCAGCGGAATTTGAGATATCACAGTTGGGCCTTTTTTTTTAATGCAGTTGGCTTGTATGGTTATATGCCGCATTCTCTCTTTGTGTGTGTGTGTCTGTTCATCCATCTTCTGAATCAGCTAAAGAGGTGTGCATCCAGAGAGAAACAGTCTTGTTGCCCTTATAGTAATCTTTTTTTGTATCTCTTGCAAATTTGCTCAAACTATTTAAAGTAGTCATTTTTCTGAAGAAGAATACTTCCCATCTCTGCTTACTTTTTGGTGGTTTTACATCACCACTTTTTCATGCTGAGCAGATGTTGAAAGTATTAGCAGATGGTTGAAATACTAACAAGTGATTCATGGACACCAAATATTTGAGAAGGATCCAAAATCAGAGCTCCAGTGTAATCTGTCAGGCCACAGTAACCAACTACACAATATAAACTCTACAAAGGCTCATTGATCAGATAATTTTAAAAGCAGAGGCTGTAGCCAAAAAAAAAAAAAAAAAAGAGAGAGAGAAAAGTGAAGAATAAAATTCCCCATGGGGAAGTAGATCTTGGTGAAGTATAGTAACAGAGAAATATTTGGAGTATTAGGGAGGTGAGTGCATTTAATACAGAACATAAAATCATAGAATGTCCCAAGTTGGAAGGGACCTGTAAGGATCCTGGCTCCACACAGGACCACCCAAAGATTGTACCATGTATCTGAGAGCATTGTCCAGATGTTGCTTGAACTCTGGTAAGCTCAGCACCATGACCACTGCCCTGGTGAGCTTGTTCCAGTGCCTGATCAACATCTGGTGAAGAACCTTGTCTGTAAATCCAACCAAACAGATCATGCTGCAAGCACAGTGAAGAACTGTAGTTTGCCAGGGAAAGAACTTTCTGAGTTGAGCCCTGGGTGATAATATGGAGTCACTTAATCCTTCTTAGAGCATCATTCAGTTGACGTGACTTCTTCAGCTGGTACTGTCACATAGGTCTTTCTTCTGAGCCAGCATAACTTCTCTGCTGCTGCCTGTACCTGACTCTGGTTGTCTGCCGCAAAGGGAGAATACAGCAGCAGACAACAGTCTGTCTTCCCTTTTGATAATTATTCAGTTGTCTGTCTGGCATGTCCAGCCCACAGGCTGTATGCAGCCCAGCACAGCTTGCAGTGTGGCCTGACCTCTGCTCCTACTGCATCTCTGCCCCTCTGTGCGCACCCACTGCTCAGCATCAGCCAATTGTAGGTGTGCTATTAACGCTGTCTGAGCTGCAACCAGGGTGAGGGAAGGAAGAGCACAATGTGGTGCCTGCTTAATTTACAGCAAATAATTGTATGCATTTTGATTCATTGGCAAGTTACAGTACTGTAATCGGTAAAGAGTAAGTAGCTGTGCTTTTTGTTTTGACAAAGGAAATAGAGAACATTTCAAATTGCCAAAATTTGTTCATCACTAGTAAAAGTACATAACTAATAGTGGTGACTATGTTGAAAAATAGTGCTTTGTAGCTGAAAATTTGCTCTCTTGTTATTATTCTCTTTGTAGTTGTAGTTTCCATGGGAATAAATAAGATGCGTTACTTTTGAAGCGACCTTTGTGTATGCAGCCCAAAGACTGTTCACTCAGTGCAGCGCATGCAGACAGTTTCAGCAGAGTGCTTGTGCCAGTGCTTCCTTCTGCAGAGGGAAAAGTTCTTCCCCTTATGCATTTGTCATACAGGAGATACTCATCTGAGACTTTTTGTTGTGATCTCCCTTTTCTGATTATTTATAATTCATAAATGATGTCATGAAATACAACCAATTTCTTTTGATGATGGCAATTCATCAGCAAGGGTCCTGATGTGCACTTGCACTGAGGAGGCTGATGTTACAGGAAACCTTTTACGTACTTGAGACATTGGCGTGTTCTCAACAAAAGCACTTCCTATCTTCATACATTGATTATTCATAGGGCTGCATGCAGTAACATTGCTGTAATATTGTCTGGAGCGTGCACTGCATTTAATAACTCTTTCTCAAGACCTCTGCAGTGATATAGGAGGTACTGCTTAATAGTAAAGTAGCTTACAAGACCAAACACAATAGATCTCATTGATGTTTGTTTGAAGAAAGGCAGAGAAAACTTTAATCCCTCTATAGAAACAAAAGGTGACTTGAGTTTAAGGCTCTTCTCTCAAGAACAAGAGTTCAGCATCCAACTTGTAAGCAGTATTATTACCCCAGTCTGAAACTGGGATAATAATCCCAGTGTGATGGTCCATTAGCTCTGCCAGTGTGTCAGTGCTTGGTAAAAATACAGACTACACAAACACAGGAATATTTATTGCTGACAAAGAAAGGGGAAGAACTTCTTTTTTGTGTGAAGAGGTAGATGATTGCTATTGTACAATGCAGTGAAATGGTGGAAGATGTTGTGGATGTACAGAGTTTCTAGTACTACTGGAATATTTGGGTACTTTTGTGAAATTGAGTAATAACCCATTTAATATGCAGAGACATTTTATATATTTTGTGTCGGCTTGGAGGCATTGCTTTGTTAGGATGCATATAAAAATGTTTTTATTCCTCCTCTGCCTTTCTCTCTGAGTATTATCTGATATAAATTATCAGCAGAAATTATACCAGTTGCTACCTATAAAGAGGAGATATAAATTTGACCGTCTGTCAGTGTTTCCACTATAATCTTGTTTGAGGTCTATGTAATTAAGTAGTAAAACCTGTCCAAAGTTATGCTGTTAAGTTATGCATTGCAGTTTCCCATTTTGAAACTATTTAGAATTAACATTAATGACACCAATCTCCTTTGCTTCATCAAGTAAGATAAAACTTCAGTGTAGATGGAGCAAGAAATGTAAAATCTGTTTTTTAGATGGGCATGTGAAACAGCTCCACTTGAAATTGAACTTACTTAGGTTATATATTTCTCCATCTTAGCTGATGAGCTGACTTCTGACTTCTGACTTCAGAGAGCGTAAACTCTTACAGTACATTAGAAATAGACTAACTGCTGTGCATTGTTTGGCATTGTTCAATGACATTTTGCTGTGGAGGTTTGTTTGTCTTTTTTCTTGGCAGACGGTATAAAATGCTGTTGCAGTTTTTAATTGATTTCTTAGTGTCAGTCTGTCTGGATAATGGCTTTGTGCATGCTAGGATAAATGTTCTGGTTTAGTCTAAAATTTCTTATAACCTGTTGTGCAGCAGACACTAGCAGATATTGTATGGGATAGGCAAAAAAAAAAAAAAGAAAAAAAAGAGAGATTAAAAAAAAAGAGAAAAAAGGAAAAAGGGACAAATAGAGGAGGGTTATTTCTCTTCCTATCTCTCTCCCTCCTTATTTCTCAACAAATGGCAGAAAGTCTGTCAGTATTTCTTTTGAAACCTATGTCTGGCATACGATGGTTGATGACACATTTTTCTTTAAAGCAACAATTTAGTTTAAAATAAAAAAACTGTGATAGTAATTAACTGCTATTCAGACAATGGCACAAGTTTGCTACTCTTGTATCCAAGTCAAATGACTGACCTTTTTTCACGATCCTTTGGATTACTTGTTAGTAATGGATGTGAGTAGGTTTTCCAAAAGGAAAAAAGCTGGAGAAATGAGAATATTGATTTCCTGGTTTCCTGCCTATTTTGTTTCCACTTGGTCAGGCATTTTTGTGTGTGTGTCATTTTCTTTGTTTGTTAGTTTGTTTTAAAGGACTGTGTAGCCCTTTAAATATCTACCTGTGTTTAACGTCTGCTCATTATTATGAGGCTCTGTTGGGCTTTTTACCTTTGTATCTCATGTCAGGTTTTAGATTACTTTTGCCATCCAGTGACTTGTAAAGGAGAGGCACTTATTGTAGAAGACGTCCCTGTCCTGTTCAAGTGATCAAGTTTGTGTAGCTGGCATGAATTTATTTAACTTTAGATATGGTCCTGAAACATGCCTAAATGTAAAAATAAATTACAATGTAATTGTGAAGTGATTACTACATTACAACCTGTCATCCTTCTAGTGTGCTGATATTAGTCAATGACAAAGCAATGCCTGAATGTCTAAAAAGAGTGCTTGGATATGCATTGGTTTTTATACTGCTTGTTCTTAAGTTTGTATGGCTCTTGTAGAAATATATATCACTAGCATTCATAAGACCGCTCATGAAGTCAAGAAGGGGATGGGATGTTTCCAATTGTGGTTCAGTTATCTTGTGGGTTGGTGCTTAGGTGTGCCTTCTCTGAAATAAGGAGAACATCACTACCAATAACCTGCTCTTTTGTCAGAAAGGCACTGCCAGGATGCACTTAGGTAGTGATTACTGTAGGGCTCTCACATTCTCATTGAGTATATTAGCGTTTTATAAGTAAACAAGTCAAGGCACATTGTATTATGTAACAGCTGCAATGTGTATATGTTCGTTTAAAAAAAAAAAAAAACAGAAACAAACCAAAAAACGAAACAGAAATATTTGTGGGCTGCAACTGAATTGCCTATATTTGGATCTGATCTAAAATGGAGTGTTTGGTCACTTCTTAAAAACAAACATATGTTAACATCACAAGTTACAGTTAATAATTTGAGTATGAACTGTGTACTCTCCAGGAAAAATTAGAACCAGAAGTTTTATGCTCTTCTGCTCTGCAACCTAGTCCAGACTTTCCTTTAGTCTTTAAATGAAAACCAAACCAAAACAACAACAAAAAAATCCACCAAATCCCAAGCCTCTAGCCTTTCAAGGTTGTTGAAACAGGATGGCTGCCATGTTTCCATAAAATGGTTGCTGGGATTAATTTTCCTTCATGAAAAGCACATTGTAGTTCTGTGATGTAAAATTAAATATGTACTTAGAAGCAACTTGGCATTTGAGAATTGTTTCGCTGCTTGCATTATGATTACTGCTGTTGTGTAAAAGTAAACACTATTTCCGATTACCCAAAGAGTAGAAAGCTTCAAGAGCTTCTTGTTTTCTTGTTCTGTCAGACTCTGCACTCCAAGTTAGGCATTTTGCTGTCTGTGGAGAGCAATCTGTATGAATTCCTATGTTAAATCCTGCTTAGGTATGTTAAGTAGATATTTTTGTAAAAGCACCATTAAGAGATAATCTTTTTTTTTATCCTGTGCACGGCAATTTTAAACAAGCCTGTTTTCATCTATTTTTGTGTAGTTCTATTTGAACCATTAAATGTAATGATTTTCTGTCCTTTTTAGCTGCTGTCCAGAAATGGCTTCAGACCAAAATAAGATGAGTTAGCTTAGAAGCCAGCTTGATGAGCAAATTAAACATTGTATCGTAGCAGGCATCTTTTATGATATTTACAATACTTTTGCTTGCTTTTCCCATTACAAAACTGGAGCATATCATTATGAAAGAAAAACAGAGAAAAGGACTCGTAAAGGCATGTTATCAGTGTCGTCATTGAGTAAGCTTAATCATAGAAAGAGAAAACCTCTCTTAATACAGAGAAGTGTGAAGTATGAATTGAATGTTCAAAAATGGCTTTTCATGAAATAGAAGGAGGAAAAAAAAGACAATAAAATGTACACAGAGTGCTTAGTAACGTAATCAAACCAAATTTCCAGTTCAGGAAAAATCAGGAGAGGATATCCTTCTGAGAATTCATTGTTTAGCTGCAAATGTGTGTATGTGGAGAACTTCGTCTTTTCAGATTACTTTTGTGTAAAGAACAGTAATCATAGAACAGTAATCATAATGTTTTTGAAAATCTGTCTTGAAGACAATGTTTGGCAACAGCTCAGGGTTTTAGAGTGGATTTTCCAACATATTTGTAAACCACATAGTTACAAGCGTCCCACGCTTTCCAGTACCAAACTTTTCAGGGTAGCGAAGGCTTGATTATCAGTGACCTAGAAACACAAATAATACAGTTTCCTCTCAGTGGGCTGGGAAAAAAAATTCCAGTTACATAACATTATTGGAAGACATTAATGAACATCATTGTGCCTTATACTTTGTAACCTTTGCTCAATTAAGCAGTGTTTCCCTTCATCCCTATTTGGATTTAGTTCCCGTCGCATCTCTAGGGAGTGCAGGACTTGAAGCAGTTCTTCTTTCTCAGAAGACTAGAGGGTGTTCTCATTAATGATTGACAAATGATTAACTGTGTGAAAATCAGTTTTTATTTCATTTTCTTTCTTAAGAAAAAGTGTAGCCTTGTACTCTTTAAGTCAATAAATGCTTTTAAATGTCCTTTTAAATGCAATCTATATTAAAATAAAGCTTAGCTCTGCCATTATGATGTAGTGTCAGATTCTCTTTTGAGCCCAAAGGACTCTGTTCAAAGTCTCTGCAAAGTTATTTTAAGTGAAAACTTTCCAAAAGGCCTTCAGAATGTCATTTTATTCTTCTAAAATGTTGTTAAAAGAAAATGAACAAAATAGCCTTACAGTTGTTGAACTACTTTTAGCAACATCAGAAGGAAGTCAGTTGCCCTTTCTTAACGAAGGTATTAGCACATAAGTACTTACTGTTTGAGACTGTCAATTTATTAGTTTTTAAAAAGTAATATTTCTCGAAGTTGGAACAGTAGATGATAAAGCACAGTTCCTATCCTCTGTCTTTTTGGCTCTAAGCTGTTCTACTATAGCACACTTTGTTCAAGAAGTAGTTACAGATGCTTATTTTATCTAATACCTGTCTATAAAATGGTACACAAAGCAGGATGATTTTTTCATTGAATAGACATTAACACATCCTCTCATCCACAAACAGTATGGGGGGGGAAAGAGAGATTAATAGTCTCAGTGAAGAACCGCCCCTATTTCTAGCCTGGAGCATCATTTTTTGAGAAATTCAGGGGAAAGTCTAGAGTAAGCTAATGTTTCTTGGCTGCAGAAGATTGCCCATGTGCATAGTCTAATTTTCTCTTTTGCCCAAACCTGTGCTTTTATATTCCTTTTGATTTTGTTTTGCTGTTTATGCAGGCACCCTACTAGCTGCAGCTCTGTTTTGCTACTCTGTATTGCCACCGCAGCAATAGTGGCAACATGGTGAATAGGAACCAGAACCAATTGAGGGAAAATGCAGTTTTCGTCACTCACTTGTCTTTGGCCATTTCTAAGGTGCCTTTTACAAGTGTTGTGGGATATACTTCCAAACTCTAAAATTTAGTTTTAGATTCTTCCATTTGAAAAAGTGAATCTGAGATAATCAAAATGCATTTATTACAGATCATCTTGAGTGAGATCACATGGCACGTTTGGAACTTCCAGGGGAATCAGGCCCAGCTGGCATGAGTCCATGAAAGGCAGATCCTGCTTGACCATACCGATCTCCTTCTGTGATTGAGTGACCCACCTGGTGCATGAGGGAAAGGTGTTGATGTAGTCTAGCTAGACTTCAGCAAAGCCTTTCGTAGTGTCTCCCACAGTATTCTGGAGAAGCTGTCAGCCTGTGGCTTGGACAGGCACACTCCTTGCTGGGTAAAGAATTGACTGGATGGTTGGGCCCAGAGAGTAGTGGTGGATGGAGTTAAGTCCAGCTGGTGACTGGTCACAAGTGGTCTTCCCCAGGGGTCTGTACTGGGGCCTGTCCTGCTTATTATCTTTATGGATGACCTGGACAAGGGCATTGACTGCACCCTCAGTAAGTTTGCACATGACATCAAGTTGGGAGGAAGAGTCGATCTGCCGTGCGTATAGGAAGGCCCTACAAGAGGGCTCTGGACAGGCTCTTTTTTCTCTATGATCCTTACTTTTCTTTCCTTATTCTGATGTTGGTCATGTTGTCACTGATTACCCAAACATATTGAGCTAGATCTCGTTTGTAGAGCTCTGCATGTTGCATAAGTCTCTTATCCACATCTCCAGGTATTATTTGTCATATATTATGCACCATTTTTCTCTTTCCTGGTTTCTGTTGCCACAGATTTAGTAGGAAGTGATAACAGGTAGATCTGTGGTAAGATGCACCATCTCAAATATTGTTCTTTATTTGAATGCATTTTTTATCAGCTGAAGTATGTGCATTATAAAATTTACTTCTGTATGAAAATGTATCCAGAGATCAAAATATGTACTGCTGAAAACTTGTGCATATGTGTTTATATTAAATACTGTCTGTCATGAAGGAACAGCTTTTAAGCACGCTACATTTATTTTGTCTTTCTTGTTGATTCTTTAACAATGCAGACAGCTGGCAAAGACTCCATCACAACCTTGATTCCTGTGTGATCTGTATAAACAGCCTTGTCTCCAAGTTTTCTCAGTTATCCTATTTACTCCCTTCATCCTGCCATATGCCATGGGTGATTTTTCCATTTCATTTTAGTGTACGAAAGTAACAGAAGCTTTGCAAGCACCTGGTGCAGAGTAAGGATGACTAGGTAATTAAATGCTACAGGAGCTGCTGATTGGCATACGAATCTACAGTGTGATAAAGAGATACAAACTGCAATAACATGCATCTTTACTTCCTTGCAGGAGTGCATAATGAGATTTGATTTAAATATGTTCCATTTTTAAGAAATATCCCATTTGTTTTCTTTGAAATTAGCTTTGCCTTCATCTGTTGGAACTGTTAAGCTGGTCTGCTCCTTGAATTATTCTGTACAAGTCTGTACCATTCAAAACAGGAAAAAAGGCTGTAAATCAACCATGTGTAATTATGGAAGCTCAATTAATATGCTTGAAATATAGCATTAGGTGCAATTTAAGGAAATATATGCTTACAGGATACGCTAAATTGTGTAAAAATTCATGACTAGCAAAACTTTTTCTAGTGTTATAATTTCTTAAATGTGGAAATGGCTTCTGATATGAAGCATTACTGACAATTTTTAGAAAGCCTTGGTTTAGGCAAGTTCTTAGCTGTAAATTGAGGCAGTTAAGTTGGAAAATGGAAGCTTGAAAGAAGAGTTTATATTAGAAGTAATAAGCATCTACATAATTGAGAGGACAAACAGATTAGATCTTGATTTAACAGAGTAAATGACATATAGGTTTCCAAAGTTATAGTGTGAAAAACTTATATTTCACAGTTACTGAAAGAGAAACAAATAAAAATGGAGAGTAAGTCAATGATTAGTAATAGTTACAAATCAGGTGTGTAACACTACTTGGATCCCTCCTATTAATGAGTCAGTGGTAAACAGCAGGATCGGTGTAGTGATTTCTTGGGTTATTCTGTCAATCAGTTAACCTGAAGGATCTCTTTTTCCCATACTTTCATTTATTTTTTAATGTCTACCAAAAATTTAGTATTAATTTTCAACCTATTTTTATCCACGTAAAGAATAGCTAGCTCCAGGGAGTTTCTCCTTCTACCAAAACCTGGGTAACCCTCAAAGCAATACAAATGCTCTATTTTAGTCCTTAAAGCCAAGTAAGGGAGAATGATAGGACACAGTCATATACTTCTCTGCTGGGAGAGGGACATCCATTCTGAGTAGCCATTTGGGAGGTATCTTAACAAAACTGTATAAGACATGAAAAAAACCTCAATTGCACTTCTTGTTTTGTAAAAGCTTTAATACAATAATGAAATTCAGTACTACAGCCTTTATGTTAGTTGCTGGCTTTTTTATGACTTATTTTTACTCTGTAGTGTTCTTGTAGATCTGATTTCTCCAATGAAACTTTTCTTCGTTCCACTCAAGTCAGATTATATTTGAGCTAAAGATTAGATTTCTAAGTGGATTTCTTTTTTGTTCTGTTGCAGAGAGGTTAGCCTGGAAGGACAAGAGGGTATCATTGATATATCTGCTTATTCTTGCATCATGTACTGTCATTGTTGTTCTTGTTTACTTGCAAAAAGTGGGATGGGGAAATAAATTGAGTATTACTGGAGAAATGAGGAAAAAAGCAGTGCAAGCCTGAACAGCTGTTCTGAAGCTGCTTTTTACATCTGTAGCATAAAAGGCATATAAGCTTTAATGTCAGAAATCTGTGGTGGGCTTATAATGCTTTTTACTCATAAATTACTTCAATATTAATATTTCACATATGCAAAGTTTCTTTCATATTAAAAGATTTTATTGTCAACATTTATTAATGGTAAGGAATGATATGGATGATTTTGTAATGATGAGGTGCATGGGCCAAAGTCTGTAGATTGTTCATTGTTAGGATAATCTTAAAATCTTTGTGTCAACCTCAATTTGAACAACTTTGGTGGCAGGGGTAGTGGAAGGAGGGAGCAGATAATTAAATCCAAGTTCTCTGAGGTCAAACTTGATTGAAGTTTTATTGAAGGTGATCAGGAAAAATTGATGAACACACTGTGTTAAGCAGGCAAGACAGCATAAGAGATCCATCTCTAGATTATTTCTAACTTTGCTGAAATTTCTGAGCCCAAAATCTCACGTAACTGCATATATGCAAAAATATGTATATATTTTAATGTTTTGGAAATATTTGGAAAATTACATGGGGAAAAAAAAGCTAAGAGTAATTCTAAGTAGAAACATTTCCTTTTTCATACTGAAGCAATAGTGCCTCTTTTACTTTGATATTAAAAAATTAAGATAGCATTTTAATTATGCATCCACACAGGTTCTAATAACCAGAAGCATTTTAAATGGGTAATTTTTGAATGCAGTTCTCCAAGGAGCCTTAATTGTACAATAGTGATAATAGCTTCCTGCCTTCACTCTTTCTTGAAATAAATTTCTCTGTATAGAATGTTTTCAAGATTTGTATGGGTGATTTCAAAGGGTTTTATTCCAGTGTGTGTTGAAGGACTTCTTTAAGAATGTTGCTTTTATGATACATCATCTTGTCAATAAAACTTTTTAGACTGTAGGGCTTGGTGTGTAAATAACATTTTTTTTTCCTTGACTAAACATAGTATGTACTAAATCTCACAAAGAAATTGGGCTTATTTTGCTTATTGCTTTTGCCACTATACCTGCAGGATTAACGCTGTTCTGAAGACTTTTTTTTTGTATTAAAAGCAGGGGTTAATAGTAATCAGAGATAGGACTGTGTAATGTGGACTGAAATATTTTCAGTATTTTGGAAATAATATAACTTCTATAAATTTAATGGAAGATGGCATATTTTGATTAGGTTTTGTTGTTTTTTAATATTTGGAGCAGAAGTAAAGTGAGAAAGAGTGGGAAAATTTGGAGAGATGAGGAGGATAAAGGAATTGCGGGGGATGTGGTGTTGGCAGAGAATAACATCTTGCCACCTGCGGGGCCAAAGTCAAGTGATGGTATTTTTGTATTTTGGCATCAAAAAGCTTTCTGATGAGAAGGATAAGGTAGCATTTTTAATATTGAAAGTGTGAATGTTTTCTCTGCTGGAAGAATGAACATGGTAGTCAAGGCAGTATCTGAATGATTGGTGGCAGAGCCTAGAAAACCTAAAGAATTTGTGTAGCATATAAGGATTTTCAAGTTACAAAAGCAGTTTAGAAAACTGGGACAAAATCGTGTTTTCTGTACAGGACCAGAGCTTCACAGAGCAGGCAGCCCTGGTCAGTGTATTGTCCCCAGTAGTAAAACAGTAATGTGGTTTGAACCACAGGACCTGCAAGTTCTTTCAGGCGAACAGACACTTCAAGAGGTCTGTAGTCCAACTTTTAGATGAGGATGCTCTATTCAATCAGATCAAACCAGCAAGGAAAACAGCTTTAGAAACTAGCTACCGTGTTTCTTCTCTACCATGACAGTGGTGAGGTGCTGGAACAGGCTGCCCAGAGAGGTTGCGGATGCACTGTCCCTAAAGCTGTTCAAGGCCAGATTGGATGGGGCCCTGGGCAGCCTGGTCTAGCATTAAATGGGGAGGTTGGTGGCCCTGCATGTGGCAGGAGGGTTGGAGATTTGTGATCCTTGTGGTCCCTTCCAACCCTGGCCATTCTGTGATTCCAAAGACTTGTCTTCTGCAGGCTTAACAAGTCCAGCTCTTACAACCTCTCCTTGCAAGATGAATGCTTGGCAAACATGGTTGGAAGATTTAGAAGGCAATAATTTGTTTGTGTAGGCTTAGTCATGGAATTTCTAAGTAGAACTTTAAAAAAGTCACTGTTTTTGTTCTGTACTGAAAGGTCATTGACATATGGCAGCTTAAAAGAATGGGAAGGGTAATCTCGTTGTTACTGTGTTGTCATGCAGTATTCTGTTTCATTTTCATTTAAATTTTTTTTTGGTTGCTTAGCATTTAGATGAATTGGAATCACAGAGAAAATAGTCTATTATGAAAAAATGTTTTATTTTGCTCTGTAAATGTTTTTGTTTCATTAGTGAAACTGTACATATCTGAGGCAGCACTGGATGTGAGAAAAAATGAAAGAACAACGACAGCAGCACAGTTGCATTTCTTCGTTTCACTTCAGCTAATCTGTGTGCAACAAAGAAATTAGAACATAATCTTCGGGGGAATTCTAAGAAGTATAATTTGTCTTTAATAATCTAACACTTTTGAAACAACTTCTTTAAGATATTGTATTGTTTAGAATGGATGAAAACTTAAGACAAAACCTCTGCCTCTCAGTTTTAGGGTAGGCTTGTTTAAGATTAGAAACCTGACTTTCAGGAGCAGATGGATGATAGCCTTTGTTGGTAGAATTGCTGGATCCATGCAGAGCTTTGCATCCTCTAGATGTTTGCTCTTTTGTGAAAAAGTTGAATTAGACGTTCTGTTGTCCCCCTGAAGTTATTAACAATGCTTCTGAGAACCTTAACCTCAAAGGAGCCGGGTTTTTTTTTTTTTTTTCTCTCCAACAACAACGAAAAACAATTATGTAAGGAAAGCTTGTGCAAGGAATCTGTAGGAAAGTAAGAATTTAGTTGTAGTTCAGCTTTTCTAGACAGGAGAGCCTAGATGGCCTACTTCAGCCATTCAGAAGTATCTTCATCCTGTACCCTTATTTTACACTATAAACTGTTTTCTGTAGTCTGAAGCATTTGGCTTGTTATGAACACTGGCTAACTGCTTTTCTTAGCTGAAGAGAGGACTGAGCAGATTATGTCAGCAAAATGAGCATTGATTTCCCAATTGGATATTAAAAAAATGTTGGAAGATATTAAGCAGAACATTGAAGTAATATTTAAATAATATTTCTTTTTTGGTTGGTAGAAAGTAGTACGAATAAATCATATAAAGCAATTTCTTTCTAGTTGAGATTGATTTATACTTAAAAATGAGTAGAGGAAAATGCTTTATAGGAAATATAGCTGAATACCCTTTTGTAAAAGGATGTTGCAATTAACCCTTTAAAAAGGTCATAATCACTAAAGAAGAAAACATCATGAAATTCATTTCCATTACCATGGAAGCATTGTAAAGAGAAATTGCTTTTTTCCCCCTGTATATGAGATTTAATTGTGTCTGTATGTAAAGATTAAAGTATTTTTGGCTAATTTGAGAAGTATGTTTTCAGAATATATTCTCATCATAACTCTTGTGGTTACATATTGTTCAAGTTTTAAGAATGCTGTTAAGGGGAGAAAGAAAAAAAAAAGTGTTTTCTAAGGAAGTAGTTTTGCAGTTCTTTTTAGAGGTTGTGAAATTGTCCTCTGAACTTTCAGTAGATACAATTTCTTTTTTATTCTGCAAAAAAAGGAAATATATTCTGTAGCAATCTACTATATATTAGCAATCTTATTAATATCAATAAAACCTTTGATTAGTTTTGTTTAAAGTTCAATGTAGTAATTTTAGTTCCTGTTAGACTAGTGTTTTAAAAATCTACCATTATTATCTTTCTTGTATTCACTTATTCAAGTTAATTCTGTAATAATAACCTTTCTAACCTTAATTCATTTCTTGTCATTTCTATTTCATAAAATTGACATTTTATCTTGCAGTCTGAATCACTACACAAGTCCACTCAGATGTGAAATAAGGGAATATGGTCTAGTATCTGTTGTTTATAAGATCAAGTTACAAATGACATTCTTCGTTCTCTTCACAAAAGGCTCTGCGACGTGAACTGAAGGATAAAGAGCAAACCATTCTCAATGCTGTTGACCAGGCACGAATTTTCCTTGCTGACCAACCAATTGAGGGGCCTGAGGAACCAAGAAGGAGTGTACAGTCAAAAACAGGTCAGTAAATACTATCTTCCTGTTCAGAGTAGTCAAATGGAAAGAAAAAGGACCTACTTGTTCTTAGTATGTGTTTTCTATTGCAATTACTTGATTAGGCTTCAGAATTTTCTAAACGACTTTCTAATTACTTTTTTTTTTTTTTTTTAAATGATTTAGCCTTGAACTATTACTAAGCTGCTTTGGTTGGAAGTATTCAAGTTTTTAATGAAAGAAGAAAAATTTTTGCATTTCCTTTTCTGGTTTTTGATGTAAAATACATCATTAGTTCTGTTCATTATTTTCTTTACATTAATGTATACACCTTGAATATAGTCAGAGGAGCATATAAAGGATGCATATTTTTATATCATTATTACAAAATTTTACCCCACAAATGGAAATGAATGTATTCTGTGAATATGTTGTCATTAGAATGTATTCTAATTGTATCTCATTAGATGTAAAACAAGTCAGCTTTAGGAAGGCAATCATTACAGAGTCATAAAGATTCAAATCTTTTGATGAATTATTGCTAAGGAATGAAACACAACTCTCCTAGAAATAATATTTACTTAGTATTTGTCAAGATATTTGTCTCAGTATCAGAGACCATCAAGAAGGTAATAATTTTTCCCTATTAGGCCCGTAATCCCCAAATTATGAAAAATGTACCAAATATCTCTGTAATTACAGCGAAAATATGTTACAATCAAAGTATAATTAAGTCAGAAATGTTAGCCACTTTATGATAATATCTTATTTCTTTTAGTTACTTAAGAATTCATCTTGGAAAAGCTGGTAGTCATTTACAAAAATATCAGCTGCAGTAGAATGTGAATAGTTTACTCTTCTATATATAAAAGTATAAAGCTACTTCTATAGCTATAAAGCTACTTCTATAGCTAAAGCTTGTAGCTTCTGTAAGTAGTTGAGTTTTCTTCCTATACATCATTGAATCTCTATAGCAAACTTTTCAGGTTTGTTCACTGGAAGCAACTAATCTTTCCTGCATTGACAGAATAACTTCCGTGCAAAATTTCTTGTGATTTCCTACTCCCTAATTCAGCTTTTTGCAGAAGTTTGAATATTGGTGAACAAAGCCATTTTTTCTCTATGATTTAAGTTAGATGCTGTGCTGTGTTTTACTCTTTGGTTTTTGAAATCCTGACTCTTGAAAGCATTCTGCTTGTCTTGCTAACTTTACTCACAATCTTGTTTGATATATTGCACCTGTAATGTTTACTTTATTTTAAACCACAACAAATTTCAGAGTCGAGAAATAGGAAAAGTTTACTTTTATATTTGCTCATTCTGTTGAGAGTTCACAGGCTTTTGTGTCAAAAGCATTGAATTACCTATAGAAATTATGCCAGTGCACTAAATGTTACCAATGTCAAATGTTCTTTCTCCAGCACAAGCTGATATCCGTGGTCTAATCAGTGCTGAATGAAAGTGCAAAACCAAACTTCAGATGATATGCATCATTTAAAGTAATTTAAAAACTATTGCCGTTGTTATTACTTTAAACTCCTGTGAGCTACAGATGGCAATGATAACAGAATAGCAGGAAAGTTGATGGCCATGGTAAACTGCATAACAGAATGACCACAACCAAGTAGATGGTCTGTAAATGATGCGTGAGTGTGTCTCATCTACTCATCACTGAAATCAAATATGCTTGGCTTGGGAAGCTTTGTAGCTATGGTTTGAACTTACTTTCCTTGTCCTTCCTCATGCTCAGTTCCATACATATTCTTTTTCAGAGTGTAGAGTGGGCCAGTCTTGGCTACCAGCTGAGTATGCACCCCACTGCTGTGCCTCAACTCAACTGGGTGAAGGGAAAACAGGGAGAACAAAGACGAGAAAGCTTATGGGTCAAGATGGAGATCGATCCATTGAAAGCTACTGCTATAGCTAGAACTTGGTGAAAAATACACTATTTATAGCCACTTAAAATATGTAATTAGTCAGTAATTGGAAACAAATAGACAACCACTATAGGGAGACCTTTCCTTTCCCCTTTTCCTATTCTCAGCTTGACTCATTCCTTCCCAGCTCCTGGACACAGAAACCACATATGGAGCAGTGTTTCTGTAGATTAATAGACTTTCAGGCCAAAATGTATCTTTGAATCTTCTGCTCTGATCTCTTATATATCAAACGATGTTAAATTTCACCCAGAACTGAATGTAGTAGTACTTTTTTTTTTCTTCTGACAAATAATATCACTCATCTCCAGAAAGCTCCACTAAACTTGAATGCATCCAGAGATGTGCAGCGTTTCTTCTGAACAGTGATTTTTAGAGAAAGATTTGAGTGCAAGCTTGTTTGCTTTTAAAATATTTAATGCTTTATTTTCTGTCAGCCTCTCAGTCGTGTTCTCTGCAATACATTAAAGTTTGCTCATTAACATCAGTGAAGTATACTTAACATTGCTAAAGGTGAAGAGCATGGTTTTGGATTGTAAGCTGTACTACAAATAGCAAAAACATTACTTTTTTGGGGAACTCGTAATTGCATTAATTGGAAAATCACTATTTCTTGAATTTAGGTTGTTTTTGTTTTTTTTAAATCTAAAAACAGAATTGTTGAGGTGCAGGGTTAGCTAATCAAAAGAGGTTGAAAAATATCCAGCCTTACGTACTATTTTACACTTACATGTAAAATATCCAGGTTACGCAAAGGAAAGGACAATGCAAATGCTTTGCTGCCTGTTGTGTAAGAATTCAGTGTACATTGGACGAGTTATCCTATTATTTCAGTCTCAGTTTTTTCACAGTAGCGATACAGTCTTGCCATGTGATTCTGCTGTGGCATCAGTTCAGACTCTTTTGTACGTTATAATGAATTAAGATAATCTGAGTAACCTTTTCACATCCCCTTGAAATGCATAATACAATCGAAATGTAATTGAAAAAAAGTTACCTTGCGAGAACATCTTTTACAGATATTCATAATACTTAAAAATAAACTTGATGATATCTTTTCTTCTCAGGCATCATCTTTGAAGCTTTCTCTATTCCTTTATAAGTACACACTACAGAAGAAAACGGAATCATAATCTAATTCAGTCTTTCTATTAGTTGTCTAACTTCACCTGATTTGCACTTGGGCTGTTAAGTAAAAGAGTAATTCTGCCTAGGCATGAAGTAGTCAGCAATATCTGAGAAGGTTTTTTTGTTTGTTACTTTTTCTTTTTGAAATAGAAATTGTAAAGATAGTCTTGAATTTAAAACCAAAGTTTTAAATTCAAATGTCTCCTAAATTTAAACAGTGCAAAAACTCACAGCACACACAGGCTCATTTGCAGTTAGTGACCTCGATTTCAGTTCTGGTGTGACAGGACTTTTTTCCCTTGTTCTGATGCTCAAGTAAAAATTTGCTTGTTTGTACAGTAGCTTCTCCAGGGAGATTTGCACAGATGTTTTCATCAACAGAATATCAGATTACTGAGCATTGCAGTTCTGACAGCACATCATGTCCTTTTGGAGAGGATTCTCATTACCTGCCTGTGAATCTCATTGTAATTTATGTGCAACTTCTGCTCTCATTCAGATTTTATATATATAAAGTATGTACTAGCAGCAGAGGTACTGCTCTACATGGGTTGTTGCTTCTGTCCTTGCATGCTTGCTGTAGGAATTGAAATTGTTCATGATTCTTGATTAGAAGTTAGGTAACAGGGAATTCTCTGAGAGCAGACCTTGACTGATTTATTTGTGTGCTGATTTTGCATTGCTTTCTCCAGTCTCTCTCTTTTTACCCCCTAGAACTTTTCATGGCAGGGAAAGCAGTGTTGCAAGGATAAAGAGTGAGAGATATAGGAGAAAACTTTTAAGAATTGGTTTTGACCTTGATAAAACAAGATTAATTTGAATACGTCTATTGTTACATCACAACAGAGTATCTCTTATTGGTTCCTTTTTAACCTGATATTGACTATAACTTTGTTAATTTCAGCTTCATCACAAGAATATAAAATCAGTTATGAGCTAGCCTTGGTTTCTTCTCTCTTGTGTTGCCCTTATACTTGATATGTCAGTATTCAGCTGTATCATGCGGTAATTGGCAGTAAAACACAATTCTTCCATCTTCCAGGAAACTTCCTTCGAAGTTCATTTTATCACTCATCATTCTTTATCACCTGTCTTTTATTCTCATTTTGGTTTTCTGTATTTCTTATGGAGGCAATGTTACAAAAGAAAAAAAAAATCGAACTTGATCCTTTCCTTGCCTTTTAACTTCAGCATCTGAATGGAGCTAATTGACAAAATCCACCAAGCTGCCTGCTGAATTTTATAAGTGGTCAGGATAGGACATTAGAAATACTTGCATTTTTAGCTTTGTTGCCATTTTTTTAATGGTATAGGAGAATTATCACAATTTAAGATTATAATAAACTTTGTGCACAGTTATAGATCCATGCCTGAGCTAGAGCTGGCTTTTTTTTGAAGTTACTGACCATGGGTTGCACAAAGGGAGGAGGAAATAGTATTTCCTGCCCTAGGTTTATACAGACCAATGATACAGCTTTTCTGAAATTCTGTCCTTAAAATTTCACTGCTGTAATATGAGGGAGTGGAGCTATTTATTTATTTTTTCAGTAGATAACACAAATTAACGTCTTTGCAGATTAGTGATTCCCACTGCAATTGAGAGTGTTTCCAGGACTCTGCATTATTGTAATAGTTTTGTTATGGCGGTCAGATTCCTAGCTTCAAAAGCTTTTTTTTTTTTTTTTAATCAAAGGTCATGTGATAAACACATCATTTAAAATTGAGTCTTTTCTGTCTGTTAACTTCTTTTAATTGAAAGCATAGAAAACTCCATAAACCACATCTGTGTTATAAGAGAAATGTATCAGTGAATTACGTGTGGGTATTTTAAACATGCACCCACACAAAATATGCTCCTGTTTCAGACATAAAAGTCAAACTTCTTTCCTTCCTACTACTGAACAAGTTCAGATAGATTCTCTGCTGTTATCTTTTATCAAGGAAGACCTTACTGTAACTAAATAGTCAATTAACTGTATAGAGTTGGCAGGAATTCTATTCTAAACTACTTGTGACATAGCTGTCACATGCTACTGGAATATATGTTTGTTCTCTCCTACCCAGATGTGCTGAGGATTGAAATCTTGAGCATTACAGAAGAATGAAGAGCACGTGGGCACAGAGCTCAATGGGCTCGTGCCCAGAGGCTACTTACACTGTTTTCAACATTGCTACCTGTGTTTTAGGTGATGCTCAAACTGCATTTGAAACATGCATCTACCTGTGAGAAAATCTCATGGTGATAAAATATTTTGCTCCCTATTCAAACAGATCTCTGTTATCCTTCAAGTTAAGGTCACCTAAACAGAGCTTTAAAATTGGTCTTGCAGCATCTAAACAGTAGCCTACTTGGAGCTGAATTAGTAAAAACTCAGGGAAGTTGTTTTGATCTTCTGAGTGGTGTGGAATGAAACCTGAGGGGAGTTTAAGTCAGAATTCTTAACAGCTGAATACTGGAAACAGGCTGAGGCCGTAGTGGTTAATTAGTAGTTAATTTAATTATTATTTTTTAAAAATCATTATTATTTTATGTTTATTTTTAACCTCAGCATATAAGCACTGTTACATGCTGTGCTGTGGCCCAGTTTTATACAGGATGTTTCCCAGGTGGAAGCCATGTTCTTAAAATGCTGCCTTGTTTTAAAGACATCAAAGCTTGGTCTGTAAGAGATCTGTCTCTACAATCACAATGTAGATTACAAATGGATGTCAGGGGTCAAAACTATCTATTGTTCTCTCTGAATTGTCTTTAGTTTGGTTTAGTTGTTATTGGTGTTTGTTTTTTTTAAATGCCGTTAGAAGCTGTGTTTCTGTTTCTGGGCCAGAAAAAGAAGACTTGGTAGTCTTCAGTTACAGTGTTGTGGAAGGAAACACAGAACTACTACTTTGCTTGCCTAGAGTGAGTGGGATTCAGTGATGATATCTTTTTCTCTATTAGTACTCTCTCTTCGGCAGAATTTGGAAGAAGATATAATAGATTCTTGATGCTGTAACAATACTATTCCTTTTTTCTGGTTTTGTGGCAGGTGCAGACAAAAATATTTTTTATACCTGCTTTGTGTTCCTTCAGCAACACAATCTTTAGGCTTCCACAGTGCTTTAGATCAGCATTTAATAAAAATGCCTGGTTTTAACTGGAAAGTATTGCATGTTTTGATTATGCTGATAAAGTACATTGGTTGTGCTGCATAAATAACAATCTCAGGGTTATTGTGATCTTTAGTTTTCCTGGGATAAAGTGGGATAATGTAATTATCTCTCAACTGAAATTTATTTTCTCTTTGTTTCATCCATCTCCTTTCTTCCCCACCAGCACCTGTTGGCAAATATGAATAACCACTAATAAGGGATTTGTGTATCTGCTAGTATTGTTGTTACATCTCTATCTGGAGATAAATAATCCAGTCCCACTCTGGAAGTATCCAATATCTGAAGTTAGCAGCTCTGACTATTCATTTTCTTTGGATTTGGGAGTCTGTCCTCTGCAGGCAAACAATAATTTGTCTTTTTATTTTACAGACTTTTCTCGTTCACTCTGTTAGATTGTTTCTATGGTTTGAAGAACTTTCTGTTTTGATAGAATAAAACCTAAATAGACTAAGACAAAAAAAGAGTGATTTTTAAAAAATTTCTTTTAATTATATATGCAATAGATATTTGAACTGGAATAGAAAAGGTGATGTGCCTTGTTACTAGTCCAACTAATTGCTGCATTTCCACATTTAACCACTTGCAGATTGTTCTTTCAACTTCCTGTTACATCTGGTCCAGATTGTTAGAAACTCAGTGAATGCTTTCACTGAAATGATGATAAAGTCTTCATCAGACAGTTAGAACAGTGTTCTTGGCTCTTACGCTAACTAGATTGACCGTGTGCCATTGTGTCACATGCTCTTATGTTGTCTGTAATGATTTCAGTACAGTTTTACCCATCGTTGTTCTGCTGAAAAGATTGATTGAATCAAGGAAGAGAAGAATGTTTTTTACATAATGGTAAAATAAAGCAAAAATATTGCAAAAGTAGTTAATGTAACTTTGGCAAGGCAGAAAGATCACTAGCTCAAGCAGAGTTGTTTCAAATCAAAATTGCCATAGCCAGAATAGCTTACCTGGTCTAAAATAAATTCTTAAGCAAGAGCAACTTTCCTCACTGAGAACTTCCATATGTAAGTATTTTCCTTATATGCAAGTGTGTAAGGAATTTTTACTTGGAGACTTGTTCAGTCTTGGAAGTCTTCTTTCCAAGGCACTCTCTGCTACAGACATGAAACAGCTCTTGTGACAAAGAAATGCTCATTAAAAGCAAGGGTTTTTTTCACTAAAGAAACATTTGTGTCATGGTCAGCTACTATCCTCCTTCCCTCATAAACAGAGGAATCCTTGCTTCTGATAAGCTGCTAAAATGGGAATAATGTAATAAGTAAGAAAAGAGAAAGTACAAAAAACAAACAAAAACCTGATCATTCGGAAGACTTTGTATTCAGTAAGAACAAAAGAGCTGCAAGTAATATGCAGCATTTTTTCACAGCATAAAGGAACCGTGTCTGCAAGTTTGTGTGATGACAGATTGATGAAACAAATTTAAACTCATAGAAGAAAATTCCTTCCATTGAAACGTTTTTTATGATACTAGGTTTACAATTCTGTGCTTTGCAACCATATGCTGTATGCTTGAAATAAGTAATGTCGTGCTCATTAATAAGTTGGGTTTTCATGATGGAAAAGATGAAGTCATGCAAGATGTATTTCTCTCTTAACTGAACAGAAGCTGAATGGCTTTATAGCTCATAAAAATGTGTATTTGGCTTTATTTCTCCAGTAAATGTCTTTTTAGGGCAAGTTTACAAGCATTCCGAAGACTTTCATAAAATAAAGCAGTCTTGCAAGGCATTAATATTTTTCAAATAAAATAGGTGGCGGATTTCATTGCACAATGATGCTGATTTGATGAATGATCTTCCAAAATATTTGTATTCAGTTCTGTTGGGACACTTAAATCACCCCCATCAGTCTGAAATCTTTTTCCTTCCCAGATTATGTATGGCCGGTTTGTCATGAGTAAAGCTGCCTTGTTGTAGCTGGTCAGACAAATAACATCAGGCCATTATTCTCCTCTTTGATTTTCATTGGTAGCTATATGTTTTTATTTTTTTCTTACTGATTCTGCTGGAGTGAGAAATAGTTGTTGAATCAGTTGTGTCAGAACAATCATACCTGGCCAAAAGCTTCACTTGTTAAAGCTTTCTGGATATTCCTTGTGAAGTACATATTCATTTAAAATGACTTATTCATCTAGCTTGGAAGTGCTAAGACATTCTGACATGACTCTCTCCTATACAGAATTGATAGTTTTTGACTCTGGTGAAAGGTAAAGGTGATACCAATATGTGATGTTGGATAAGAAAGGCAAATGACAGCTTTGTACATGTGCAACTTCTACCTGATCCAGTTTCTTGGTATAATGTCCACTGTGTCTGCAACTTTCTTTCTCTTTTCAACAGAGTTCAGCATTTCCTTTCTTTTTGTAAAGTGTTCTACCTTCAGATGCTTCCTTAGTCCTCATTTAAGGTCTTGCAGCTTTCTCTGGTTGGGCCTGGTTGTCCATTTGATGATACTCAACATTGCTGCTAATTACAACTTGCCTCTGTGCTGCACAGTCTTGGCTTCAGTTATGCACAGGCCCTTTGTGACTGGATTGTAGTTGATTGTCGTTAATTCGTTAATGAAAGATAACTGTTAATAATTCCAAAAATATTGCATAACTTCTTTGGTATCTTTAAGTAAGCAATTGATAGTTTTGTTGTTTTTTGTTGTTTTTTTTTTCCTGAAACAGCAACTTTTATCTGAAAAGGTTTGTTTGTTTGTTTAGAATTGAAGCTTTATTTCTTTTCCTAAAATCTCTTGCAAATCTTGGGATAAAGATCATCCCAGAACTATATTTCCTGTGATGCATTGAAATGAATTCAGGAGACAAGGTACAATTTATCAGTGTTTCTGTTTGGTCTTCATCTTTATTCTGATTGTCTGTTTCGCAAAGTGTGGTTTACTGTCGTGCCTCTGTACTCTGGAGCTACATATATAATGATGCCTTAATCTTCCTCCAGTAATTGGCTCAAGACAGCATCTAGTTAAATGATACAGGTTTTTGTCTTGACTGTTCCTCTCCACATTCTGCTTCTGAAACACCCTTTTGCCATTGCAGTATCTGTAAGCCTGGCTAGCCTCTACCTTTGCAAGCAAAATACATGAGTGGTGCTCTTGTCTCATTGCTTATGACACTCAGCAAGTCACTGTGATATCTTAGTAAGCCTGAATACTCGAAATATGTTTTACACTTTCTTCAAATGCCTCTCAATTGTTTGAAATAACTCATTCTGTAACCTACAGCCAAGAGATTTATCTCCATCATTTTTAGGGTGTTTGCTCTTGTTAGTCCTTGTCTCTCACTCTGCATTTGGTTACTGTTGGTGATTTTTTTTTTTCTTAACTAGCCAGTTCTTAGCAAGTTCCTTCATGCTATCGGGCAACTTATTTGTTTGGCAGTATCCTATCTGCCCTGCATAACCAATTACATTGAAAATGTGCACATCACGATCTTCTCTCAGATTGCATCAGGATTCAGTTGTTGAATACTCTTCTAATACAAGCATGTTTGTAGTCTCATGTATCAAGACTAGTATGGGCAAAAAAGATTTGAAAAAAACGTAAATAAATACTTTGAGTTTGTTGGCAGAAATTCTGGTTTTGATCCAAATAACTTCCCATTACTTCAACATTTAGAAAAAATGCATTTGACTTTCTTAGCTACAAATTAAATGTATTGTCATGATTTATTTTATTTTGTATTAATTATTCATAGAATACATTTCAATACTGCAAGATAAGGAACATTATTTGCATCACCAGAAGCACAGTGATTGAACATTTGCAGCTAGAACAGTGCATTTACTTTGACGTTCACGTAACCTTTGAACAGCAAAAATGCTTCCATTCCCATGTCCACCTTCCTTTCCCAGTCACCCCCTCTCCCCAGGTGAACAGCTTCAGTCTTAGTTATTATGATAACTTTAAAGATATTATATTAAAAATTGTATGTCTATTTGTCTTCTGACAAAAATGCTGCTTTCATTTTTGTATTATTATATATAATTTATTCATAGACACCACTTGAATTTTAATTGCAAGAGATAACGTAGTAAACCTTTTCTAAGGTCTTCATGTCAGAGTGAATAGAAGGCCACTGGACTTAGTTTTGGAGCCTGCTATATCTCTTTCTTCCTGCTGTTCTCTGTTTTATGTCAAATTTCTCTTGCTTATTTCTTTGCCTCCAGAGACTGCAAGGTTGCTGTGTAGAGGAGAACTAGTTTAGTTTGCTTGGCATTAGTGAAAAAACTCTTCCCTAGTGCAGGAATCTGTGACTTTTTCAGGGAGGCCCATCTGAGCGGCAGTTGGTAGGACCTGTTGGAAATCATAGACCCAGGAAGAAAAAGTGTTCTATTACAGATAGACTAGCTGCCTGGTTCGCAGAAATCACCCATTGTGGTGAAGAGATTTGCCAGTGGCTGACTCAGTGCTTATTGTCAGTAAGAGATGAAACGTGTCCATTGTGAGGAGGGCTGTCCTTTGTTTTACAGACTAAACAGGGACTAGGGATTTAAATATAAGCAAATTACTGAAATAATCAGTGTCATCTCTTGTGACTACACTTGGAGGCTGTGTGTGTGACCACTTTGGTTTTGGTTATTCATTTGCAACTGGTCTTGGTACTCAGAATACTTCATTTTTTCCTAGCAAATAAGAAGAGATATATCCTGTGGGATAGGGTGGAAGATGGTGGTAAGTGATCAAATAGCAAAGCGCTCTTGTTCTTTCTACATGAAATGGGCTTCAAATTCCTAATATAGTTTCCAGCAGAGAAGAATGATATTTTATTTTCTCCCCTATGCCCTCAACAAACCAGCTGTAAGCTGCCTTTGCTTCGCAGATATTCTAATATGTGGAAGTCAGGAATAGTTTCCTATCATCTTATCAAGCTTTATTTTGTCATTAAGAATGATACAGGTTTATTACAACTATGTAAAAATTGACTTTCTGCTATTTTTTACCTGCTGAAATAAATTATCAATAGACTTCGGACTTACAGATGTTCTTGAGCGGTCTCTCAGAGGCACTCCATCTGGTCATGAATAGAAGAAGAAATAAACAGCATAGCTTTTCTTTGTCTCTGCAGAGTTGACCCCCGAGGAGAAAGCCATGAGGATTGCCAAAGCTATGCGTAAGCAGTCATCAGAGGTAAAAGAGAAATGGGAGAACCTAAATGCCAATGCCAGTATATGGCAGAAGCAAGTAGACAAAGCATTGGAAAAACTGAAAGACTTGCAGTGTGCAATGGATGACCTCGATGCTGACTTGAAGGAGGCTGAAAATGTGAGAAATGGCTGGAAACCTGTGGGAGACTTGCTTATAGATTCGTTACCAGATCACATTGAGAAAACTACAGTAAGTGTGAAATTCCTGGGGAATATTTTGCCTGTTGGAGTCCTCCATTCTACCGTCATGTGTAACATTGTATACTCTATGTATTTAAACTCATGTACAATGTAAACTGCTCTTTAAAGACTAGACTTGAGGTTACAAGGAAAATCCAGTACTGTGCCAATTTCTGTCAAACATGAAATGATCAGCAAGCAACAGGATTGTATGAAAAGCAACATTAAATGAAAAATGTGCTCTAGGATTTTACACCTAGAAATACTGTCTAACCCACAGTTAGGCCATGGTTATGTTTGGAGCTTTGCCCAAGTACTGGTGTACCAGCAAGCTGAGTCAGTTACCCTGGCAGATATGACAGGAGGCTCCTTTCCTTTTCTGTTCTAGCAGTGAGCTGTCAGATCTGTTTGTCAATCACGGATAGCCACCTTAGAAAAACATTGAGCATTTTTAGTAATACAAAACTGTATATATACACACATATTTTTAATTTCTGCTTCTTAGCTTTCACAGACTTCATGTGTGTTGTTTATTTTAGCTCATGTGAGTGGAAATTTGCTTTTATTTTGGCTTGACTTCTCTTAAGGATTACTTTAAAGGGAAGAAGAAACATTACAGTAGAATGTTCTCATGAGCATAAAAATTCTTACAATGCAGATTCCAGGCTGCTCTTGCAGGGCTTAGCATCCCAAAGTGTTGCTGCTCGTGATGGATAATAGTTGTCCTTTTGCTTAGATGCATGGGTTGGGTGGGGACCCAGTAATGCAGAACACCTCAAAGTAGGCACACCTTCTGATAACTAATATTACCCAAGAAAGCTGCTTCTGAGCAGCATGATTCTTTAGCAAGTGCCTGATCTAGAAGAACATGTTGGGTATGCTTTTTTAAAAAATCAATATAATAGCAGCAATATGATACTCTATCAAGCAAACTTAGCCAGTATCACCAAGATTCTATTTCACAAACGCACCTTTTCAGTTTTCAAACTCGAGAAGAAATTTGAAAAGGAGGATCCTGGTGTATTTGACAATCCATGACTTTGGTATCAGTAGTTGGTATTGGAAGAAGAGACACAGCTTGTGAAATGTTCACTCAGAAATACTCTGTATATACAGAAGCCTATGGACTTATGTGAAGTAATGTAGCCCTGTGTTAATTTCATGCATATCAACGGAAGTATCCTCATTCTTCAAATTTTGTTGCTTCCTTCAGGTTTAATGGAACCTAAAATCTTGAAAACAAAGGCATTCAAAGCTGACTTACATCCACAGTGTACCTGATTTGAGGAGAATAATGCATCTTCTCCTCTTACATTTTAATATAGATACCAAAGCTACTGATGCTGAATAGTTCTTTAATCTCATGTTAAGAAGTCATATCTTAATGGATTATTCTTTAAAGAAAAGTAAAACAAAAGTTTTTTAGATATTCATAGCTGTGGAAAAAATGAAACATCTTCTAAGGGGCCTGCTGGCTGTCCAGGATCCAAACAACTCCTCCTTTCCAGTAGATGCCCTCTTTTCCTGGCCCTGATAAAAGAGGTTTTCAAGGGAAGTTAATAATTGAGTTGTCCAAAGAATCCTTCTTTCCGTTATTTTTTGGCTTGTTTCATGATGTTTGGTTAAGCCATTTATAAGATTGAACAATTAACTACTCACAGCAAGTAAGAAATTTGATGCATCTTTTCAACTGTAATTAAAGTTTGCATCAATTTTGTCCTAATGCTATATTTAGTTCCATTTGATTCAATAAACCTTTTTTCTTCTTTTTAATCATGGTGATAGTTTTGCGCTACAGTTACAATCAGGTAAAACATTGTACTCCTTTTTTTTAGAAGGTATATTCCTTCATGCTTTGCTAATTCAATAATAGTTTTTAAATTGAATTTTTGTCAGCTGCTCCATACTGGAAAACTGTAGTTCCTGAATCTATTTTTTCTTAAGAGCTCTTGACAGTGACTGTACTTCTAAAGCTCATGCTCTGTCATAGTCTGTTTCTATTTGAAAAGAAAGGTTCTAAAGCCATACGGCATCATTAATCACCTCATTGGAATCTTAGTACTCTGTTTCAGGGGTGGAATTTGAATGTGGGTATTTGGGTAAATTTCATGCAGTTTGTTTTTCATTTCTCTCTAAAGAAGTAGGTAATCAGTGTTGAAATGAATGAACTTTCTTTGTGGGAGTATTGTAGAGTTGTGTACAGTTGTTTAACATAAGATGCTATATTGGGCAAGTCAGCACCATGATCAGTTTATTGCAGGTTTTTGTTTTTTTTTTCTTGTTGTTCAGATGTCCACTGAGCATAAATGTTGGCCTCTTACTTTTTTAGGCTTTTAGAGAAGAAATTGCTCCCATCAACTTGAAAGTTAAAACAGTGAATGATTTATCCAGTCAGTTGTCTCCACTGGACCTTTATCCATCATTAAAGATGTCTCGACAATTAGATGACCTCAATATGCGATGGAAACTTTTGCAGGTATTCTTCCGAATGTGTGCAATAGCAGTGGGGGTGTTGTGGGGATGCTTATCACCCTTTTCTGTTTTTTTAAGACATGCATGGTTACCCTTTATTTGTTATTGCTGTCTTTAAGATGTTAGTTGAGTGGTACAAAAGCAACGAGGGGAGTTCCGTTTTCTTCTGTGACTTGACCAACAACTTTTCTTTCAGACTGTCTCAATAGTTTACCCACTCAAGGGACTACGTTAATCTCTGGAGGCTAGTGAGACCCATTATTACAGTTTTTACCATGTCATAGCAGCCTTTTTACTGTATAAATCATTGTTACTGAATGTGTGAATATTTGTGTTGTGCTTCCAGCTCATGAGAAAGCTGCTTTGTTTGGCTTTGATGGTGAAGTTTTTTGCAGGGAATTTCACTTAAAATAATTTAAGTATTAGTAGAGCTATGGTAAGATGTAAGCTATTCCACATTTAGTATTGTAAAACAGAGGAGGATATGCTTGAGAGATTGATATTGTTATGACTACCGGTGATTAAATAAATAGTCTGAGAAATGTAAATGAGTGTGCCTGATTGCAATTCAAACTTTTGCAGTTTTGCACTGAATGGTTTAATGAAATTTCTTATATTTGTTAAATATCATTTAGCAATCTTTGTGCTTGCTGATCATAATCTTTTTTTGTTTTTGTAGTAAATAATTATCATCAGTCTTCTGCTATTTATTTCTTTGCCTGCCTCCTAAGGGTAATATGAAGTATCTGAAAGAATTGAGAAAGGGATGTGGAGGGCATTACTGCTCTGTCCGAGAGCAGTAGAACAGAACTTCCTAAACCCAGGCACTGGTTGCTGAGCTTGTAGTTCTGAATCTTTCCTCTCCTGAGAGATAGGAATTCATACATGTAATGTATGAACTTCCCTTTCCTAATATAATTTGACAATGGAAAAAAATGTTTTTTTTCTCCTTCAACCTGGTTTAACTGAGCAACTAAACTGCTGCTGGATGTGCTCGTGCAGTTTCAGTTAGTATACTGGGAGGTAGTCATCAGCCAGAGAGGTTCTGTGTTGGAAGGGCACTGTGAGATCAATACGGCCAAATGGAGTCCTGCTGACTACAAAAGTACAGACAACAGAAGGGCTGGAGAGGAGGTCAGAAACTTCAGCCATCAGCTATAACTACTATGAATATACTTTTGTTTAATATTGATCTGCAGTACTTATAAAAAAAGACTACAATCTTTGAAAGGCACTTTCATTAACTGAATATAGAATTAAATAGGAATGTAGCCTTGAATACCTGGGTAGCAAGTAAGTGCTATTGCATGACCGCATCTTAAACTTATTTAACTAAAAATGAGCGCATATCAGAGTTGTTATTGTTATGGCTCTCATATTACAAAGTAAATTTTGCAAATACATGTTTATGTTTAGGTGTCTGTAGAGGACCGCCTTAAGCAACTGCAAGAGGCACACCATGATTTTGGACCTGCATCACAGCACTTTCTGTCCAGTAAGTTCTTTGAATTAATTGATATTTTTAATATATGACTGCACTGGGGACTTTCTCAAAAACTGTCTCCCTCCACGGTTCCCTCTGACCCGAGGCACAGGAATTTCCCCTTCCACCTTATTATCTACCACTCTGTTTATTTCCAGGGGTGTTTCATTTTCACAGCTCTGCTGACATACTCACTGGTGTACTTTCCTTGGGTGTTACTGCAGTATCTTGCTGAGTTATAACTGCATCCTTCTTGGCTTTCTTCTCTGTCCTCTGTTTGCTACAAGGTCTAACCTGTGGCTGCTACAGATTCTTTGTGTTCGTAATCACGTCTGGTCATCCCATGCTACCTCAGTCCTTGGCTTTGGTTCCATGCTTGTTGGGATGACACAAGGGAAGTACTGCTTGGATTTTGTGCTATTAGGTGCTTCATGTCATAAATCCCCAGAAGTACAAAATAAGGTGGTGCAGAATGGAACCTGAATCACTTCTTCTTGAGACAGATATCTGTAAATCTTCTATTAAAAAAAAGTAATAATCAAATCAGAGATGTAAGCCTAGAATCTCCCAGTGTTGCTAGAAGAAAGCAAAAACAGATGCTTTGTTCCCATAGTCTCTGGTCTGATATATTTAGTATAAGTAGACACGTTGTGATGTCGAGGTATTCAATAATTTTCTGACATTCTAGCCTATCTACCATCATCAGAGTTAATGGTACAAATGCTGATCCAGGTTTTTAGATTTCAAATTTTCAAGTGTGTGACTGTATAATTAAATAGTTAATATAATAGAAAACATGAAATAAATCTTGATTTCATCTTGAAGTATATGACAACAATGTTTTTACTTTAAATTGACAACTAGCTTCTCGGTAAAGAACATGGTAAACAATTTTTTAGTGTTTAAAAAATATTAGAGCTGTTAGATAAAATTAAGATTCTCTGAGTCACTCTTTTTAAAAATGAAAGAACAAAACAAATTTTTTGTTTATTTTTGTCTGTTTTTTGTTTTGTTCGTTTGTTTGGTTGGTTGGTTTCTTTTGTTGTTTTTTTTTTCTTTTGCTATGTAGACCTCATTAGAGTGTAGCCATGTTGGGTTTTGTAGAGTCTCAGTCCTGTAACCTTGACCTGGACAGTAAACCAACATCAAGATTTGCTAAAGAATCTAAATAGAAAGGTACCAAATTTGCCAATTGCGTGATTAGTTACTCTAGTTTGTGTAATTTAATCTAATTATGAAGCAACACAGAGAACATGTATTTTTACCTGCTCTAAATGGCTACTTCAGCCCTGTGAAGCTGTTAGGGCTGTTCAGCTCTGCTCGTCTGGATCAGTGAAAAAGTGTAGTTGACTGATCTAAAGAGAAAGGAAAAAAGAAATAAAGCGATGCAAGAGTCTACATGACAAACAAGGAAGCCTGCCATGCAGGGTTGCTTTTTGTTTGCTTTGGCTTGGATCATTTCCCTCATTTGGCTTCTAGCATGCTATAACAAATAATCACATTCACAGGACTATGAGCAGTAAACTGCAGTGGGAGCTGGGGGCAAGAGAGTCTTGAAATTTCATAAACTGGCTTTGTTGCTGGATTAAACTTTTGTAGTATGATGTCCGAGGAGACTGTGCAATGCCTTATCACCATGCCTCAGCCTTACTTAGGACATCTTCTCTGGGCTTAAGGGGACATGGTGTTTACAATAAGTACAAAAGTCAAGAAGGGAAAATTTTTAAAATGCATGTTGTCAGATACTGCAAAAAGCTAGAGACAAGTACCACTGCCCTGCAAAACCAAACAGTATGCAGTTATCCATTTAAATTATTTGTTAAATTAAGCAAAACAATCACACAACGCCTTCCCTGCAAAGAACAGGAAAGTCTTAAAATTCTATTTCAAGAGCTTGAACAGTTAACAGAACGTAATACTTTCAACTTTATATAAAGTCTGTTAAATGGAAGTCAGAGATAGTAACTTTAAAAGGAAAGCAATAAAAAAATCATTAAATCCAGAAAAATGAAGGGTTTATCCTGACAGTTTGAAGTACTGCGTGTTCTAAATCAAATTCTTCAAACCTTCTTAGTAACCATAAATGACTTCCATCTATGAGAAGCAAGTAAGGCTGCAGTTAGAATAAAATAACGTCAAACTTCTGACGCTAAGATCATGATGCAATGCCTGTGCCTCATGCAAACTTTACCTATAAAGTTGCATTTTTGAATGAGAAGGCAAGTTTTTATCTGTTCTGACCTTGAGTAGCAGCTATTTTAATGTTTACATAGCTTTCAGAGAATCACAGAATGGCCAGGGTTGGAAGGATCCCACAAGGATCATGAATGTCCAACCCCCCTGCCACAAGCAGGGCCACCAACCTCCCCATTAATGCTAGACCAGGCTGCCCAGGGTCCCATCCAATCTGGCCTTGAACACCTCCAGGGATGAGGCATCCACAACCTCTCTGGGCAGCCTGTTCCAGCACCTCTCCACTCTCTCTGTAAAGAATTTTCCCCTTATGTCCAACCTAAATCTCCCCTCCCTCAACTTAAAACCATTTCCCCTCATCCTGAAGTTATCTACCCTTTTAAAGAGTTGATTACCCTCCCCTCTGTAGACTCCCTGATTTCAGTTTATTATATTTTCTGTGAATTTCCTCTCCACTGTTTTTACTTAGTTTTCTTTTCAAAACATTATCATCATTTATTACCTGGTCTTCATCTGGAAACAGAGTTTTAAGAATATGCTTATAAACCTCTTCAATTGAGCGGCTGAGAATAACTTCAAGGAGCCCAGGCACACATCTGCCTACTAGCTTCTCGGCCTTTTGGCTAAGATCAAGTGTAGCTTTCCCTCACGTGATTTTCAACTGTTTGGCTCCCAATTGCCATTTAATCAGTAGTTTGTGCTAGCAAAATACTTGTTTTTGCCTGTTCATCAGACTCCATCCCCTTCACCCTGGAATTTCACTAGCTGTGGATAGTCACATTTCTCTATGTTTTATACCACTACTGCTTAGTACTGCTGCAGAACTTCTTGGAAGACCAAATTTGTGAAATGTCCTGAAGTAGGTGACTGATATAAAGCAATATTAGGAGGTCACAACAATTTATACTCTTATCAGTGCTATGCAGAATTTAATTGTTCCTCTTTTCAGTTTTTGACATGGAAAGTAAGCTCCTTGCAAGTTAACTAATGATCCATACATATTATGTATCCTTAATATAGAAGTAGGTGAAGAATTCTCATAATCTGTTATCCTTAGCAAAAAAACTAACAAACCCAAATATTGTGCTGTTGTCTCAGTCCTTTAAAAACTAAACTTTTTTTTTCTACAATTTCACTTATATTCTAAGGTCCACTCCCCTCTTTTTTGTTTTGCATACTCTTTCTTAGAAGAATGTGTAAACGTACACAGAGCACTGGCTCTGTGTTCCCTAACAAATGGCCTGGGCTTACCAGTGTCCCGCTCAAAGCAATCTGAGTGGTGTTCAGACTTTAACTAACATCTGCAGCCCAGCAAGCGAGTGCCAGAATCAATAACTACTTTGTTCACTTTTCACTGAGAAACTGGTTTTAGAACAAAGGTCTGTGCAAGCAGGGAAAATTGGCAGTGCTTTTGGAAGAGTTGTTCCCAAATATACTATGACTTGGTCCATTATATTAAGCGGTTAAATTTATTAGGTTGTTTAGTCCATATCTTTGTCAGTGCAGTATATCTATAGTCAGTCATAGCACACATATCAATTCTGTGCTACCAGCGGCCAGATTTTCATTCTGGTTAGCTGACACAATTAGTGTAGTAATACCTGACCTGTCATAGGTGCCAAACTGCAGCATTAAAAAATGAAACTGTAAAGCCAATAGCCTCTGTCACCTACCTGATTGGTTTCTTTGTTTTTTGTTTTCAGCATTATATATTGTTGGTTTAACTCAGCAGGTGGCTCAGCACCACACAGTTGTTTGCTCACTTTTCCCCCCTTCTTGCTGGGATGGGGAGAGAATCAGGGGGGGGAAAAAAAAAGTAAAAAAAAAAGTACAATTATTGGGGTGAGATAAAGCTAAGTTTTATGAAGATAGGGAAAAGGAAGATGGCTTAAAAAAGATTACAGTTAAAACAAATATATATATTTATATGAATTATAGAACAAGTGATGTGCAAGTAATTGTTCACCATCTGCTGACCAATGCTCTGCTAACCCCTGAGCAGCAGGAGGAAACTTGATGAAGTGTTTATAAATATCTAAATGGAGGAGAGAGGCAAATGGAGAGGCTAGGCTCTTCTCACTAGCATGTAGCGATTGGACAAGGGGTCGTGGCCTTAAACTTGTACATAGGAAGTTCCTTACTAATGTGAGGAAGAACTTCTTTACAGTAAGGGTAACAGAGCATTGCCCAGAATAGTTGTGGAATCTCCTTTTGTGGAGATATTCAAGACCTGATTGAATGCCTACCTGTGCAACCTATTGTAGACAACCTGCTTTAGTGGAGGGGTTAGACTCGATTATCTCGTGAGGTCCCTTCTAACCCGGGTCATTCTGTGAACTTCTACCCTTTTCAAAACTTTTCTTTCATGTGATATCATATGGTATGGAGTATCCTTAGACCAGTTTAAGTCAGTCCTGATTCACAGGGGCTGAGCAAACTGAAATGTCTTGGCTGTGTAAAGCACCGCTCAGCAACAGCTAGGAACACTGGTGTGTTATCAACATTGTTTTTCTCCTAAAACCAAAGCATAGCGTCATACCAGATGCTGTGAAAAAAACTGACTCTTCCTGATGAAACTAGGACATATTTACATGTAATTGCATACTACATATAATATATATTGTTTTGTATTTATATATTTCTTATGAAATAATATATAAATATATTATATACACAAATGCTCATATGTTGTATTACATATTATAATATGTGCTAATATTGTGTATATTAATATATAATATAATTAAATATTGATGGGATGGTTCAGCTTCTACTGCAATACTACCAACATCTGCCTCTGATGTTATGGGCCAACATAATAGTTACTTTATTTATTTACTTAAAAATTAAGACATTACTTTTTGAGTAGCTCTCGTATATTATTTCTTTTATAAATATTATATGTTAATATTTATATTTATGTGTGTGTGTGTATATATATATATATGTAATTATACATGTAGCCATTACAATGATTTCCTTCCCTAAGTAATTACCCCTTACTGCAAACATTATTTTCATCTTTAGATATTAACAGACATTTCCTCTAATTTTTCCAGTGAAATAACACTTCTACTCAGCTCATGTCATTTCCAAAATATTCTTCTCAGTTAATCTGTATTTCAGTATGTTAATCTAATGTTTCTTAACCTATAAGACATGAAATGTTACATGGTCTGGAAAGAGATCACAGCTATTAAATTCTTCAGGGAACAGCTGGCTGGGAAGAGGGTTAGGCCTGTTCCTCTCTGCCAACTTATAGGGGCTTATGTGGCTTGTTAAAGATTGTGAGATGGAAGAGTTGTTATCAAATGGATTATTCAAAGAGGGACGAACTCAGAAGTAATCTCTGCAGCAAATTAAATCAATCAAGAGCTTTAATTACTTGAGATCCAAAGTGGGTCAGATCTGCATCTCATTTTACCAGGTTTTTAAACAGAGGTTTTAGTGCCTAGGAGTAAGCACTCTGTTTTAAAAGTACTTGTGTGTTGTTGGGTATAGATTCATCCCATTGCAGTAATCAGCTGTTCCCACATATATTTTAAATCTTAACTTCTAACATCATGTTCAGTGAAGTGAGTTTCTTCTATGGTAAAACCCTAATTAAACAGACACCTGTCTGGTAGTTTCTAGCAGGCCTTATATGTTCCTCAGGTTCTTCAATATATATAGCCACTTTTAAGGTACTAAGGTTTTTAGCTGCAGTCTTATTTACCTGAACACTTTTTCCTATTTTATCTTTAGATAAGCAGAACTTTAGTGTCATGTATGATTTGATGCCTTTTGCAGTGTGATGCACAGAAGGCTTCTTGGTGTTATCATGGTACCTCTTGACTTACCAGACTTGTATAAATTCTGCTGTTCATTAAGAAGTGCAAAGACGGTTTTTCAAGCCTTTCTTGTCCATACAGCATTAATCGTTAATCTGTGTTGCAAATAGGAGCTAAGGGTTGTTATAATTAGGAAAAAAGTTGATATTTCTTCTTGTTCTGTTGGGTATTAATTGTAGTAGTGGAGGCATTTATTTTCATAGCAGAAGTTGATGAAAGTTCTGTGGAGGTGGGAAAACTACTGCCTCCATTTTCTCTGGATGGATAGCTTGTTTGTTCAGTATTTATTATCCTTCTTTGAAGTAGAATCACCACATTTGCTTTATTTCCAGCTTAGCATCAAATAGATGCCTAAAATCATCTTGATAGATTAGAGTAGTTCGCTCCAACTGATTTTCTAATTACTGGAAGTTATTTGGGAAATTATAGTTGTTCCCATTTAATTTATTGTATCTGTTTCTATTGTAGAATAAATAAATATAGTTGGATTTTTTTGACAGGTGTTTTCTAATAATCACCTTCTGTTCGTTTCCTCAGCCTCGGTGCAGTTTCCATGGCAGAGATCTGTTTCACATAACAAAGTGCCCTATTATATCAAGTAAGTTTGCCTTGTTTCTCTATAAAATTCTTTAAGCAAAAGAAAGTGATTTAACACCGTAACCTGGTAGAAAAAAATAGGTGGTAAGTAGTAACTAGAAATGTTACTAAAAGTCCATATATTGTTACGCTGCATATAGTATATGTTTTCATGTTTGTTTTTTTGGCATGCTGTATCATCTCAAAATACATCAAAACAAAATCAGTGACAAACCTTAAACAAAACCTCTTCTCAAACACGAGAAACAGCAGGGACACTGCAGTGCAGTATGGTATTGATATTCAAACTAAGGACGTCCTTATGTGTTTGACTCATTTAGAGTATAAACTATAGTGGCAAAATGCTAAATGCATAATGTGTTAGCAGAATGGTGGTAACTAATTTTAAAACAGCACATTCTTAATCTTGCACAAAATTCCTGCAGAAAGACATATTTTGGTCATCCTCCTGTTGTTTTACTTAACGTTTAGGAAGTATTTATGGAACATAATACTTGCGTAAATGTAAAATTAAAGTAAATATAAAATTGTAGAAATGTGTTAGCTACCAAAGAGAATCATTATTTGTTTTGAAAACAGTAAAAAATAATTAGTTTTGGAGTAACAGTGATGTTGATGTGTTGTACGGAAAGCAATAGAGATAAACTTCGGATTTTTTCATTTCTCAGGCAATTATTTATGAACTGCTTGCCTATACTTTAAAGGTCAAAGATTGAAGCTTTGAGAGAAAGGTAGCACTTTGCTAGAGAGGTAAATGAAAATATAAAAAGATACAGTGAACAGTAAGCAAGACCCAGAATTGCAGCTTTTAGTTTGATTGGCATCTATGTTAAAATGTTATTGGTTTGAGATTTAAGTCTGCAGGATAACACTGAATTGGTTTGGCACATAATTCATCTTAAAAGATCATCAGTGAGGACTTTATACTACTGCATATTTCCTCTGTCATATATTTGAGAGCCACATTTTGCACTTCAAATAATTTATGAATTCTTGAGAGCTCTGAAAAGGATGCAGCGGTAAATTTTTTTTGTTTATCTATGCCGGTCAAACCTGTTTTCATCACTTCTGAGGCTGACAATGACAGTTGTTTTTAAACTGTGATCTGAAGACAGTTTTGTTTGTTTGTTTGTTTGTTTGTTTTAAAGAATGTGTGGTAGGTAACCGGAGAAAGGAAAAACTTGCTGTAAAGATCCTTGAATGCTCTATAAATGGGTTGCAAGTTGGCAGGTTCTGCAGGTGGTGGCAAAAGGCTACAGGAGAGAGGATTCTCCCACAGTCCCCACTGGAGAAAGTTGGATGAAGATGCTTTCCAACTTAGGGAAGCAATGCAGTGATCATGCTTCCTACACACTTACTACAGCAAAACACAGAGAACATTGAATTGTCTGACTATACAAAACAAGAGGAAGAATGCCCTTAGCAGTCTTAATTTGTGAAGGAAGACAGCTGGGGCTGAAGAACAAATCCCAACATTTCTCAAAATGTATTTATTTTTAAATGATGTTGCACAAGACATTTGACAAAAAAAAAATAATTTGGAAAATGTGGGATGACATCTCTGATGGCCAAGGTCTTCATAGAAACAGAGACCATAGTTCATTTTGAGGATGGTTTTAATGAAATTGGAAGAATTAACTACTGCATCTTGAAGATGCTCTTCCAGCAGCCCACCCCTAATTTCAGCATTTTATTTGCTGCTGAAGTAATATATCGATAATACAATTTAAGACAACAATGGTGGTAATTTTTTTCTGATGAAACAAACTGAAAAAAATGCAAGGATTAACTTTTTATTTAAAGAAAGACTTAATTTTGGTATCTTTTTTTATTAATTCACACTGATGTTTTGGAAACAGAAGGAAAATTCAGTATGCATCTCAGTAATATTTAGTTTTTTAGTAAAAGCTTCATGTACGAGGACATTCTTAATAGGTACCAGTTCTTCATTTTGAGAGCAAGAAAGAGAAACAACGGGACAAGGTGAATAAAAGTGTGATTCAATGACTGGTGTTAGAAAACTGAGAATTTTTAAAGATTTCTTTTGAAAATGAAATAAATTCTAATTTAAATCAGGTTGGTTTCCTTGTTTTGTTTTTATAATTCTGGATAGGACCATTAGGACCATGCATTCTTCTTAATCAACCATAAATTCATGCCTTTATTTTCATTTTTCCTGCTTTTTTGTGAGTGTGCTCGAAAGAGAAATGATAAATATTTAGGAAGTGACACAATGGCAGATGATGATGTAGTGGTACCTCTGTTAAGATGGATGTTTTAAAAAAGTACTGCACTCTTTGCAGTCTTCTTGAATACAGAGAAAGAATTAAAAAAAACTGCGTGAGAACTGCAGCAAAGGAGGTAGGTGAGAGTTCTTCAAGTAGTGTGAATCTGTAAGGAGAACATCAAAAGGATGCAAGGTGTCTGTAGTTTCATATGAGAAATTTCTGTTCTGTTGTTTCCTGATCCTGATGGTAAATTGTATTTGCATGCACAAAGAGAAGCCTTCTGCAGAAAGCCGACCTTAGTGCATAGCATTCAAGAGCATTTATTAGTCCACTGCATGCCTGCTTCTTCTGTGTTTGTATTTAATCACATAGACATGAAAGATAGAAATGGCAGTATACAAATTCCTTTACTCCATAAGTTCAGATAGAAGTAGTTGGGATTTGGAGCATTTTGGAAAGGAGTGACTCTTCTGCCTGGATGGATTCGTAATTCATCAAGATTGGGTTTATTAAGATGTGCGTGCCCGGTGTTACAGCAGGTATTCAGTTAACTGAACTTACTCACATGAATTGTTTCATTTTGCAAATCACATTTGCCAATTGGCTTTGCTTCTGCTGAGGTGATTTTATTTAGTCTGTTTGCATCCTTGTTTGATTTTTTTTTCTTCATGGCAGTTGGTAGTGGTTTTTGTATTTCTGTAGTCTGAGTCTTCTCTAGCAGCAGAATTCAATCAATGAAAACAAATCTATAAAATCTAGAGTATGTTAAGGCAAAGTTCAGTCTTTCATACTTTGTAAGAGAATCAGACTATCAGAATGGAAAAGAATACAGCACAGCATGCATATTACTTAGTAATCCACTCTTGCTAATGAAACTCAAGTTTGGACAAATGGTTTGGCAAACATGCTACTGAATGCATTTTTCAAAAGATGGTTTTCAAGGATTTCAGATTTAATAACAAGTATTTTCTACTATTTTTCATTTATAACTAGTTGAATTGCACAAATAAGAAATTCTTGGGCTTTAACAGAAAATTGCAGAAAACAGCCCTATATAATGTGGCCCTTCAATAAAAATACTCTGAAGCGAAGCAGAAGAATAAAGGGGACACTGTGTATGATCTTCAGAAATATTTGAGGAATGCATGAGTCACTGAAAGGAATGTAAAGAAAACATAATTAAACTGGCAGTTCTCACTGTTGTTCATTTAACTGTAATTTAATTGTGCTTCGGTTGTATTTCTTTCAAGGCCATAATTTATTAGATATTTGTACTGTGCTGAAGAAACAAAAGGAAAATGCAGAAAGGGTCACAGTGAGTTTAATCTCATGCAGAGCATTTAATGGGGAGAGCAATTTCTTGGTCTAATCATTAAATTGATCAGTATCAGACTCCATAGTCATCCTGGTTACTTCTGTCACCCTGCAAAGGGGCTGGCATCATTGTCTTAAAAATTCCATTTTATCACCTCCTATATCATGTTCGATTTTATGTGGGAAAGGGATAAAAAGCTTTCTGCATTTAGATTTTTTTTTCGAGACTGTTTGAGAAATCTGTCTGGATAGTTGTTTTACGCCTGTACAGGGAAGAGGAGAATTAATGGAACAGAGAAATTTAGTGTTTTTCTTGCTCTAGTTGTAACCATAATTCCATTCTTAGATGTATTTAGAAATATCTTCTTTAGAAGGGAGAATAAAATACAATTTGCAAAAGGTGATCATACAAATTTCAGTTTTTGACAGTTTTTTCATTTACTCGTTGCTGTACTGGCCTTCATTTTCTATTAGAGAAATGCAGTAGTACGTGTTCTCTGGAGAGATTTCAGAATATCTGCATATAAATTGCTCCACCAACCTCTAAAATACATTACCCTTACAATGCCTTATGCCAACTCTCTTTCACCATAAAACAGTATTTTGCAATGGACTTAAAAAAAAAAATAAATCAAGCTATGCACTGGTCTGGCTAAAGCACCATGGTGTTTGTAGAGCAAGAGTATTGGGGGTATTCCTTTTGAAATTTGGCAAAGACAGCACAGGCAGAGTTCTGTGTTTTGCAGGTTCATTAGTAATCAGTAACGATCTCAGTTAATGTTTTGGGCAAATGGCTACAAGAGCAGAAGGCTTCTTAACAGGGATTCCAGGGTACTGTTTCAGTGGCTACGCTCAAGTTGGATGCCAGTGACGATCAACAAATGTGTATACTTTGTCTGTAGTAACTAACTGTACAAAAGGTTGCTTTCTCTATAGTTTTCTATATTGCAGAGAAAAAGCTAAAAAAAGAGTGTATTTATTTACTTTTTCTTGTAAGTCAATGAAACAAATGGAGATTGGCAACTCGCTCTGTTTGTTTTGATAGGAATCTTATTCCTAGAGATCATAAGTTAAGTGCTAATTGTCTGTCAGCTCATTCTTTACAATTATCATCTGTTTTCAGCAGGAATTATACTTTATGATTATAAAAGCAAACATAATGGATAAGAAGCAGCTTGTAAGGGCAAATGCTTGTCATTTAAGCTTTAGAGAACTTCATTAATATGTAGGGGTTTTTTTAAACTGTAATATTATAACTGTAATGTTTGGTTTTAGTTATTTAAATTTACAGTGTTTTGCCTCGTGATCTATTCATGAATGCATGTTTTGTGGTGTTCCTTATATTGTGACACTGAGTTTTTGCAGAAGAGACCTGAAGCACCCTTATTCTGAATAACTCAGTCATCTGATACTAACTAAAAAATAATACTGGGCGAATTCTCTTGTGGCTTAGTGAAACACCTGAAGTTCTTCCCTGATTCATCTTGCCATACATTACTTTGCTTGAATGGCAAGGACACATCAGTGGTCACCTACACCAAGAAATTTACTTTTGGAGAAACAGATGCCATGTAAAATGAGCATGTGAACATTTACATGCCAGGTTTAGATCATGAAGAAATAGTATTTGCATTGTGAAATTTTAGGTATATCTGTATACAACTAGACCTTTTATTTTAAATTTGTGTGTGTTACTTGGAATATTCTTGACAATATACTATGCAGTTTTGTAAATGGTTCTAAAAAACTGTTGAACTGAAATGGTGTTCTGATGGTAATACAATTAATCTAATTTTTCTATATCTCCTTGTGTGCAAAAGAGTTAGCCCTTCAGACTGAAATTACTTAGGATGTTATAACTCAAAGATCCAGTCGTAGCTTGTTATTTTGCAATTTGAGAAGCATCAGACTTTAAACCTTGAGACCTGGAGTAAACGTGTTTGTTAACACTGATTGATGAAACTGGGGACAGAACTTCCATGGTAGTTACAACAGAGAGGAAAGACTGTGTAGATTTGTCTGCCCTTCTTAAGTGCCTGTTTTGAGTGTTTTCAGTTTAGTGAGATGACTGAAAATGACAATCTTTTCTCGACTTTTGAGTTTTAATAAGTTTGCATGCAAAATTCTTCTTTTTCCCCCATTTTGCTTCTGCATCATTCCAAATTTAGATCTTGATTAGCTTCTCTGCAGCCTTAGTTTTCCATCATTGAAGGTTACAGATTATTTTCTGTAGAAAAATAACATTTCTTCAGTCTTTGATAGTTAGATGCCAGCAGGGCTGAATTTTTCAGAAGACTTCTTGACCTCTGTCATTCAATTCTCACTAATTGCCTTCTGGACAAATCAGAAATTATAAACTCCAGAGAAATCAAGTTTCAGCTCTCTTTATGATGTGAAATAATTTTGCTTCAGATCTTCAGAAAATGACTGGAACATTTTTGTTTTTAAAAGCAGTGCAAGTTGCTTATCTAGATTTCACTGTTTCTGGACCTTTGTTGTAGGGATGATACTTTTCCAATATGCATGTCAAATGCCTACAAAGAAAATGTGTAATCCTGTTTATTATGAATTTTATTATTCTTTTATATTTTATATATGCTATGTTTACTGAACAAGGAATCAGAGAAGCAAAGGAACTCTACTTTTATTCTCTGGATGATACCTGACAGTGTGACTAAAGCAGTGCATGTTTTAAACAGATTGCTATGGCATGAGCTTGCATAAAAAGGAGCCACAAGATTGTGATTACAAAGATCTCCATTGGTTTAATCAAGACTGTCTTATCTCTTATAGACTATACAGTATTGTAAAGCTTAAAGCAAAATCTTCAGTGTTTGATCTTCTCGTGTTAATAACAGGAAAGCTATTATATCTACAGCAGAGAAAGATCTTATTTCAAAGAGTTGCTATACAAACCAAATCATCAGAAAGCACTGTGTAGAAATTGTATGGTAGAAATTGATTCCAACCTTCCCCCAAGGTTTTGGTTTGTTTGTTTTTTAGCTCTTTTTTTTAATTTATAGACACCTTTTTTTTTCTTTCTTTCTTTTTTTTTTTTTTTTTTCCTCCCCCACACCATTCTTTGTAGTCTTCCTTTGGTATCTCAAGAATGAAGCCTAACTTGTGGAATATGTTTAGTGGATGGACAGACCCTGCCTAGAGCAGTGGGGTTGCTGACACCTTTGATGTGAACAGGCTGTTTTGATTCACTCAGTGTCAGACCATTCCTCTTCTTTTGGATCCATGTATGAGATTGCCAGGCTGCTCTGGATGACTTCTTTCTATGTTTTGGAATAAATCTGGCACAGACACCCTTACTTCATTTATTTCGCAGCTCACAGGTTCTGACTCTTGGGGAATTGTGATCCAGTCTTGCTGAAGGGATTCTCTCTCCACATTTTTCAGTTCCATCAGAGGAACTGCATTCCTCTCTCATCTCATATAATCCCACTGGCTCATAGCTACCAGAGGTGGCATACAAAATAACTGAACGATTAAGTTTTAAGATGATCTGATTTTGCTTGCGGTTCACATGCATTGTTTACACAGTAAACAATGTAATATAAACAAGTAATATAAATACTGAAATGTATTTTTATATATGCATATGTATATAAAGGATCTATCACAATACTGCTGTTTGCTCTTAACAAAGCAGTTTGAAAGTCTTCTACTTGTAATGTGAGCAGTAAAATTGCCAGTCTTGGTCTTTTTTTCCTTTTTTCCCTTCCTTTTTTTCCTCTTGATCTAAGAAGTCAAGGTAAAGCAGTTTCTTTACAAAAAGCTTTATTAAACTGATCACTTATTGGATTGATTACTGTGGATGGCTGCAGTGGGTTTTCTTAAGATACCAATTTTAAATGGTTAAAGCAATAATGATGGCATCCCATTTAACATGATAGTGTAGATATTTGGCAACTTCAGAACTGGCTTTGAGATGATTTTACAGCCATTATATTATATTTCTGTTCCGGTTTACTGAACCCATAGATCTTCTTTCTAACATAATGTAATTTGTTTTATACTTGGACTTGTGAGAGTGCTGTACAGTCAGTTACCTTTACCTTGGCACTACACCAAGTCCAGATACATCCTTCTTTTCATGTTGGCTTCTTCATGATTTATTCGTGTGCCCCTGCTGGGGGAAAAATTGTATAGCTACTTGTTTTCTGAAATGACTTTTCTGGACAAGGATAAACATAATGCTGCTTTAAAAATGTCTTTCTAGACACTGCAAAACCGGTGATTTAGATAGTGGTATGCCTTGACTTTGGAGTTCAGCATATCAAGACCTTGAACACACCATATAGAATTTGAAACCTTGAATGTGATTCCTGCAGTGATATTATCAAATTGAAAACAATGAAAACTTACAGTTCAGGAAAGAAGGTCTACTTAGGCATAAATACATAATAAAAACTGCATTCAAATATAAGGATATACTTCAGCTCTTTCCTGAATTTGGAACACTTGAAAGTCAACCAGCACCTTAACAGAAGATGCTATTTGGACTGTATGTTGAGTAAAACCCCTATGTTTAAATAAATATAGTCATGTGCAGGGCTTTTCCTTTCTTTTAGTCATCTATAATGATAATAAGTAAAAAGAGGATTAATACGAAATACATATTGGGCTATGAAACTTCCATGAAAACCACCTCACAAATTTGTGATGGTGTCAACATACTAGTGGGATCCATGGCAGAGAAACTGGCCTAATAATGGAGAGAAGCTAACTGCAGAAGCCTAGACCGAACTCAAACTTGGAAATGTCACATTGGTGTGCAGAATGTAAAATGGGATTCAGATCCTCAGTGCAGAGGCACAGTGCATGCACTTTCCAGTAGTGTATCTCAGAAGGGTGTAGTGTAAAGAAAGACTTCCAACACTTACTTCATTTGGAGCCTGCCTCCACTTCACAGAACCTGTTCTATCTCTGTAGCATTTTGCAGCAGGGGTCTTCTAGCCTCTGGTTTTCCACCACTTAGCATAAAAGGGTTCATTCTTCGTTGGTTTGGAAAATGATAATCATCAATGATAAATTATTGTGCACCCCCTGAGGCATAGCTGTTCATACAATGTGAAGATTACAATCCACTACTTTTAATGGACTAGTGCCATCTGAAGTCATTATTTACAACAGAGTACCCCTGTGTGTAAGAAAAATGTGTGTGAATTTTTAAATAGAAGCAAAAATTAAATAAGCCATGTTATATTCTCATTAATTATTATCTGCTAACCTAGCATCATTACTTTTTCATTATTAACTTTTAAAGTGAGTACTATGATCTTTTAAACACAACTTCTCAAATTAATTTTTTAACAAATGGTGCCTAATTGATGCTGCCTGTTGAATCTCAATTCTGTGAGGTCTAGTGTAGAGCACCCCCCCTGTATTAACATACTTACAGATTGATCATGAGATGAATGATCAGATTTTCAATTAGATGTGCTGCACGTAAAGTTTTCAGTTGTATGTTTTCTGATGCATGTGTTCAGATATGCATTGAGGTCTAAAGTAAAACATCAATGCTTTTTATTTTTAAAATGCATATTATGAGTATTTTTATTATGCTACTGCTGCAGGAAACTTTGTGTTTTAAACTTACTGATGTGCTTCAGCTTTATATGTGCTTCTATTTAGAATGAAAGGTTAATGTTAAATATGGATGGTCTATTGTCTAACTTAACAGTTAAAAGCGTTGAGGAGCAGAGTGTCACAGATCAAATCTTTTGATAAAAGAATTGATGGAGTTCTTCCCTTTTTAACAAAGTTGGAAGATATCTTTTTTTTGTCCTTTTCATGTGTGCATATGTGTTGCCTGAAACTTTGATTGCCTTATTCCTTTGTAGTCATGAGACCCAGACAACTTGTTGGGATCATCCTAAAATGACTGACCTTTTCCAGTCGTTAGGTGAGTGCATTTCTTAATCCTTTATATGACATTCATTCCATGAGTGAAAGCTTGGGTTGATCTGTTGACCACATCTGAGTTTCCATGAGCTTTATGTTATAGTATTTCCCACTGAGGAGATGCATTTTGCACAAAACTTACAGTCTTGCTCATGTCTGTAATTTTCTTATGTTCTTTAATGCAGTATTTTATTTCTGTTAAATTTGTATGGGATTTTCCAGTGAGGTGGGCTATCAGTCTGGAGTGAACTAATTTTTGTAATATATCAAAGCATCTATGCTATCATTAAAGGCTAAACCTTATTACAGTACAATGAATTCAATATGCCTGTAAGGATAAAATGCTTTTAAGGGTGGGGAAAAATAACTAACTACTGTACTTATCACTTTGTAAAACAGAACTTATGGTTATCTGACTGCTTCTTTCAACGCAGTGTTAACAAATTCACCACATGGAAATAATGGGTTAAAGAGTCATTTTTCTCCATTACTGTGACCTTTGCTGCCCTTTATGTGTATATATTATCTAATACAGTTCTAAGACATTTGATGAATGTACTATATTTGAACACTTGTCTGAAATCTACTCAACACTGCTTAATAGAATCATAGAATAGCTTGGGTTGGAAGAGACCTTAAGGATCATCAAGCTCTAACCTCCCTACCGCATCCAGGGCTGCCAACCTCCATATCTATTAATACATGTATTAAACTCTGACGTGTATGCGTGTTACATCTACCCAAGATAGTGTTTGGAATCTGGTGTGGTAACCTCAGAACAGACTGGACTGCCAAAGTCATGAGGCATTCTCTGCAGGTGGATTATTTTTTTTTTTACAATAACTTGTTTGTTCTGATATATGCTCTTAATTTGTTGCAGTGAAAATAAGGGATGTCAGGCTTTTTCAGTATGTAGCACTGTGAAAAATTACATGTGAAGAAGACTTGTGGACACTTTTGAAGACTGCTCACATTTCTGTTCTGCTCTTTCAGCTGATTTGAACAATGTACGCTTCTCAGCCTACCGTACAGCCATCAAAATCCGACGACTGCAGAAAGCACTGTGCTGTGAGTTTGCCCTTTGAGACAAACAGTTTCTGTACAGTACTTCTGGAAGGGAGGGTCGGCTTAAGCTTCATAACACTAACGTTTAATAAGGAACCACGTACATTCTTGAAAAATTGTCTACCAATGAAATGATAAGAATTCCCAATAGCAGGTATCATTGTCTCAAAAGAAAATCAGTGACCAAAAAGAAGTGTGGAAGACAAACTGAAGTAGTGTGCCCATTGATAATATTTTAAGAAGTGATGGGAAGATGAAGATTAATCCTCTGCCTGTTGTATACCATTCCTGATCTGAAATACTAAAACCTAGTCTGAAATGATTAAAGATGATATTCTGAACCTTGACTTACAATGAGAAATTTTATAATATCTTATAGAACTAAAGTCAGTTTTCTCGAGTGTTTACTACTGCATGATGTAACTTTGATAATAATCCTCTCAGAGAGAATATATTTCTGGGTGAACTCCAGATAAAGAAGAGTGTAGGTCGTTCTAAATACATAAGTATAGAGCATGGATTTATATATTAGTTATAGATAGTTGATACTGCTGTACATTTTAGTCCCCAAAAAACATACTGTGACAAAATAAGCTGCTTCAATTGATAATAATAGTATGTGTTTTTATATTGAGGGTATGGGAAAAGACCTTCAAGATTGTTTTTCTGCTTATCCAGTGTACAGCGCAAACAGAATGTATCAACATGTACCTTTAAAAAAAAAAGGGGGGGAAGGCAAGAAAGCAAAGTAAAAATCTCCTTCTGTATGCCACTGTCAAGACAGAAGATTGAAAAAACAGACTGCACATGATGGATCTACCTTTCTTGACATGCATACCGGTACTCTAGCAACCTGAATAGAACAGACTTTGCATTTGTAACATCCAGTAAGCTTTGAGGAGAAGTATACTCCCTGCCCTTGCTTTTTCAAAAAATATATCAACTTTTGTAGTAACTGCAATGGTTGGCTCTCCTCATTCACAGACTTCAAAAGTGAGCTACTGTCAAAATGAATGCTCTCTCCAGTTTCAGAGGAGAGAACTGCAAAGTGGAGAGAGGGAAAAGCAGTAAGAGCTAAAAAGAATATTCCGGTTTGAAAGAGTCAGGAGTAAAACTGTCATCTTTACGGATTCTGCATGCCTTGTTTATGAATCTGCATGCTTGCTCCATTTCTCCGTCGCATGATAAAAAAGACTGAGTACCTGCTTTTTTTTGTTTTGTACTACAGCCAAAAAAACTTTATTATGTGTGTATATTTGACAAAACATTGATGTAATTTGTGAGAGTACAACAATATGACTTTTAAAGAAGGATAATGTAGATTATCCACAAAGCTGAACTCTACAACTTTCTGTCTCTGGGGAAGGAGACAGTGATTAAATGCCATCATTTTGACTTTCTATTGTTGGTGGATTTCTTGAAAGGTGGGGACAGAATCATTTCTTGTGCCCCTACTAATCATTCTCCCGTCTGAGTTACTTTAGTCTTAGTTTGCATTTCCTGTAATTTTAACTGATTTTTAAAGGTGTTTGGTTGCAGAGTGCTTAGAAAAGCTTATGAGTTAAGGCAGAGAAACTGTCAAAACAAATCACTAGAAAATGAGGTCATTGTAAATTGTAAAATATGACAAATTGCTGTCACAGCTACAGTGTCTGTGCAGCTGAAAAGGCCTTTTGGTGAGAACTCCAAGGGCACAGCTGAAGCAGGTTGCTCAGTCCCACTTGCACTTAATGAATTTTGACTTTGCAGTAAGGACTGGTAATACAGACTTAGTACTTTACCAGCAGCTTCAAAAATAAGTCATTTAAGATCTGCGTTTCGTTTCTGTTTTTGCTATCACTAAGTTTAAAAAATAAATATATAAAAACATGGAGGAGGCTCTTCTTCCCTTGCTGCCCCCTTAGAAGTAGACAAATAGAGTAATTTTTCATCTTGCTCTGTTTTTGGAAGGTAGATTCCTGCAGAGACTGATGTGTGTATGTACATACCTTGCATTTATTTTTCAGGAAGCTGAGAAAGATTGCAGGCTGGCAAGAACAAATTCTTGATTAGTTTTTCTGTCGCAGGATATGTGGGGCAAATACATTGACATCAGTGTCCTGCTGTAGCACAAGAATGGTGCCAGAGACAATATCCTGTGCAGCATTTATAGAGCAGCTTTGTAGCACCAGGCTCTGACAGTATTTTACTACTGTGCAGCATACTTCAGTTCATTTCCAAAAAATAATTTTGCTCCACATACTGACATGTAGTTCTGGAAGGGAAAGAAGGAGCAAAACCTCCGTGTATAGTCTGAGTGCTGTCACTATGTTCCTTAAGTGATAGAAAACTTCACAATGCCAGTGGGAATATTAACTGTACAGAGCTAAGGGAAGAACAGTGAGGCACACTGGAATGAAAAAGAGCTGTGTAGACTTACCTCATCTGTCCAGGCATTTGCTTTCACAGGGTCTTTCTAATACAGAAGTTCCACAGTAGTGTCTGCCTGTTTTCTCTGGGGTTACAGCAGTTTTACATTTGTCACTACCAGCTGTGTATCATTAGTTGCTCCCGAGTGCATTGCACACACATGCTTGAACCATGCTGAATGATGTTTTCTCTTTATTGGTTTCCTTTGGGAAAACCTTCCCACTGCAGACAGGAAAGGCATGACCCTTATGTCCACTTGCTGGTTAATAGGATCATTGGCCATTCAGCATGTTTGAGCAGGTGCAGGTGCAGAAGTGCTGCAGAAACTCACTAAGAGCTGTATACAGCAGGCTTCATGCCAGCAATGGCATGTGAGTCACATTAAATTTTCTGCATTGCATAAATATTGTTAATTAAAAAACTTTGGGTAACTGACATGAACTTCGGTAACTGGAATGAAAAAGTATCCTTTGTTTACCTCAAACCAATCTAAGGACTGTGCTTGTGTGTAGCCCTTATTGCTGCAGGGTGGCTGCCTGTACCCAAAGTCCAATCAGGCAGGTGAATGCTGAAGTAAGTAGGGACAGTGTTTTCCTCTGGTTGCTCTCCATTAATGGTGTACAAATTTTGCTTAGTCTTCATTAGCACAGCAGCAGTTTCCTTTAGGGTGAAAATACTGAAAGTCCCTTTCCAGTTCCCTCTAGAATCCTTTGGCAGAACGATGAATGTCAGACCTTAACTCCAGCAGATAAGTTCTGCAGTTAGCAGGCTTCAGCCCCCTCCTTCCACACCTTCAACAAATATTCTGTGTTGCATTCTGTGTGTTTTTTTGTTTAAAATAATTTAAATATGCCTGTGAGATATTTCCAGTGTTTACATAGGCTACCTCAGGTTGAACTAGTGGCAAAGTGTTTTGCTGCAATTAAATATGTTTGTTAAATAATGTTTGGCATTTATTTACAAGCCCAAAAGATGCTTAAAAAAAAAAAAAAAAAAAGGAAGTGAAAAACAAACATACATATGTCCCCAGTACAGTCAGAATAGAATCAATGTTAAAGTTTCTCATTTTGCAGTTATGTTAGGAAAGGTAGATTAAGGCAATGGGATTGGAAATATAACTTTCTTTTGGCTGATAGCCTTATTTTTTTCTGCTAGATGCTCAGATCTTTGTCAAATCTTTGACATATTGCTCATAGTGGTTAATATTGTCTTGCTCCTGCTTTTTTTTTCTGCTGTACTTATTTTCAGCCCAAGCTAGACTTACCTAATTTGCACAAACTGCCCTTCTGGGGTCCCTATTGAGCACCATTGGTACAAAGCAATTTGTAACACATCATGTTTCATTTCCTTTGAGAAATGACAATTATAGTATAAATGCATTCCTGAATCTCCAGAAACAGCTCTGCATAAGCTCAGGACACTTCTTTTATATATACTGTAGCATGCATGCTATTAAAAAAAATAATAATAATATCTTTTGTTTATTTTACTAAAGTTCTCACTTCTGTCCAAAAATATCACTGGAGTTTTACTACCCTTTGACTTATATTACTCTTCCTTCCTGAACACCAAATGTATTTCTTTTATCACTTTGTTTTTCAAGAGGAATTAGAAGAGTTCATAGGCAGCTTTTTATTTGTACCATGCCAAACAATTTTTCACAATCACACATCTGTATGAGATTTGGTATTAAACCCATGTCACCTGTAGAATGTGGTATCAGCTGCTATAGAAAGTATGCTGCAACAAAGGAGTTGGAAATGTTTTTTGTGTAAGCATAGATTTTAGTGTTCTGGAAAACAAAACAAACTCCACTGTCCTTCACCCTCCTTTCTTTCAAGCCTCCATTTAGCCACTGCAATTGATTTAATCAGGCCTCAGTACATTCCTTCTGCATTTTGGAGAATATTTTCACCTAGGAATTTGCTTTGCTTTATGTTTAATCTGAAGTGATAATCTTGAAATGTGATTCAGCTGGTATGGTAAATGCAGAAAACTAAGTCTAGTGGACTCCCAAAGCACATGCATCTGAGGTTAGGATCCTCTAATTACACAAACTACTTCACTGGCTTTCTAGCTGTTCTGCTGAACTGTGCAGTGTCATTATGGTGTTCTTGTTGATCCTTTTTTTTTTTTTTAAAGAAAAGTATATTGTACCAGAATGCTGTGAACTTCTAGCAGAGAATGTTTTTTTCTCTGTAATGTTACTAAATGAAAACTGCTCTTGTCTAATTATCTACATTGTTTGCTACAATATGCACATGAACAATTATTTCAGCACTGTGCTCTGGTGTCTGTGTTCATGCCTTTTTTCTTTTCCTTATTTCCCTTTTGTTAGTGGATCTGTTGGAACTGAACACAACAACTGAAATTTTCAAACAGCACAAGTTGAGTCAAAATGACCAGCTTGTTGGTGTCCAGGATGTGATCAGCTGTCTTACTACTATCTACGGTGGACTTGAAGAGAAACACAGTGACATGGTTAATGTTCCTCTCTGTGTAGATATGTGTCTTAACTGGCTACTCAATGTGTATGATAGGTAAGTAATAAGCTTCTGTTCATGGTATTTATAGGAATTTAGTGATGTATTAACTTAGTGTGTATGAAGATAGCACATCACGTATCAAAAATGCTAGACTTGTAGGACTGTTTTTCAGATGTACTTTCTGGACAAAGTGTTCACAATAGAAAAATGATTCAGCCTGAATCATGATTCTTTTTCAAAAAGTCATACAATTGATAATTTTGATACACAGATTAAAGTGTAGTAGCTTAAAATGAGAAATTGCAACAGTCCATAGTACAGACCAGTGCTCCTACACTTCATAGATTTTAAAAATTTTATTTAGTTATCGTGGCAGGGGCCTGAAAGAGTTGTAACAGAGTACAGATGGCTGTTCGCCAGTAATATGCTGAATACTTGTTGTGTTTTAGCATTCCAATATATTTGTCTAATGGGACACTTATGTTAATTAGACTCCTTGACATTAATTCTGGAATACTGGAGAGCACATAAAATAATGACTGGATCTTCTTTGGGCAAATATTTTTATTTTGCAGACCTTTGCATTGTGGATGAATATACATTTCATTTACAGCAGTAGATCAGTAGCTTGCTTCACTTAAATATTGTTGGATATTTAGAATGAGAGGCTAAATAAGGTCAGAGAATTTTTTCTGTAGTTACTAGGGTTTTATTTTTAAACCGCCACTCGTACTTCTTTTTTTTGGTTTATCTTGTTTCCTAACTTCAGTTAGAAATTATTTTTTTTAATCTGTTCATATTTAAAATGCATATAGTAAGCAACAAACCATTCTCTTTCAGTAATGTTTCCTGTTGCTCCCACTTCCCCTTGCTGTTAACACTGAAAGCATTAGTATAGGTAATTGTTCAAACTGATGAAAGGCTTTAATATTACTTCAAACTTTGAAAAATGGAGGATGAAGGTTACCTCTTACAGCGTGTTTCCTTGCTCCCCTGTAAAATCCATTCAAGAAAAAAAGTTTGCTGAAAGAGAACAGACACCAATTTTCAACTGTATTTTTTTTTTTAATTGGCCTTTAGGAAAGAACTAATTTGTCTCTTGGCATTTCAGTTGTTTATAGCACTGGTGTTATACGTATACAGTGTTTCAAATCATTAAACTGTCTACAAAAAGCATCTGTTAGTTTCATGCTATTAACCTGAGATTTAATTACGGATTCACAGATTGATGGCAAGTTAGGAAGTTCTTCAGACTTACCTACAGATGTCTTTGGCCCTTAAAAAGAACCAATTTATTTTTGGAAATAGTAGACAAGGCTGTTGTGTTCTGGTATTTTCTGACACATCAGGAATGATTCATCCTTCAAGCTGAGCAGAGGAGAGAAACAGATTAAATTTACTCGGTGACTTTACTTCCTCAAGGACTCACAGGTTGTTCCAGAAAGCAACGTTTGCCCTATAAGCATTTTGCAAACTTAAAGCACCTTGAATTAATTAGTCCAGATCATTTTTAAAATAAAATTAATAATAAATATTTTGCCTTTTTCAAATGAGAGCCATGAAATAAAGTGATTGATCAATTAAATCATGCAGGCAGGCCTGTGTTTAAATCATCCAGAAGCAATAGCTGGTGGTTATTGTTCTGGACTATATACTGTCAAATTTTCTAAAATGTCCAGTGAAAATGGACTGATAGCTTTCAGTATGGGATAACTTAACGACCCTTAAAATTAGTTATTTCAGATATTTTAAAGTCTGTCCTACATTATATGAGCATATATTCTACATGTACTACTAATTGTGGGCAATGACTCATTATTTCAATAAGAATTTCCCATAAGGAAATTTCTGTATGCATTGTGTTTTTGTTACCTATTCTTTTTCTAGTTTACCTGACAAATTAAAACATCATGTTGAATTAATATCCCAGGTTTCTCCCAGCCTGAGTTTTGATGCTCTTGCACTGCAGCCCCTGGGGAGTGGGAGGAATGAGGAATATAGTTTCTGTTTCAGATAACACGGACCTGTTGTACCTGTATTTCTTACTGTCGCTGCCCGCCACTGTCACTGCCTTTCAGCATCCACAAATTCTGCTATCTACTGAAATGTGATATAGGATAAAAGCACTCTCTCTATTAATGCTGTGGCTGTTTTTTTGCACATGCTTTTTTTTGTCATTTGTCTATGATACTGTAAGGTAGTAGTAATCATTTTTTGCAGAAAGAAGTTGTTTAATATTCTCTGCAGCTGTGCTGGATCTCCAAAACAGCTGAATGGTTGGTCTCTCCTTGGATGGAGAGTCCCAAACATGCTACATAGTTAATTGTACTCAACTCTCTCTTGCCTCTCTACCTGTGCAGCATGGTACCCACTGATGAGTATGACCTCTTTCCTTGGCCTATGTGATTTCCCACTAAGCTAGTTTTCTTTGTGGTATTGCACCTTCAAGGCACTCTCTGTCCTACCATGCCTGGAAAATACGTGAAACTTTTTTTTTTTTTTGATGCTACTTTTGGCAGGTTTAAAACTTGATTTAATTCTGGTTTTTCTGCCAGCTCCTGTCAAGCAGTAGATGAAGGTACAACAGGGAGTTCATACCTGAGGCATACAGCCCAGATCCAGCCAGAAACTTAAGTTCAGACAGACAAATAATCTAGAAAAACAAGATTTTTAAAATTTCCTCCCTTCCCTAATCTCTCTAACCACTCTTGTTTCTTTCTAAAAATAAAGAGGGAAAAAAATGTCATTTGTTTGAGGACAGGGAATGTCAGTGTCACATTATAAGGTCGGCAGGTCCTTAGGCTGGGACAGGAGGGCTCGGATATATCCAAGGTGGTGAATGACCTTTTGTAAACATGAGTGCTTGCCTTTTTTACCTGAGGACAGATCAGAGGTCAATAATGTGCCATTTTTTATACTGCCTGTCATTAAATTGTCTGAGAATGGGCAACTTTACACCAAATAATAGAAATATGATGGTTTGGTGTTTCCTTAACCAAGATCAGAGTGAATAATATCTGAGCTGCTGAACTGGTCTTACCAATTGACTTTGTAATGACAGGCATGCTTGTATTGCTTTAATGTGTGTCATAAGAGCATGCTGGCACTTAATTCTAAACACTTGAGTCATAAATTTTGTATGAATTCGGATTTTGAAGCTTCTTGAACCTTTCCACTGTAAGAGCTTGATTTGAGGTGTCTGTATACAAAGCACAACAAGATGGTTGTGGGATTCAGAGAGACCTGGACAGGCTTGAGAAGTGGGCCAATGAAAATGTCATTATGTTCAGTGAAGGGAAATGGCAAGGGGAGGGAAAATCCCCATGACCCTGAACAGGCAGGAGGTCTACTGACTGGAAAGCAGCTTTGCAGAAAAGATCTTCAGGGTCCTGTTGGAAACCAAGTTGAACACGCACCAACAAAACGTGCTTGTGGCAAAGGCCAACAGGCTCCTGGACTGCATTAGCAATGGTGTTATCAGCAGGTAGATGATGAACCTGTCTTTCTACTCAGCACAGTTGAGGTCACGTATGAAGAGCTCTTCTTGGCAGTTCTTGGCTTCCTATTATAAGAGATCTGAGCGTACTGGGTAGAGTCTGGTGAAAGGACTGCGGAGATGATTAAGGGCTAGGAATATGTGATGGATGACAAGAGGCTGAGAGCTGCAACTGTTTAGCCTAGAGAAAAGACGGAGGGGAATCTCATCTGTGTGCACTGTTACTTGATGGGAGCAGAAGAGAGGGTAAAGCTGGGCCCTTCTTACTTGTGCCCGACGCCATAACAGGAGGCAATGGGCATAAACTGAATCACAGGAAATTCCACTTAAATATGTAAGAAAAAGATTTGTGTATTGTGAAGGTGATCAAGCACAGTGGCATGGGTTGTCCAGAGACACTGTGGAGTCTCCATCCTTGGATTTTTCAAACCAACTAGACAACACAGTCTTGGGCAACCTGCTTTAGCTGAGTCCACTCTGAGTAGGGAGTAGGACCAAATGATCTCACAGCTTTGCTGATTTTGTAGCTCTGTATGCTAGGCAAACTTAAATCACTGAATAAGAAGTATCAATGCTACAAAGTCTGTAGATTTACTGTGAGGTTTTGTTGGTGGTTTTCTTGTGTGCATGCTTTTTGTGTTGTTTACTTGTTTGTTTTGTTATAGATAAAACTTCAGTGCTAATATTTAGCTATTTCCAAGAAGAAGGTTGGGAGAAAATATGTCGCTCTTTAGAAAAATATAATATTGTATGCTTTTGAATTCCAGTTACAATTTATTAAGGAAGTGGTTTTTGTGCAAAGTAGCTTTTTCACAGTCCCTGCAACAACCTACTGAAACATGGAGAGCTTTGAAGCCTCCATGTGTGTGCTCTTACCTTTAAACTGCTGAGTTCTCCTGAGTTTCTCTCTTTAACAAACAATTGCACGAATACTCCAGGCAGTCCTTAATTAAATCAGACACAAGTGAATGTTCTGCTTTGTTTTACCTTTGAATACAAATTTAAAACACAGATAACCATACTCAGGAAAGAACATTGAAAGCATTATCAGGGTAGCAAAAAGAACCATTTATGAGTTAGGCTCTGACAGAATGATGTCTTGTCTGTGATTGAAAGAGGTAATTTGAAGCTAAGCTTGAATGTATAAAATAGGTGGCACTTTTACAACATTCTAGAAAATTGGGTCCTGGTTTTCAAGCTAGGCAGTAAAAGTAATGGGCGCTTTTGATTAATTTGGTAATAATTTCTCTGTACCTCTTTTTCAACTTGCAGGATAGAGAAGGTAATACAGTCTAGTCTCACAAGATTAGGTGATGGTTGTGAAGACAAACGCATTAATATTTGTAGGGTGTTTGGGTAGTGTACTGAGAAACCAGGAATAAATTAATAATCTTTTATTCAGTGCACTATTTTTGGAGTAAATTAGATAGCAGAACGTATGTTAATAGGGGAGGATACAAAGGGATATCTAATAACCACTCCAGAAGTGATTAAAAGATATATCATATTCCATCACAAAAGTGATCAAACCAGTGTTTTGGATGATATTAATTTTATTATAATCTTACATGCTGGAGAAGTACTCATCTAACCTTAAATGCAGGGTGCCTAGTGCAAATACATACAATTTAACTACTGTTCTCATGATCTGTTTTCTGTGTCTAATCTAAAGACAAATTGTACAGTGTTTTCTAGTCTATGGAAACAGAAATCATCAGATCTCTCACAGAATATGTTTCTTGCACTGATCTTGAACTTTAGTATTGTCCTTTTCCATATACCTGGGTTTTATTGTTTTAGTATCTGTTTGAACAGTGTTTTTCTTGCAGGTTTAAAATCACTTGCTTTGATAGCTCTTTGTTAAATTTGCTTAAGGTTTGCCCTGTGCTTTGGAAGTTTGGGGATTTTTTTTCACGTTGTACAAGATGAGCCTGAGGTCATGTTCCTTAGAAAGAATAACAGCTCCACACTGTCTAATTACTGCATGTTATTGACTCTGTGTTAGTGCACATGTGTATCATAACATTTTAGACAGAAGGAAAAAATGAAGTGGAAGAAATTCCTTCAGTATGAAAACTTGGTGTTAGAGCAATGTGCTTGTTTCATACTAGGTTTCTTGCTGCATGCTTATATGCAGCTTTTCAGTGCGTTTCTCATTCTTAAGTTGTATCATGAATTTTATAGAGCTAAATTTCTATCCTTTTGGAACAGTATGCACTGTTTTGACATGTAAACAATTTAGCTGAGTTTTTGTAATGAAAGCATTCTTAATGTGTTAATTTGTTTTGAGATATGAAACAGGACTCACCAATGACTTTTTGTTTTGAATAGACTTGAGTTATACTGAAATGAAACTAACTACATTACATTGTTCTATTTTCATAATTTCAGTGGCCGAACTGGAAAAATTCGAGTGCAGTCCCTGAAAATTGGTTTGATGTCCCTATCCAAGGGCCTTCTGGAAGAGAAGTACAGATGTAAGAATGTATTTTATAAAATGTGTTTTTGTATATAATTTAAAGTCGCATATAGTAATAATGCAAATTGATGGAAAATTTGCAGTATTACATTTTTTGTGCCTGCAGCAAGACTGTTTCCTTATGAGTAAGTAAAAATAATTGTTGTTTTCATAATCATCTGTGACAGTGGAGAATGTAGGCTCTGTATCCTGACTGGAAAGTATTGATGTGAGTTATGCATTGTCATATTTCACAGCATTACAATTCTTCCAAAAGCAAAGGAAAATGTAGCTGTGTAGAAGCTAGAGAAGTGGTCTATTTGACTAATTTTCTTTAACTCTTTTCTGATTTTAACAAAAACAAGACTTTTTTTCTTATGTGTATGAGAAAGATGGTTTGAACTCTGAAGATAATTTTCCAGTACATGTGCTTACTGCCAGAATTGTACAATAAAAGTTTAAATGATATTGATTTAAATAACCTCACAAGCTTGAGAAATACTGAGTAGTTTGAAAATATTTGCTGAAAATATTTGATCAAAATAATTGCAGGAGTAGAAGAGAATCGATAAACTTTGACAGAACCTCATGAGAAATACAGAACAAGAGATTAAGCATTGTATAAGAGCATCATAGGTGATTGACAGTTATATATTAGGCACATAGTCTTAAAATTCTTTTCATTGCAGTTGTTCCCTTATACGTTTGGAGAAACCATATGAAATGGTTAGCAACAGCATTTGCCATGGGCTTTTGAAGTTCTGCATCAATTTCTGCTTTCTTTAAAAATGTTTTTCAGTCATTTTGTAATTCTGGATTCAAAATTTCAGATGCTGCAATATGCATAAGCTGTTTGTACTTTTGCTCAATGCTTATGTATTGAGGCATATTTCAGCATCTGAAGTAGAGCCCTTACTAAGACTTTCTTAGTCATTTGATGTATCAGTGAAATAGTCCATAACTAAATGGTCTTGTGGGCATAACTTTGTTTAGCAATGACAATTCAGAAGGTAATTTGCAATTTGGTGCAAAATTGAACAGTTTTCGACAGCTCAGGAGTTAGACTGCAGTTAACAGAATGATAGTCCTACAAAAAGATGGTTAAAAAAATAATTCCTACTGAGAATAAACTCACTTAAAACTGCTGTCACTAACCAGCTAGTATACTTGCAGTTGCTTAATAATACAGACAATGACAGCAAAATGAAGAAATGACTGCAGTGGATTAGTTTTTGTGTCTTTGCTTTGTGCCTCATGGTGAAATAAAAGCAGCAGCAGATCTGCAGACTTTTTCAAAAAGACCAAGAAAATTAATGCAGAATAAGTCCCAGGAGAATTTCATGCCAAATGGTCATAACTTCAACTTGAAATACATCTGAAATTGAAATAGTAGCATGGCCTCCTAGGGCAGAGAATTAATAGTTAATGCATGCACTTTTTTTGTTTTTGATCAGTATGCCTGGCTGTGATATCTTTCCTGTATTAGTAGCTTTATTGTTTCTTTCCTGATTAGCCATGGAAATTTCAGAAAGCAAAATATTTCTTCAGTGTATTTGTATATTTTGTAGAGAAAGGAATTAAATTGCAGTGTTGTATATAGGTTGTTGGCATTTGGTGGGAATGCAGTCAGCATTTTGGGGTCATCACGTGTCACAAACTGACCTTTAGTGTGATCTTTGTTGCTTTTAATCATCTACTTCTCATATACTGTTGAGACAGATTTTCTCGTATCTGATGAGCGCTTTCAGATTCTCTTGTGACAAACATTGATAATACTAATATTTTGAAAAAACATAAAGAAAAGCCACTTGAAAGAAAAACAGACCCCCAAATATGAGTCCTTTATAGAATTTTCTGCCCTCTGATTTTTCTTTTCTCACATTAGTTTCTGATGTTTTCCTTTACTTTTTGGCTGTATTTCCTCTAAGCATTTCTGAGTCTTTGGCAATCCCAAGCACTGTAAGGTGTGGGCAGGCATTGTAAAGGTGTAGTTGGAGTCCTTAAGCAGGGCATAGACCATGCTGACAGTGAATTAAATGTTGCTCGGGTAGAAAGGCATTTCTTCTCAGAGTGGCTGGTTGTAAAACAGGCAAGTTTCTTGTTTTTAAGAAAAGTTTTGTTTGGACCTTTCAATTGTTTGTAAACTGCTTATCCAGCTTTCTGCTCAGGTGTTTTCTGTCTCAGCCTGAACAGAGTTTAGGTTTTCAGGAATCAGCTTGAAGAAATGTAATTTCTGGGCTGCTGAGATGTTAGATTTCTGAAATAATATGATAAACAAGGAATGACAATTCCAATTTAGCAATAAAGTTGACCTTCATCTTTCTCTCTTCCATTTTGGGGAAAAAAAAAAAAATTGCACTTCTTTTTCCAATATCAGTCTTTTCTTTTTTTGCTTCTGTCATTTTACCAGTATTAGTCACATTCTCTTCCAGTAAAAAATAGTAATTTTGTTGACCACACATTCATTTCCAATATAGGTAGATCTTTTCAATTCAACCATTTTTAAAGGTTTTATTTTTAAAGTAAGTTTCTTTTAAATACACTGCACTGCAGTTGACATGAGAATGAATCTTTAATTAAAAAAATCCCAATTACTTCCGAAAAAATGCTGAAGCCTCAATTAAAGAATGTCTATTCTTGAAAATGCTTAAAGACATGCTTAGCTTCAAGCAGATGCCTGGGTGTTCCTGTGAATAAAAATGGACCTGTGAGCACAATCACATTGTGGCAAACTGTTTACATCTCCAGTTACAGAGCAAATGGTTCAGGGCCTCCTTTTTATTTTTTCCATTTGTGAGGCTGATTATCTGATCTAGCTGTATCAGTGTTATGCTCTATTTGGTCCCCAAAACAAAGGGGCATATGTGAGGTACCTATGGGAAATGGTCTCTGGCCTTACCTTGCTCTCACATCATTCCAGGTGATTTTGGGGGAGTTGGTTGACTTTCATCAATTAACCCATCTCCCATGTCTGCCATTTTACAGCTGCTTTTTGAATCTCCTTTGCTAGGGTAAAGCTCATGGGCTTTTATAAGGATGCTGTTGGCCAGATGGTAGGAACATTTTTGCTTTCTGTGCCTTTAGTTGTCACACTAATGGCATTGAGGATTTGTAGGGAGGAGGATACCATTCATTAACTCCTTTGGACATTGACACTCAGTTATATGGCACAGATAAAGTGTTAAGTTGTTGTTTTTTCTGGGGTATTTTGGAGGAGTTTGTTTTCCACTGTATTTGCTGATTTCCTCCTTGTATCAGCCTAAGCTGATCACTCTCCTTCTCTATCCTGCCATATCATTTTTTTTCTGTTTCTTAGCTCCCAATCAACTGAAGCTTTAGGGCTTGGGAAAGTTTCCTCCCCCTCCCAGCTGCAGCAGTGAGCAAATTGCTCTTGTGGTGCCTGTCTCCACTGACACTGCCTGATTAAAAAATCAAGCAGGTATTTTTTACCCTATCGTTTTTTGAACTGGGCTCTTATATACTTGAAAGCTATTCCAGCTGCAGCTGCAGGCCTACAACAGGGCAGTGCTTGTTCTGTCAGTGCTGTTGTCCATGAGGTTTGTCCTACTGCTAGGTACTGAAGATGCTGGAACATCTGCTTGTCTAGGCAGAAAAAATATTAGAAACTAAAAATTCATTCAGTCGTCTGGATTTCTGTATTGTGAAAATCCTTTATTCTGCCTCAGTTCCCTTTCCAAGAGAAAAGATATGAGCCATCTTTCTGAATTGTGCTGGCAAAGCTTGATAGTTACTCCAAATGAAGTATAAAACATTTTATGGAGCATAATAAAACAGTTTCCTTGAATGTTTCTGAACAAAGCTTGTCTGTTTCTCAATCACAAGTGCAGTCAGATTGAATTTTCAAATTTCTTTCTAATCTATTAGCATTTGTTCAGGTAGGAACGTGAAGTAGGAGTATAGTAGCATAGTATTTTATTTTTTATTTTTTATTTTTTTAACATTATTTGCAGCTTCAGTCCAAGCCAGCAAGTGAGTGCAAGAGGAGATTGTAAAAGCCAGCTTTAACTGAAAACCAAGAATCCATGATTCTTCTGTAACTTACATCATCCACAGAATTTAAAATTCTTTTCTAAGAACTCTGTATTTAAGATATTTCAGAAGAGATTAATCTTGTGACTAAATAAGAATCTACACAACTATAAAGTTCATAAATTGAGGATTGTTGGGAGTAATGTGGGATTTTAGCTGAAAATTTTAACACTTGAGAATCTCAAAAGAGCTCAATCAAATTTATAGAGAAACTAAGAAATATTTTCTGAGCTGTGCACAGGTCTACTAATTCAATACTTTTTTGTGACTCTTAGGTAGGTACAAGCACGGTCTTTTTTCCCAATAAGTGTCTGTGCTGGGAACAATTTACTTGATCCTTTCAGCCTCAAATTTTTCTGTTGCATCAGCTTCCCAGAGCCCCACTTACACTTCAGAGCTCATCATGTGCCTTAGGAAAGGGAATCAATAAAAAAAGTGTGTAGAAACATGTAGATGTGGTTTTCTAGGAAGCAAACCTGATTCCTGTTGAGCACAAAAAGCTATTTCGGTTTTGTCATGTCTCTTTCTTTGTCATGTCTCTTTCTTTGTCACATAGCTGGTTGTGAGTAGTAGGAGCTATAATAATGTCGTGTATTGGGAAGTACCTTAGGTAGCTGTATGATTCAATTCATCTGGCCTGATTTCTCTCGTTTGTATGGTTACAGACCCAGCAAAAGTAGTCAAAGTAGTCAAGATTTAGGAGAGGATACACTGTTGGAAATGGGCAGGCAGTCATCTGTGCCTACATCTAGATTAAAGGAATGACAAAACTCAAGCTGTTTTACTAAGAGGGGCATGGATGAAAATGAAATGAGCTGGTGCCTCTTGTTGGTGTTGCAGATCTCTTCAAGGAAGTGTCTGGTCCCACAGAAATGTGCGACCAGAGGCAGCTTGGCCTGCTGCTGCATGATGCCATCCAGATCCCCCGACAGCTGGGTGAGGTGGCGGCTTTTGGTGGCAGCAACATTGAACCCAGCGTGCGCAGCTGCTTCCAGCAGGTGAGATAGCAAAAACTTCATGGGAAAAACCTGTCACACCTGAGCTCTGTAAGATTTACCTGGTGTAAAAATAGCAGAGGGACTTAAAGACTCAACTTGCCATTAAGTTTTCTTACAGAAACACTTGTGCTCCTGCAACTACATTGTTAAAATTACTGGGGAGTTATTGTTAAAGATGAGCTGTGAAAGATTGATTCATCATTTAGGAGACAATCAAATTATTTTCTAGTAAAAAAATGTATAAATATTGATGTTAATAACAATATTAGCTGCTATGAGTGGTGTTAAAATTTTTGTGGCAGCCATTTTACCCTGCTTCACATCGTTCAAACCTGATTCTGTAGGGACTGTGTACTTTTACCTGTTGGAACAAGATGTGATCTCAACAGAACAGGAAAATGATGGCAATAGTAGTCTTTGACCCTATGCAGCAAGAAATTATTTAGCATTGTTTTTCTGACAGTAGAGCTTGCAGTTGCATGAAATTTCAACCACAGTCATTTATATTTCGTGAGCCTTTATACAGCAGATCAGAACATAAAATAAAGCTGTCTTACAGCCTGCTGTTCAAGTTCGTACTGCATACAGGCAATTAATGAGGCTGCAAGGAGCTTCTATCTCTTTAAAGAAGATGAGAAGGAAGATGTTGTCGCAGTGGAACAGAACCTAACTTAGGATTCGTCAGGGGTGCCTAAGGCTCTGGCTGTGTGATAGTGATAACTGTACATCCGGAGTACATTACTTCTCTGAAAGTGGCTGCTTTATGCATTGTCAGAAATTGTATATGGATTAAAATATCATAATATATAAAATTACTGACTTGAGTATCTGCAGTTTTATTGAATCCAGCAGATTGTTACAAAGAAGTTGTAATAAATTTTTCTTTCACCATTCCTTTATAGACACTTTTGCTTTCATCCTGTGCTCTGAAAATTCATTTTTGCTAACTTTATTTTTTTTACAGCTATTTGTTTATTTAGCTTTTTTAATTCATTTCTGAACTCTGAGATGACTGAGATTGAGAGACTGTATGTAGAAATCTTGAATAATTTCCTGGATACATATGGAAGTTGTTTTAACCAGCTAATGTTAAAACATCTCAGGTTTTAATGTTGCTGTTTCAGACAACAAGGGATGATGATTGACATGACATATCTATCATTGGCCTCAAGTGGTTCAAGTCATACTAAAATGAATTATTAACTTGTTAGTGGCAGAGTTTGTGTGGCATGGAGGAGCAATCTTATATGTTCCTCAAGTCATCTGCCCCATCTCCCATACTGTTCATCTGTGAGTGAGATACAGTAATAAGGTGATGTTTCAATGTGTTTTATAGTATTGTGTCTATATTGATGATCCATTTGCATCTCTTATCTCACATGAATGCCTCAAGTTCTTTTCCTTGTGAGGCCTCATCTACAGTACTACATCCAGGCACAAGACCCCCAGCACAAGAAAGAGGTGGAGCTGTAGGAGTGGGTTCAGAGGGCCACAAAGCTGATCAGGAGGCTGGAGCACCCCTCCTTTGGAGACAGACTGAAGGGGATGTGCTTGTTCAGCCTGGAGAAGACTCCAGAGAGACCTCATTATGGCCTTCCTTTATGGCTTATAAACAGGAGAACAACTGACTTCTTATGTGGTATGATTGTGGTAGGAAAAAGGGGAATTGTTTAAAACTAGAAGTGAAGATATTTAAATTAGATGTTAGGAGAAAATGCCTTACTCAGGGGATGGTGAGACACTGAAACAGGTTGCCCAGAGCGATAGAAGAGAAGGCTCCGGGGAGACCTTATTGCAGCCTTCCAGTACTTGAAGGGAGCATATGAACAGGAAGGGGAATGGCTGTCTACGGGGGTAGATAGTGACAGGACAAGGGGGAATGGTTTTAACTAAGACAAGGGAGGTTTAGTTTAGATATTAGGAGGAAGTTTTTCACACAGAGGGTGGTGACACACTGGAACACGTTGCCGAAGGAGACTGTGCATGCCCCATCCCTGGAGGCATTCAAGGCCAGGCTGGATGAAGGCAGCCTGGTCTAGTTGTTGGTGATGCTGCACGTGCCACGGGGGTTGAAACTAAATGAACACTGTGGTCCTTTTTAATCCAGGCCATTCTATGATTCTATGATCGTATTATTGTGAGTGCCCCATCTGTTGCAGTGATCAAGACCAGGATAGATGGGGCCCTGGGCACCCCCCAAGTGGGTGGCAGCCCTTCCTATGGCAGGGGGTTGAAATTGGATGATCTTTAAGGCTCTTTCTAACCCAATTCATTCAGTGATTCTGTGACTTATAATTAGGAAAGCACAAGGTATGCAGCAGGATGTCAGAGCTCTCATCCTAGTGAAAATAAGTATTTTGCTGATGGGGAAAGCATATTATTCCTTTTTTCCTTCTAGTAGCAAAACCAGAAAGGCTTGAGTATAAGAAGCCTTGTGTTGCTTTTAATCATGCGTTACAATTTTAAGTGTAGCTTTCATTTTAAATTGTGTTCTGTTACAGTGAGTTCAGAAAGGCAATGTCTGTTCTTATTGCTGACAAATAGGATGAACATAATTCCTTTATAGCTAGGTTCCTCTATTAGTTACAGCTTGAATGGAAAGATGTTTATTTGATCTTAAAACAGTCATGCTATCATTTTAGCTCTGCTGCATTCTTTCAATGATTGCCTATAAAGTGACAGATTTATTTTTCCCTTCTTTAAAAAAAAAAAACTTATTTCTTATTTAACATGCTAACTGGAAAGAATACCATGGGCTCAGAATACAATTAAAATTTTTTTTCATGAGTCTTATGGCAGTTACTAGACCCTTGGAGGCAGTACTGTCTTTTAGCAGTCTGGCATCAATCTTAACTGGCAAGATTGTCATATTGAAAATGCAGAAGATTCTTCCCTTTAGCGCTCTCTCCCTTTTTTTGAGTCCTTGCAGTTCAAAGATGTCTTTATCGTGGACTGCTCTGTCTTACCACCATCCCAGAAGTTTAGCCCTGTGCTTTCTTACTGTCTGTCTTGTTTTCTGTATTTGCATCAAACTGTTTCATGTATCCTTTAACAGGTTATTTATTAATTTGACACTGAATGAATTAACAATACAATAAGGTTATGGGTTTTTTTATTCTAAAGAAAAATTGTTTGTTGAGGCTTTTAAAATTTCATTTTATTTTATTTTTGTTATTTTAAATCCACGTATATGTATACTTTCCACAGAACCACAATAAGCCAGAAATTACTGTAAAACAATTTATAGATTGGATGCACTTAGAGCCACAGTCTATGGTATGGCTACCAGTTCTGCACCGTGTGGCAGCTGCAGAAACAGCAAAACATCAGGCCAAGTGCAACATCTGCAAAGAATGTCCAATTGTTGGCTTCAGGTAAGAGAAAGGGAGCTTGGTGCAGAGTTTCTCTGAAAGTATCTTTTTTTTTTTTTTTTTTAACGTACAAGTACACATTCCATATTTGCTTTTTCACCATTTTACCCACTTAAGATAGGAGCTGCCATCCCTGGTTAGACCGCAGTGTGGATCTCTGCAGGAGCACCTGAACCACTATGTTTCTGGCTCATCTAGTCGCACTGGTAAATACCCAGTGGTCTTGTGACTGACAGATGAGCAGAATGGGCTGCTGTCAGATATTTTGGTACTGGTAGATACAAGAGGCAGCAAATGGAAGTGTAAACACTCTCCATATGTTCTGTGAGCACAAGAGCAAAAGAAACTGATCAGTAAGAAAGAAAAAAAAAGCTCATATATGTCTTACATAGAGCAAGAGGTGAATTGGCTACCTGCCCCGTTCTCCTCTATAAATGCTGTGAAGCAATCAGTCTTGTCAGCCAGTACTGAACTCCCTTCAGCAGCAATCCTGCCTTGCTTGGCACAAACATTTATATGTTACTGTGATGAAACTTGCAGAGTCTTGCACAGTTCCTATCTTGAAGTGTTGAACATGGTTTAAGTTTAGGCTGTTCAAGCTGTGAATTCTCAAAGGAAAAATGACTCCAAGGATATTCTTGTTATTCTCCTGAACAGTATGCTTTTACTGTGAATCACGAGGCTTTGGCTATTTAGTGCCCTTTGTGAGTACTCTTACAACTAACATAGATCCGTGTTGATTCTCTAGATTATAAAAGATGCAAAACGAATTAGGGGAGCAGATCTAAATGTAACTGTTCACTTTTCTACTATTGTGGTTATATAATCCAGTGTTTTATTTAGCAATCATTAAATCGGTCTTACCTTTAGATGATACTGAGGCTTTTCTTCAGATACTGAGGCAGAAGAGTCATTTTTGTTCCTTATGCTTTCTCTTTCTCCTTGCTTCTGCTATGTTAAAGGATAGTGATGTGAATCTTTTGGTCAGACTCATCTCACCTAGCTTTAGACATGCAAACTTTAGTCAGTCTTGTAAGAGCTAGTAGCTGTCTTCTTTCACTATAAATATGGAGGTGTTAAGAACTTCCAGAAGTTACTAATCTGATCAAAGTCTTTTGCCTGTCTTATGAGGAGATGAAAGATAGATGTTTCAGTTTTTCTTAACACTTGTCAGAGTGTAGAGTGGCTAAGCTCCAGTTTTATCTTCTGGATGCCTAAGTTGGAGCTGATGCATATTGTCTACATTGAAATATCTGGTGTGGAAAGGGAGGATATGGAGGCAGAACAGAAGGAAAGACAAAAGAATTACTCATTTTTAATCGTCTCTAATGATACTAGAGATCTGGAAAAAAAAAAAAGCAAACCAAACATGTCTAGCATCTTAGCAGTAGGCAGATGCTGCCATTTAATACATGGGCTCTTGAGTAAAAACTACAAGCTTTTGCATCAGCATCCTTAAAAGCAAACCTTTGCATTTATAAACACTTATTGTCATGCAAAACAAAACATTAAATTCACTGGTGGAAAAACAACAGTGGATGGGTACTGACAACTGCTCTCAGGAATCAATTTTATTTAAACTTAAACTATTCAGTATCTATTCAGTTTGCTTCAGCTAACTCATTTTAGTTTCAGACAAATGATACAACCTCATCTGGTCAGAACTGTTGTACTATAAAAACAATGGTGGGTGGAGTCTGGAAATGAATCATTACATGATCCAGTTTTGGCTTAAAAATAAAAAACTATCGTTCTCCTGGTGGCTATAGTTAGTAAGAAGGATATTGTGTGCATTTTCTGCTTTGTTGCTTTGCTTATGCATATAGATGCTCTTGAGGAAAACCTGAATAAATAAATCAACTTAATGTTGATTTTAGGAAGCTCTAATCACTTTCTTTAATGTCCCCACAGGTATCGGAGCTTAAAACATTTCAACTATGATGTCTGTCAGAGCTGCTTCTTTTCTGGCCGTACAGCCAAGGGGCATAAGTTGCATTACCCAATGGTGGAGTATTGTATACCGGTGAGTACCAATTTACTGCCCATTCTTCAGGGTTTGTTTTCATATTATTTGTAATCTAAATTATTTTTAACAGTCCTTTGACACCTTAGTATTCTGCAGGCTTTCTTTTCCATCTGTCTTGCAGGGCCTGTCTTCTCACTCTTCTCTTTGAAAGTCATCTGGTGCTTTGCTAGTGCTGCTGATTTTTGTCAGGCACTGTGTACAAATTGCGTAGAAACGGGGAGAATGGTCTACTCCTAGTATCCACTTCAGAAATATTCACTGAGGGAACTTCATTTGTTTTGTAAAAATAGAAGTGGAATTTTGAATATAATTGCAGTGCTTGAATGTGTGCACATGCACAAGTGCTGTTTTAAGAGAACGTTTGAGAAAGGGACTCACTTTACTACTGCCGTAACACATAATAATGTTTAATACTCATAGAATCAAAAATCCTGAGTTTGAAGGCCCACAAATATCATTTTAAGATACTTCTAAAGACTCATCATCTTTGCTTTTGTGTTGAAGATCTGTTGCTCGTGTCATGAAAATATTGTTGGACAAATGTGGTGTTTTCTCTTGAGTAATTAGTGTTTACCAAGTTGTTTAAAAATTGGTGTGTGGCTGGAAGAAGAAAAAGAACTACATTATGATGGTTTCTAACTGGTAATAATTTGAGAGTTTTGCCTGCGTTGGCTAACAGAAATTAATACACAGCACGATTTTTTTGCTGATGAAATATTCAAACAACATTTTTCTAAGGAAGTTTGTAAGACAGTATTTTAAGTGCAGGACTGGGTACCGCTTTTGTGGTTGTTCTTTTTTTTTTTGTTTAAGACTAATCTCATAGTTTTTTAGAAGAATTTTCATTCAATCATAAAATTTAATAGTATAATATGTATATAATTTAAGTAACAGTGCTAAAAGGTCTGTATGCTTAGAACAAACTCAGATCAGAAATGACCCATTATATGAATAGAATTAAGACATGGCTATTTAACTTACATAATCAGTACCTACACGCGGTTCATTTTAACTATTATCTGAGTTGAGTTACGATTGAAGAACTGACTTCATGAGAAGAATCAGAAGAATCTAGCGCTATTGATTAATGAACCATAGGATCATTTTGAGCTGGAAGGGACCTTCAGAGGTCATCTTGTCCAGCTCCCATGCAAGCTAGATAATGTCATTCAGATCCTGCTCCAGATACTGCTACAAATTGGTCCTCAAAGATGATAGAGCTATGAAAAAAAAATCACTTTTACTTACTTTACTTACTTTATTACTGCTGTTTATAGCAATGTCCTGTGTATTGCTGGTATACTAATTTGTTGCTAAGCCTCTCTACAGGTTGAACTCAATGCAATATAGTATTCAAGAACTTGCAAAATTTTTTGCAACATGTTAGCAGAATAGTTTATATATTTAGATGGAATGATGCCCCAAAAAATAGCATAGTGCTGAGTCTATGCAATAAAAAAACCAGTAGTAAAAATGGAGGTACCAAAGATCAATGAATTATTCCTTAGAATCCATTATATTACAATACAAATAGTCTGAACAGAAAGAGCACATCTAGTCTAGACTGCTTTTAGGACCTTATCAGTTTGATTCGAATGCTGTTGATGTTATTTTTGTGACCTGTGATGTATCAAGAGTACTAGCAATAATTAGAAAAAACAAATGCTTAACTGTTTAATAAAGCTGACATTTCGAACTGGAGCTTAATCATAGATGGAGGGAAAACCTTTTAATTGCCTTCCGGTAAGTTATTCTGTGTATGTATATGAAGGGATTTCTCAGAAGCTTTGCTACTTAAATTTAATATAACTCAAAGAATAGCTTAAGGAATCTGCATTCAAAATTATATTTGCAAGAGGAAGTTCCTCCACAGTGTTTGCATCCGGTAGGAATTCCTTCATACTTTCAGAATAAGGTCAGATAGTTGTGTATTGCTACTGAAGCCCGATCCATAATGCCCTTCAGTTTTCTCCTTAGTTTACAGTTTGGTTCCCTTGATGCTGGAAATTGAAAAATTTATGATGACTTCTTTGATTATGTATTTTTTTCTGTAATTCACTGTAATCCTGAAGTCACAAACTAGCATTTAAGTCAACAATACTCTTAAGACCTTAGTTTTCTTTTAATTCCAAGCAGAAATAATCACTGCATCAGTTTTCTTTCTTCAAACTATTTTGACTTTACAACTCCTGTATCCCATAACAAAACCTTAAAAGCAGCTAATACAAAGTAACATACAGATCTCAGATCAGCAATACCAAAAACTTAATCATTGCAAGCTTGATTTCTGTTAAGGTCCTGACCTCTGTGTCACTACGCACACCTGGCACAGCCATTAACTTGAGGAACTTTTTTTTTTGTAGCCTCTCTGTGCAAAATAGTGGTTGCAAAGGTTAACCTCTTCAACATGGGGGAATAGAAAATAGTGAAGATGAAATGGATTTGACATGTTGACAGAACTCAAAAAAATTCTTGGTGCATCTGAATACAGTTGGAATCAACTGACTGTATTTCACTTCAGGACATACCTCGCTCTTCTAGGAGCTCTCTTCTATGTTATCTTCCATTACATTTTGTTTGCCAATTATCTACTGTAAATTTTGAGTGACTGAGTCTTCAAAAGAATTTAATGTGGTATCCAAAATAAATATTTACCTAATGACTGTGTTTTTAATTTTAGTAATTTTTGTTGGCAGTTTATCTTGCAAAAGAAATGAGCATAATTTTATTACCCTAAAGAAGCTCAGAACAGGATAAGAAAGATGTCAGAAAGCATTAGCTGAATTTTACTTTACCCTAGAGTGAAAATTTTGCTTCAGGCACAATAAAGCTTATCTGCAATAGTGCCTGCTAAGGCTCCTCCTCTAGGTAAGTCATCAGAAAGCTTAATGGCTACTGACAGAGAAGACAGTTACATTCCTGAACATTAAGCAGCCTCGATGTTTTATAAGCAACTGACATAAGAAAGTCAGTGGTTTCATCTTGACAAATTTATCAATTCACCAAGGGTGACACTTCACTGTTAACAAAATAGGGTTGTTCTGTGGGGAAGATTAGAGAAAACAGCAAGAATGGGCAAATCTGAGTATTTTATATGCAAAACATTGCTTCCAGCTGTGGAGCTCAGAGATTATTACTCCTTTCCCTGAAAAAAAAATATCTTTGATATCAAGCAGCTGCTCAACACGCTTTCCTCTTAAGTCTCTCTGTTCCGGTTGCTCATCTAGCTTGCTTATATGATCTGCTACTCTTTTGCAACTTAACTTGTAAAATTCTGAGTTGAAAAAGTTGCTTTTGAAATTACAGCTTGATTTCATAGCTCACAAAATTTGTAATGCCTCTTGCTGAAAAAGTGCTATGAAATGCCTCCATTTGAAAGTGATCAGAGAAAGGTCATCTTCATAGTTCTACACAGTGCAAACATCACTGATGCAGTAGTGACAGACATAAATACATTTCCTGTGTCTTTAATAACCTGTTTTTTTGTGGTGTCTTCTCTCTTGCCTCTATCGAGGACCATGAGATTCTATTTAAAAGTGTAGGTGTGTTGCCTAATTGGAAGGAATGTGTAAATTTGAATATATGCTCAAGTTATTGAAAAATTGGGTGCTTCTGTATCAATTTAAAATATATGTGTGTATGAGGGTTGCTCCAAAAGTAATGCTTCCTATTTTATTCTGTTGGCCCACAATGTCAGAGGCAGATGTTTGTGGTATAACAGCAGAGGCTGAAGCTTGCCACTAATGTTCCATTAGATTTTGTTACTGTATGATAGATGGCAGCAGAGGGGCAGTCTGACAAAATGGCGTCTGACATGGAAGTGCAGATTGAGCAAAGGTGTGTCACTGAATTTCTTCATGCAGCAAAAAGTGGCACCCATTGACATTGATAGGTACTGAATATTTATGAAGATGAGTTAGTGGATGGTGCATTTCAGTAGTGGTGGCTGTTGTTGATTCCATGGAAATAAATAGGAGGCATTAGTTTTGGAGCAAATGACATGTGTGAGTGTGCATTTATTATATATCAAGTACAGTCTGGTTAGTGGTGCAGAATCTACTTAACATTACAGATTAGTAAAATGTCAAGAAAGAAAATATGGAGATGCAAAACAAGACTTTTCTCTTAAAAAAAATCTTAAAATTTACATATATATATATGCACACAGTATATACTTATTCATCTTTTAGAGTCTCCCAGCAGTTTTTTTACATTCTTTTTACTTTTTCCCAATGAAGATTTGTCCTATTACTAATGCATGAAAAATATATCATGATCTTTTTCTTAACCTACATAGGAAAACTATGCCTAGCATCTTCTGCATTTTCTACTGTTTTCCATCTAAATTCAAGAGTTTCTTAGGCATATATTGGTTTACAAGGATTTTTTCTGGTTCTACTTTGACTTACGACATTTCTTCCTGGCTGTGTACTGAAGAGTGCTAATGCCAGTTTGTCAGTTATTTCATATATTTTCCTTGAGACATTAACAGAGTTTGTTAATTATTTATGTATGCCAGCCATGGATCTTAGTCATTCTTTCCTAAACTTCACCATTTTTTAAGAACTAAGGTTTTAAATTGAGGCTGACAGAGTAGTCTTTTGCCTGAGAAGTTGTACTGTTTTCTTTTTTTTTGCTTTGCTTTTTTGAAGTACTTCTGTTATTACTTCTAGTATTTGTGCTATTGACCTATGTGGACCTAAGCCAAGATGTCATGATGTAAGGGGTTGTACAAGTCACCTGTTAATTTAATAGATAGATTCTACACAGCAGCTCCTGGCAATTCTTTTTCAGAAGATAAATGTTATAGCACCTCTCTTCTGGCATGGTTTTTGATTGGATTGTATAGTGTGGCTATTGGCAAAAACATACAATAAATGCTTCTAAAAGTTATATCTTCATCCTGTGAAAAAAAAAGTTCTTCCATATCTTCTCAAATTTCACTGGTTAGTATTTATAATCCTCACTCAGTAATAGTACATAGTAAAATTAGTCTTTTCGAGGAACTAGGTCAGACTGTCATACCAAGTTAAGAATACACCAGAGGAAAAGTTTGGCTGCACATTTATTTCTGTAATGTGTAGGTAGTAAAACTTTCATTCATTGGCCTTGGGACACAGTTCCATCTGCTGGAGTTACTGTTGTGTGAGAAGCGGCAGCCCTTTGGACTTCACAGACATTATTTGGATGATTCCATGCATGTAGCAGATGCTTTCTGAGCATGAATTTGTGAGCCCTCTCTGAATTTTACCTGTATTAGAATCTGGGGGTTCAAATGTTTCTTAATCCCAAATGTGCTGATTTTGTTGCTACTCATTAAAGCCAGATGCCACAAACATCAGTTTGATTATCTACTGTTTTTACTGCTACTCTGACCTGCATTACAGGTTTTATAACTGCCTGTATTATACACATTAAACATATTTCCATATTCATGTATAAATTTTATGTTTTGACAATAGAAAATACAATTGAAGAAAAGGTTGTCTGACCTGCTGTTAGGCCTTTTACTAATAATTTAACTAATAAGTAATGGGGAAAGAATTACAGAACTGAAACACCTTTAACTCTTCTTTTTTTACAGATATTCATTCACTTTGGCATCTTTTTGTGTTAACATGCTTCTCCTTAAGCAGCATCTGCAGAAATACAGTCCACAGTTTGTTACAGGGTTTGGGCTGTAGACTGTGAAAGCCATGGCAAACCTGCAGCTAATACAGGAGGTGAATGGCCACTTTAGTTTTTTTTAATTGCAGTTCCAAAAAGAAACACTGCTGCATGTGATGGGTACCATTCTGTTTAAGTACACAGTTTGGTCTGAAAAACAGGAGTACTATAAAGTCAAACTGTATACTGTTGTTTGTGTTCACAGACATCTGTTATAGTCATTTTCACCTTCTATTGTCTCTTTCACCTTCTCTGTCTATTTTGCTTTGCATCCCTGCTTTGGAAGCAGCAATTGAGTAGCATTATCAAAACACTGTTGTCATTACTGCTGTGATTATTTCTAATTAAACTGATCCTTAAAAACAGCTGTGCCAATTTAAATTCTGTTCTAAATTCCAGCTGTGGGAGTGAGATGGAGAAGCATTTCTTGGTTTTGGAAAAGGCTGCATCAGTGTAGTAAAGTAGAAAAGCTTCTTCAGGGAGCTTTTGCTGGTTGTAGCTGGTAATTTTAGACTTGCAAAATCTTGGGGCTGATTTTCTTAGCAGCCTCATAATGTGGTAGTAAGGAGGATACTGTCCCACTCTGTAGGTTTGTTACTTCAGGCATGGGTTGTTCTTAGCAGATCTGCTTCTGACTGTGCCTCTGAACAGCGCCAGTAGGGTGGTTATAATTTTGTCTGCTGCAGCTTGGCCCTGGAATGATACAGATAATTGTAAAAACCTGTAGGAAGAGATCTGGTAACATGAGAAAATTCTCATTAATACTTGGCTCTTGCAGGAGAGAATGGTTTAGCATTTACTGTTTCTATCCCATTATAAGGTTTTTCAGTTCAGGTATATAATAGCAGGCATTAAATATTTTATGGCAATTTGTGAATGTGTGGGGCTGTGTAAACAGTGTGGTCTATTGGCTTTTTTGTTTTCTTTTCTTTTTTTCAAAGTAAAGCCATTCCTGTTAGCTGTATTTTTTTTCAGCAAGGCTATTGCAAGGCTTTTATTTTTTTCTGTGAAGGTGAGTAACAAGATTGATGTGCGTGAGCTGAGAGTATCCCCTTGTATCTGGCAAACTTTGCTCCTTTCAGTTTTGTAAGACTGTTTGTAAACAGCTCAGCTTAAGACTTGAACCTGTTTCAGTTTTTCTCTAATTTATAAAGCAATTGGTAAATCTGGTGCATTCATTGCTAGAACTTTGAAGCCTTGCTGCTGCTTTCTAATAGAAGGGGGTTAGTAGATGCATTACCATTCTTAGTGTGCTGTATTTCACAATACTAAAAAGACATTTTTAACATCACTAACATTTTGAAGTTTTTCCTTCTTCCAGGAGAGTAGCGGCAGCATCATTGTCAGTGCTTTTTAGCAAAGTTCAATTTAATTTCTTTTAACTTTTTAAGACAACATCTGGGGAAGACGTACGAGACTTCACCAAGGTGCTGAAGAACAAGTTCCGCTCAAAGAAGTATTTTGCAAAACATCCGCGTCTTGGCTACCTGCCTGTGCAGACAGTTCTGGAGGGTGACAACCTGGAGACGTAAGCTTAATTATAGAGCAAATGCTTTTGGCATTATTAGTCTGCTCCATTAAGAACAAAAAAAGTGAAAACAAAGAGTGGGCAGTTTTTATACATTTTTATTTCAATAAGTATTTTGCTATATAGTCAGGTAGCAGTTAAATTTGGGGGGATCTTAGTGAGTGTTTTATAAAAAAAAATAAAATAAAATACTTTTATCGCCTTCAGGATACTGGACTTCTGGAACCTTCCTCTTTATATGGTCATGGTTAAGTCCCTAGAGTTAGAAATCTCTGAGCTAATGAGGTTCCTACAAACTTCACAAATACAGGAGGACTGATAGAGCAGAGAACTGTCTGCGTCTCCCCAGTTATTCACTGTGCTGACAGAAATACTCTATTTACTTAGGTGGTTGATCGCTGTCAGCAAAGGATGCTCTTATATGAAAAAAATCAAGATGTTTTAACAGGGCACCAGCAGTGGTTTCATGAATTGATTCCTTGTGACATCTTGGAGTTTGTGGTTGCTTCTGCTTGTGTTGTCTGAACACTGCACCACTTAGTCACCACCAGCATCCACTGTGGGACTTCAAGTTATATGCTCTGCTTGTGTGGCAAAGCCCAGTGCACTTGTCCATGCTCAATTTTGTGACCAGAGGATTGTGTTGCTTTTTTTTCTTAAGTAAACAAAACCCACTCATTATCTGTTTAAGAAACAGAAGGAAGTAATCTGAAAACTGGCATATCTGATGGCCTGTGTTCTAAGCATAATGTACACACAGATGTTCAAATGCTATTCACCAGAGAAGTCCTTGACTGATCTGTATTTAACAACAAATATGTCACAAACAAAGGGAAGCAAAAGTTTGCCAATGGTGCCAGGAATTTGAGTATCAAAATTGTAATCACAGGTTGGGGTAAAACTCTTTTGGCCTATCATGTGGAAAATACACAGATAAATTGCCAGTACTGTGCTGAGGAAACTACTGGTATGGGTTCTCCCTGCCTCAGGTGACAATGCTCAGTTGTATGGTTCTTGAAAAAAGTTAAATCGGAAATCCTAAGTGCTTATCCAAGTGACAGAATAGTATACAATATATATTTACCTTATTTTTATGCAGTAGGAAAATAAGCACTAATAACTTCTATATACAGTGGGGTGTTTAGTTGTTGTGTTTCTTTTTTTCCCAGTATGTTTTTGTAAGAGTATTTTCTAGATAGCTTAAAAGAAATGCTCCAATCCTTGAACAGTATTTAAACAAATTGGTTGTGGTTTACAGATTCCAGTTTAAGCAATTATACTGTTTTGGTATTTTTTAGAATGTGATTTTTAACAAAATGCAGTTTGTAACTCAGTCTCCTGTCTTTCCATGATATGCTGTAATATCTGTTGCTGTCTCTTTTCAATGTCAGTTCTTGCTGGTTCAAATAATGAGTGGGTTGTTGGTTAAAATAATATGTGATTCTCTAGCATTCTCTTGCTTAAATGGCTCCGAAGTTTGTTTCATAGTTTCTTTCTTTCTTTCTTTCCTTTTTTTGTCTTCCTTACAGTCCTATCACTCTCATCAGTATGTGGCCAGAGCAATATGAGTGAGTATGCAGAATCCCTTTGTCCAGAAAGCTTGATAGACTACTTTTCTCTAAGCTGAATTGCTGCTAATCTGATGTGCATGAGCTATAGGGCATGGCTGACCCAAGGAACAACCCCCCTCGGCAATATTGTGAATTTATTTATTTGTCATGGGTCTAAGTTACTTTAAAATAATTCTACCTATATCATGAATTGCTTTTGACACCAATAACTTTTTTTTTTTTTTTTTTTTTTAATAGCCCTTCTCAGTCTCCACAGCTATTTCACGATGACACACACTCCAGGATAGAGCAGTATGCTACTAGGTAAGAAATGCACAGACTGTTTCTCATGAGTACACTGCATTTTGTGATTGATTCTTGCTGATTTTAATCTACTCTACTGGCTGGGCATTATTTATTAAAAAGATATAATTCTCTGTACTCAGAAGTAAGTCAAACATTTTTAAATCATCAGCTTCTGAATACAGTTATATTAAATATAAACTAGATGCTTTCCATCTGTCAACTGTCATACAAAATGAAAACTTGCAGAATTACTATATTATTTTTGAAATGGGTTGTTTTCCTTTTATTTCATTTTTAACTTTTGGGAATAATCTTAGCTTGTTGATATATAGTTTCTCTCAGATGCATTTTAGAGCCAACTTTTCTTTTACTTCTGTGATAGGCTGGCACTATTCATTGCCATTGACAGAGGATATATTAATTACGGATGTTTTACAACCGTTATAGGGTCACCCAACACCTTTTAGGATATGATGTTTATTGTACTAAGTCCATCTCTGTGCTTGAGTGTTTCATTGAGCTCTTTTCTGTCTGTTTGGAGCCAATGAGATTTAAGCACTAACCAGAGCTACTCTTCCAAAAATAAGTGAAGACAGTCTGTTTTTAGGTGAGACAGAAATTGATCCATACTCCCACAGGAACTGACTTGGTTTCACTTTGGATGTTTTTTTCTGTTGTAATTGCATCCTACAAACAAAATAAACTTTTTCAGCTTTTTGAATAAACATTAAAAGCTTATGCTCAAGTTACCTATTTGCTACTGTAATCTTATTTATGGGCAGCATAAATAAAGCTTCAAAACAGTTTGTTAACAAACATCTATTGGTACCTATCACATGATCTTTGTAGAAAGAGAAAAATGGAGCTCAAACGGATGCTGAAAGATTGTCTACTGTCAGCCTCATCTCTTTTCTTTTTTCTCTTTTTCATTTTTTCTTTTTCCTCTTTTTTTAATCTCAACAAACTGCATTTTCATTCTTCCTTAAAAATATAGTATATTGTCAAAGTTAGTATAGTATTATAAAATATAAAATATAAATATAAAAAGTAGTATATTGTCAATTACTTGGAACATGTCATTCATATAAATCACCCAGTATTTCTTTGAATCTGTGACTTCTCACTGCTTTAACCAATTGAAGACTATGGATGTCTACAATCTTTACACAAAGAAATCAGAGTTCTCTACAAAAATGTAAGAATTCCTTGTCCCTTTATGTCCTTTCTTCAGTCTGTAGTGCCATAATGTCTTTCTGTGTCCTGATGAGGCTATAACTATGTACCCCATTAAGAATCATTGGAGATACCAAGTGCTGTAAGCTGGTTTCCCTCTTCTCCTCCTCACATCTGCTCTTGATTAAATTTCTAAATGTGGACTGTGTGCTGTTTTTCAGAATGCAAAGCCCAACCTGTACCTGCTATGTGCAGGAGGTGGTTAGCCAAATAACAACAACAACCAAAAAACATACAAAACATATCCTTCCAACCTAATTTTTCTACTCATAAGCTATCTAGAAGTTTTAAAGGTATTTTTCCTCCAGTAATAAAATCTAAAAAATGAAGACATAATTTACTCTGTAGCTTTTGTAATTTTTATTATGTGCTTTCTAGGTGGATCTGCTACCATGAATATTTCACATATAAATTAGTAAATATCTTCATTATCCCGATCCTTTTATCTAAGCTTCTTTCAAGAAGTACTATGTTGATGGAAAACAGACCTGTTAGCCAATTAGGATTTCAGTGTTTTGAAAAGGATTCAGTGTTTGAAATTTCAGTGTTTTGAAATATTTGTTGAAAAGTGTTCATAACTGTAAATAGTTACGCATACCACCAGTGAAACTGGCAGTCAGCCTTATGTTTATGTGATTGTCTTTTTATTAGAGAAGATAACTAGGGCCTTGTTAAAAAGACTGTGTACCAAAAACAGTGTATCAGGGTTAAAACCTTTATTGTCACTATTTGAAGAACATTCAAGTCTGTTTTCCGATAACAATTCTTATGGTTACATTGTGCTTCAGCAAAAATCCTATGTACATACAGTGCATATCTGCAGTCAGCTGCCTTTTTCTTCTGTGTCACCTAAGGGTTGCTTCTAGTACACTTTCTCAGCTTTCAGTTTGTCTCTCACCTGAAGGCGTTTTGCAGCAATGGTGTTCCTTTCCTGTCTCCTTCTCCTGTCTCTTGGCTCCCCATGCTATTCTAAGCAAACCCTCACTGAATGGTGTGGATTGCAAACTTGATGGGAACAGTAGAATCTGCCTTTGCAAGATAGTTTTACTGACTTAGAAATTCAGGGAACACTTCTCTCTGAAAAAAAATGCTTTACCGCCTTATATGACAAGGGGGTATGAAAATGAGTTTAAAAATCAGCAGTGTTTCATGGGAGTCTTAAAGATGCTGAGCTGAATAGCATTGCAAAGACTTGTAAGCACCCTGTTTGTGCTTGTTGCTTGCTAGGAGCTAGAGCTGCTTGAGATGGCCTAGAGCAGAGATGGCTTGGATGTCTTGAGTCACTTAGCAGCTTTTCTGCCCTTCAGTTGAGGGAGCCTCCCTTTAGGACACAGCAGTGCACTGGTAGGCAAGGTGATCAAGACAACCTGTGCATGCTTTCACTGATGCTCCTCAACTCTGAGGAATACTAACAAGTATAGAGATGGGCAAACTTGTTCTGTGCTAAAAAAATACACGGGAGTTCATGTTTTTTTGTTGTTTTTGTTTTCAGGTCTTTACCCTCTGCTTTCAAAAATAAAGTTTGAAGATGCCTGTAATAATGCATATTGCACTTGCAAATTTGAGTGTGAAGATTAAGATATCTTTACAGCAAAGGAAATACCTGTATTTATATACATAGTGTCAAGTGTTTCTAATGTCTTACATAAAGTATATCTTCCCTAGAAAGCTGAATAGATAGAAAATTCCTGAAATAGAACAGAGAGTTATTGTGGTGCTAGTGATAATTTTACTGAAGTGAGAAATGCTCATCTGCAGCAGTTCACGTTCAGGCAGAATTTGCTATGAATCACAGTTTCTTTCACAATTTCGCAAAAGCAAGCAACCTTCAGGATAGAGATGCACAGAACTGGAGAGATGCAACATTTTATATTTCCTATGTTCTGGGGTGAATTCCTTCTGCTTTCTCATTGGTTGAGTACTGCAGGAATTACAGCCTATCCAACACTTCTAATTCCCTTAGCAGATGTGCCATCCCTGCTTACTAATTGATTAACCCCTCCCATTTCTCTTCCCCTTCTTGTTTAGTTTTTATCTATTATGGTATGCTGAGATAACATCTTGTGCTTAACCTTACCCTCTGGCTATTATTCAGACCATGGAACCAGTTTGTGCCAGTACTTCTCCCGAAGTTTCTCAGAAATGCAGATCTTCTATTCTGCAAGCAGGAATTTCTTGTATCCAAGCTCTGCAGCACTTCTTTGATATCAGTATATCTTATTGTTATGCACAAATGACATTTCTTTCCCCACACGTAGATACAGAAAATATACTTGTTCTTTGTAGCTTAGGAAGTAGAATTAGTTAATCATAGCATAAGTTTCTTATAAAAGTTCTCTGAATTATAGGGCTTTTTTTTGGTGAGCAGATCTACATATTTATTCCTATTCATGTGTACCAAAGTTACCACATCTGAGCTGATCTTCTCAGTGCCCCTATTGAAAACTGTTCAGCACAGTCTCTGAAAGTCATGGTCTTTCCCTGCCTTTCAGGCTTGCACAAATGGAAAGGACCAATGGCTCCTTCCTCACAGACAGCAGTTCCACCACAGGAAGCGTGTAAGTAACTCTTGCTCATTCAGACTGTTAGGAACCTTGGTTATAGATGTAGATTATAATCCTTTGTAAGTTGTAACACGAAATTTAATTTCATGTCACTGGAAAAAAATCACTATTCTGTTGTTTCTATTTTGTGTTCCTTTCCTGCTTTTATCATAGTATAAAAGAAAACTTCTGTGTCAAAGTAGGCAGGGGAATGGGTCAATAATTTTTGCTACCTCCTGGAACAGTTTTATTCATTTTAAGAAAATGATCAATACTGCAGGCTGTACAGAAGAGTGTTGCCATTTCTTGCTTAGGTATCAGTTTACTGGCTACTCATTCATGTTTGTACTTGGGAATTTAAACATAGTCCTACATTATTTTATCAAAGCTGTTTTCCTTTTTAATTATGTGACATTTTTATTATAAAATGCTTTGTTAAAATGAATTGATGAACTTGAAAAGCATAAAGCCCTTTGAATTACTGATGAATTAAGTACAGATTGTTTGGTGATAAAATACATTGATGTTTTAACCTTCCTGTGTCTTCCGCTCTGTTAATTAAATCAGTGTAGTGGGACCCTGCCTCTTTGCAGTTATTAATTAATAAAATAAACTTTTTTTTAAGGGAAACCAATTAGTTAGAAAATGCTGTTATTCTCAGTATCTCTTTCATTTACTGTTTGAAAATTGGACTATGAAGTTGCCTCCAAATTTACTAGCATTGTCAGATTTTAAATATTCTACTTCAGAGAAGCACTTGTGATAGCCTTCAAATTCTTTTCTGTTTGATAAGCTCTACTTATATAAAGCTAATTTTTTTTCTCCCATGTGTAACTGGGAAACCAATGGCAGAAATGCAGCCAAACCATTTCCTCTTGGTTTTGCGAAAGAAAGGAAAAAAAAGTACTGTTGTTTGATAGGGAAAGCTGGAATCCTGAAAGCAGCAAAATGTTTATACACTTGATTGAGTTGAGAATACTTTGGATTCTAAGAATGTACACACATTCATAAGACCAAGCAACCATCCATTCTAATATTAATAGATGTATGCATTTATTTTTTATTGGCAATTCAGCTGCTGATTTTTACATGCAATTTTCTTTTTCACTTATAAAAGTATTCTTTATTTTAAAAAGAGGGGTGAACATAGTGAATGTCCGTATAAAATTGTTAGAGAAACTTTACAAATTTGTATCTCAGTCCTGTTGTCAGAAGAGGACTATTACACAAGAAAATATAAAGAAGTTCAGAGGCCAGAAAGGACAAAAAGAAACTATTTTATCCAGTGACACTTTCTCTTTTCTCTGCAGATAACATTGCATATTTCTGTTAAGCTACGTGCAGAAGTACTTATAAAATTCTGAAGAATTGTCATTTAAAACTTATAATTAAATTATTGTAGAAAATGGAAGATACTAAACTTATGATGTGTTAAATGTTACCTCATAAGGTCAGGATCCCAGTTTCATTTATAATTCACCTATAGGGAGAATATTGGGAATCTAGCTTTATAGCTCAGCTTGATTTGTATTGTTTGGCAGCTTGACGTTAAAACGTGCATGCTGTAATCATTCTGTATAGACTGAATTAGAAGGAGCAATTTGAAACTTGGATGTGCATTTTTCAGCTCAGCAGCATATGCAGTAAACCTGAGAAAAATCTCATTTTCTTATATTCTTTTGAAGCTGTAGGAGATTTTTGGTGATTTTAAAATTAAATTCTCTCTTTGAAATTGGAGTTACATTCTGTGATCTTTATCAGTCCTTGGTAATCCCACAGCTTACTGTGGACCTATAACAAAACCAAAGTTGCACTTAGTATTGGAAGAGCCCTTGCTTTAGCCTTGTCAGGTTAACAAGTTCATCATCAGTAAGTTTAACACGCTTCATTCTTCAGAGGGTATGTGTAAGAATTTTTGTTCATAACCACCAAGGAAGACTACGGAGAGACAACAAAAAAGCTTCTGCTGTTAGTTAAACATTGTGAGATTTCTTCACAGAAATGAAAAATAAAACATTCTTCAATGAAATGTCTTCTTTTTTAATTAACCTCTTGTCTTGAATATCTTAATGATATCCCTTAACTCTTTAGGGATTTCTGCACTCCACTAAGATGTGAAAATTCGACTGAAATATGTATTTTCCTGAACTGGAAAAGTATTTGTAGACCATTCTCTTAACAACAATGACAATTTAACTATCTCATGTTCTAATTTTCTGACATAACAGCATTAAAGACTTTTCATAAGGAGAAATGAAGACTTTTCAACAAATAATGTGAAATGGTATTCCTTGCAGAAAGCCATATCTTACAATTTGACAAATCACAGTGTAGGAAAATTAAGACAGAAGACATTTTAAGAGAAATAGGAGAATGTATTTCTCTTATTCCTGTAACATATGAACCATCCTAGCTAGCCCACAATGAAACTAATTGTACTGGACAATAATATGTTAGTGTGTAAATGTGAATGTTTAGTAGCTGGTTTCTTTTCTTTCTTTTTTTTGTTTGTTTCTTTTAACGAATGCCTTTAATACCAGTCATTTTAGTGTCTGCAGAGCTGTTGATGGCACTTTACAGTCAACTGAAGATATTTTTCTTGTTAAGGAGCTATGCACTCAGGTGCAGGGGTAAGAGCAAGCAGTGAACAACAGTGATACATACCACTGCCACTCAGTGTCTTATGAGTCTGTATGTGAACTGCTGAATCAAGGCCTGAACCTCTGATTGATCACCTGAGACGAGCAATGAGTCAGCCATGGAAGCACAGGTGAAGGCAATTCACCTGTGCTGCTGGAAGGGGTGGAGCCTGGCTCCAACTCTCCTAGACCCATTTAAGAGCTGACTAACAGTGGGGAAGGATCTCTTTTTGGAGATCCTTCCTTTGGAGTTTTACAGTAAGCCCACGACAAGGGTATGCACTCTCTCTATTCTTTTTCTTGGTGTAATACCCTGCTTAGCCAAGCTCTCTGGTATATTTCATAATTATAACATCTGTATATTCATTGATTATACAGAGTCAAAATAGAGTCCCGGTATATAGCACCTACATACTATAACATGGTATAAATGGTTGAAAGGCGACTTGTCATAATGAGGAATTAGCTCCAGACTTAAGTTAGAGACCAAAAGAGCATTTCAGAGTGCCTTCTTGAACCTGCTCTGAATATCTGGCATCACATCAGTAGGTTAAGGTATGGTTTATTTGTACTTGAATACATGGTGCTTGATATGAAAAGAACACTGCTGGAAAAGTGAGGATAATGGAGGAAGCAAATATACTTATCTCTTACTATCTAAAATCTTAATCAGGTAAAATAATAACACTGATGAAAAGTGGCTGTCAGGAAATACGAGTTTTTCTCTGCAACTCAGTCTTGATGAAGGAAAATAATGTGTAGTGGGTGGTTTTTTTTTTTTTTTTTTTTTTTTTTTGTCTTGCTTCCTTCATGCATGTTTTGGAATCAATCTGTTGAAAATATTTTTCTAGAGAGAATGATATTTCAAATGCCATTTGCACTGACTAGCCTTGTTGGGGTGTTCTTCTCACTTGAGATGTACTTCTTTCAAAGCTGACCTTCTAGGATGTTATTTTCACTGCTTTCTTGTATGATGGAATGCTGAAAAGGAATTGCAGTCTTTACTTTTGAAATAATTTTGTGTAGTTCTGCTGTTTTCTTGAAGTATGCAGAGTCTTCAGAAAAATAACTACCAAGAAGACTAAGGAAATTATTAGGATGCTGTGTTTTTATTTTGGTGACCAAGTGCTGTCTCCAACCAAATTTGATGAATAAAGTTCTGGATTTCTCAAAATTCAAGTATTTTTCATGCCACAAAGCACATCTCGCTCCTTTCAGTTGTAGGTCATTGTGAAGCCCAGTGCTGGAAATCCTGTGCTACTAATGAATCTTAATTACTAGTGAGCCTTAATTACAGTCATGGTGCAGATTTAAGACACTGGTTATTGAAATAGTAATTCTGCAAGTTAGACTAGATGTGAAGACCTGGTAAAATCATATTTTTGTTTTAGAAGACTGTTTTTATCAAATTTACCTTTAGTACATGAAAAAGACTGCTGTCATTTGCAAGATATGCCTTAAAAAAGAACAGTCAATATTTACTCTGTCACATACAGACATTCGGGCTCTAAGACAATGATTGAGGAAGGAAGTGAATTTTTTCCCTGGACTTAATAACTGAGAGTCAAAAATATAACAGTCTGGACTCCTTGAAAGAGGGTTTATCTGTTTTGGTGTCACCTATAGGACACAATGGCATGAAAAATATCTAAATATTTCCACTGTAAATTCTTTCTTAAAAGTGGATTATATGTCATTAAAAAATGAGGGTATACCTAATGTAAAATCTCAACAGAATTTAAGTTTGAATAAATTCAAATACAATAAATCCAATTTTGCAGAGCATAATTAAAAAAATCTGTTTCGAATGACCTACATAGCTGCTTATAAACTAATTCGTCATCTTAAAAAGCAGACAGTATCTTTCTGCTGCCTAATTAAAATAGGCAGACTAAACCTCTTTATTCAATGAACCTTCCCTGACAACATCAACACTTCAGCACAAAAGAAGTCTGTAATACAGTTACACCGTATCATTTAAATTAATATTTAAATAGTGTTTTGAAACCTGAATAATAGAACTTTGTTTATTCTCTGTAATCTGCTTTAACACTGTGCTGCTTTGCTTGCTGAAGGTGTTGATGTTAAGATGCTACCACTTTCCTCCTTATTGCAGCTGTTTCAGTTTGCATTGTGGGAACATCCTGCATGTTTCAATGGACACACAGTGTATTGTGGCGTGTAAAGCCTCAACAGATTTCACATCACTTTGGCAAAAAAGCTAGATTATAAGGAGTGGAGTTTTTGTTTTGTTTTTACTAAAATAGAAAAAGGATGGAGAATTGGCATTTTCATTATCACATCAGAACCTGGTCCAAACTTGATTAACTACACTTCTTATGGTTTTATTTATTTTAAGGCATTACAAAGAAGTCATTTGCAGTTTATATTCTCAGCTTCTTGTTTTCACTATTTCTGAACCATTAGCAGCATTTGTTCTTCATGCATACATTAAACTGTTGCTACACATTACTACTAATCCTCTTTTTCCTGTGCATTGTGTATTTATAATATTTTGTGGTATTTTAGAAACAAATCATAAATTTGAATACAATTTGCTGAGATACACATCTAACATTTATACTTTAAAATCTTACAAGCTTATTTTGTACTCTTAGTCCTTTCACATGAACAAGCAAATGAAACCCTTCAGCTCAACAAAGTTGTTTGTTCGTGTCATAAATGTTTTTGCTCTGTCTTAATCTGTATTGCTGTATTGCTCCAGAGAGGATGAGCACGCCCTTATCCAGCAGTACTGTCAGACACTGGGAGGAGAGTCACCTGTGAGTCAGCCACAGAGTCCTACACAGATACTGAAATCGGTGGAAAAGGAAGAGCGAGGAGAGTTGGAGCGCATCATTGCTGACCTTGAGGAAGAACAAAGGTGTTTCATAAGTATCCTATTTAGTCTTTGAATTGTCAGTTCATTGTTTGAGCTAGGTGTATGCCAATATTATTGTTGGAGAAGATGAGAAGAGATGCCTTTGGGAGTCACCATTACAATGATTGCAGGAAAAAAGAAATCAGCCAAGGCACGTCGTGCATGGCATAACTCTGTTAGGTAGAGCAGATGAGTCTACAATAAAACAGCATAGGTTCATCTCTACTTCATTGTGTAGAATTTTTTCATAAACTACATGTCAAGACATTGTTTTTGAGCTATTGATATTCTCTAGTTGGAGATAATGATAGCATAATTTGATCTAAGGATGTTTTTATTTTAATTTATTTACATCATCATTCTCTTCAATATATCAGGAGTCTGCAGATAGAATACGAGCAACTAAAAGAGCAGCATCTTCGGAGAGGAATTAACCCTCTTGCATCACCTCCTGACTCCGTTGTTTCACCTCAGCATGCTCCTGAAGATGCTGAGCTCATTGCTGAAGCTAAGCTTCTGAGGCAACATAAAGGTCGCCTGGAAGCAAGGATGCAAATTCTGGAAGATCACAATAAGCAATTGGAGTCTCAGCTTCACCGACTGCGTCAGCTACTTGAGCAGGTGAGTGTATACTCATGGCTGTCTTTTCTGGCAGGTGATTTCTGCATTGTGGATTTCTGGATGGTGCAAAGGTGTTGGAATTTAACTGTAGATGTTTTCTCAGTCTGATGACTGATTTTTCTCAGTCATTTCTAGAGTGAAGAGGCATTTTTCCCGCTCTGTTCTGAATTACTGAGGGTGTCAGATGAGCACAGAATAATTCTAAGTGCTGGAGTGATCATGGCAACTTAAGAAATATACACATAAGTGCAACATTTTTTTTCCAAATTTAAAAGCAGCGGGAAGTAAATATATATTTTTCCAAGTAGTGGTACCAGTCACAACCTGTATTTGACTTCAGTTTTCCAATGTTTCCTTAAGTTATTTCTTTTTGTTGCCACAGTCAGTTACTGAAATGTTTCTTGATACAACAAAGACAGATTGCCAAAGATATTTCTTATATGCAAAGGATCAAGTATTTCCATTCAGAAGTCCAGTTTTTGAATAGCATGTTTACGCTTATAAGCTACAGCAAAACGATCTACTTACAGGTAGGTGTTGCAGTCAAGAGCCTTTCTGCAAATGCCAGTAGCTAGAGATTGTAGAATTTCTTTGTTGGAGGAGGAAATGTTGATCACTTTTGAAGAACATGCACATCTAGATAGAAAAAAATAAAATGGCAAATTCTACAAAGTGTTGTTAGAGATGTTAGCTTGTAGAACATTGTGTGGGAGCTTAAATGTATGAATCTTTTCCCAGAAGTAATCATGACCATTGGGTCGGAGTCCAGTAAGGCGAAGAATTCCTGCCTTCCTCAAACTCTGGATGATTAGTTGTATGATCAGAAGACTTAACTAAGCTAAAAAACAGGTTGCATAAAACAAGTATCAGGATGGTGTAAGTTCCTGCTGTTGATGATACCCTTACTACAGTGATGAAGATTCTGTTGTTGTTCCTCTGTTTGGCTGGCATTTTTTTAGGTAGTCTTGGCATCGCTGCATTAGAATGCATTTGTTCCAGTGACTTCCCTTCCCCTCTAGCAGAATATTATTGTTGTTGCTGCTGTTAATCTAGCATATTCAATCAGTGTTTGAGTAGTTTACATATTTAACAGGGTAGATAATTGGTGCAGCTGTTGATAATCATTCATGAAGTATCTTAACTATTGCCAACTCTAGGTGCTTTGGAGAAGAGTTTTAAACTTGTAAAGAAACTGCTGTAGAATAGAAGCACGGAAGTTCTGCCAAAACTACAGACAGTCTCAGCATAGTGCTTAAGCATGAAAATGTTCATCTTTTCATTTTTTTTCTAATTTGTCTGTAGATAATCTAATATTGTATTTTTATAATCATTGAGTATCTTTATAACATTCTTAATAAGATCTTTAAGATATCTGTATGTGTTGTGCTAGTGGGCAGTGGCTTTGAGGAAACAGCAACATTTTCTTCTTAGCAGTTCTGCCTCTGGATTTTTTTGATTGTTCTGCAACCTTTGGTTTCTGATAGGGTAAGGTAGAACAAAGAACTTTTGAAATAGTTCTGATTTGTTTAAACCATGTTTGCTATACACTTGCTCTTTTGCTTACTGTCCACCATTCCCCTCTTCTGGGGAGTCATGCTAGGCATCTGGCTGCTTCTTGTGCTCTTCCCAAAGACGTTCCTATTTCTGTTCTGTCCTCTTCTAATGGAGTATCTGGTACTAAGTCAGATATTTAAGAATATCTGCGTTATTGCTTTTGTAGTGTCTGTGATTTTTCAATATAGCTTTCTGAATACATCATTACTGTATGATTTTGTGTTCTTTTGACCTGCCACTAAGCAGTTTTTTGCAATCTGTCTCCAAGGATGCTGAAGCTATTTCACTGGAGGGCCTTCAAAAACTTAAATAATTCAAAATTTCAGAGTATATTCTTTGGAATTTCTTTATGTCAACATCAATACAGTTTTGAAGCAGCACTGAATCATGTTACTGTCCTCTAACTTTCTGGAAAAAATGACCGCTCTTCAGTATGTTTGTTTTTCTGTCTAGGCTGTTCACGGTGTGTGAATCTTTCCCCCTCTCACTGCTTGGAAAAGACTTTTTCAGAAGCCAGCTGGAGATCTAAGTTTATTTATTTCTTTTGTTTTTGTGAACTGTCCCAATTACATTTTTAGTAGATGTAAAAGAATTCCTTGTCTTGTTAATGAGATAGGATAATCTTCCATGCAAATTATCTAAGTCCAAATGTCAAAATACTCAACTGTGTATTTCCTTTAGTAATAATTATTGGTGTTAAAGGACACCACTGTCCATCTCAAATATTTTTTCAAATCTTTGCTGTGATTGGCATTTCATGCTCTCTGTTTCTTTTGTCAACAGCAAAACCCTTAATTTCTCTTCTCCGCTCTGCTTCCTGACTGTTTTTTATGTTAACAAAGTGCCACTGACTCTAAAATACTGAGACCTCTCTGTCTAAGAAATGTGGGTAGAAAATTAATGGAACTTAGAAACTCCTACAGTAACTTAGATCTATATCAGAGCATTCAGAGACATTCTTTAGCGAGCACCTTTAGCAGAAAAGCGCGTGCATCCTCACTGTACATTTGCTTTCTTCGGGTCACAATTCTGAGGTTAACACACTATTTTTATTTTAGCAAGCCTAAAGGATTGGTAGCTGTCACACAATATTGTCATTTTTGTCTGCCTGATTGATTATAGTGCCAAAGCAGAAGGTGAAACAGAATTTGCTTGTGACAGCTTTGATACCATCATGTTATGTTAATAATATGGGGAAAAAAAAATCCATTTTCACCTTTTATTTTATACAGCTATTTTAGATACTACATGTACAAAATAGAATTAAGACCTATTATGAAGGACATTTAAAGTCCAATTCGATTTTTCTTTGTCTGAACAACTGAATAGCTGTTTCATGCTGGATTTGATATTGAATTTAATGGAAGTTAACATCATCTATCAATGGATGTACGGTAAAACTGTAAGACAAGATATGTGGGGTGCAGCTCCCTCTTCTCTATTGCTGAAGATCCTCTGCTTTAAGCAGAAGTGAAGAGAGCTTTGTGTTTTTTGTGACTGGGAGAATAAGCCAGGAAAAAGAAGGAACATCTGCATTGAATTTGGAAAAGGAATTAGCCTGTTTCTGAAGTGTTCTGTAGCTAAGATGTTTGGGACGTATTTGTTTAAACAAGGATGGCAACAGAAGTCAGGTGAGTAATGAGTGTGACTTATCTGACCCTTAAGCTGCAGTTGAGGCTCTTCTATAGGAAAGACACCAGCCAGAGTCACACACAAGTTTGTGTTGATCCAAATTTATTTAAATTGTTAAAATAAATATCTCTCTTGAGATCCTTTAGAACTGCAGTATTAAGGAGAAATCCCTCAGTTTCAGAATTTTCTGCAGAACTTATTTGTCCCCTTGTATCTTTATTTAGTTTTATGTAACAAAAAATACATCACCTCCCAGAAATTGAAGTATTGAGTTTCGATTCCACAAGTTCTTGATGCTCATTATGTAGCCTTAGAAAAGAGACTGATTTTTCTGCAACTCCAGTTCTTTCCCATTAAAATTTGGGTTATCTTTCATTAAAACTGTTAAATTGCATAAATACATGCAGCTATTGCCTCAATTATTATTTAATTTTGTCAGTATCTGATTAAGGCTATTCCTCCACTGCCAGAGCTCTTCCTCTGCTGCTCCAAACCCCACTATTCATCTGCTGAGCTTGGTCTTGACTTTGTAAGAAGAGGATTTTGGTTTTGTTTGGCTTTTCTTGTTACTGTAGACATTATGAATAAATACTGTCTAATGAAAATGAATTAATTAGGCATTGGCCTCTGATTAGAAAGAAGTGTGTTTAAAAAATAAAATTCAACTGTGATTCTGACTGCTACTGCAATATATGATAGGTCAATATAAAGTATTCCAGTATGCTTTATTTGATCTCGGTTAATCCCCTGTTAAGAGTCCTCATGCTCTGCGTTTTTTTTTCTTTGTCATTTGCAACAGCACTGCTAAGTGACAGTAAATAACCTTTACTACTAATTTGTCATTTAATTTTGTAGGCGTTTCCTTTGTGTCCTAATTAGACTTGACTTTGCAGTCTTGCTATCCTTTGTCTAGCCTTTGTGTTGCTGTACTGCAGTTTACCATGAAGTCCAGCACTGATCTTCCTCACTGAGTCATCTCTGCATTATTTATCCACATTTTCTGCTTCGTGAGGGGTGGAAATCCGGTCCAGGTACTAGTGTGCATTTTGAATGACTCAGATCCTCCCTATCCATGGTGTGGACAAACACCTATTCTGTTACTGGAGCTACCTTTGTTCTACACTGAAGTAACCTGTAGCCTTCAGAGGGGTTACTTCATCTCCTTAGCTCTGAACTCTTCTTGAACAGCAGTTGCTGTACAGAATTTCCTGGGATTAGTTACCCCTGGCTTGGTATATTTTAAATCACTAAATTCATTTTACCTAGACTCTGTAGCTGGGCTGAAGCCTTATACTGAATAGCAAATGACTTAAATACTCAGTAGGCATTCACTGCTCATACTGATGTCTTGATGGTAAAATCCTTGCCTGACGTGAGAGCATTTCCATTTTTCTTTGTCTTCTAAGTGCAGAGCAATCTCTCTTGATTTATTCTTTTGGTCAAATTTGGAAGTTGGTATTGTCATAAGGAAAGAGAGATGAGATTGGGAAGAGGAAAACAGATTTGTTGAATGTTCAAGGGAACATTTTGTTGTCTCAACATAGTGTGAGACAATTTGCAGTTTTTTGTTGAAGGTTGTTTTTTTTTTAACTTAAGTAATTGAATTTGCTGTGAGCCTAATGCTGTGAACTACCAATGAGCAAAGTTGTGCACAAATGAGCTGTTGTGTCCATTCCTTCTTTTCCATTCAGTTCCTCTTCCATACTGTGGAGACACAGCAACAGCATGTGTGGTGGATGGTAGCTACTACTTCACAGATTTAACGGTTCTCCTAAATCTGGCATTTTTGTTTGGCTTGGTTGTGAAATAAGTTTAGCAAAATAATTTCTGGATTGAACTGATGCTATTAAGTATGATCGGTCACCCTAGCCAAAGCTTCTCAGCACAGCTTAGCTGGCTGTCTTGTGTGTGCACATATGTCTGTGTACATATGTAAGTGCATACATGTATCATAGAATCACAGAATGGCCTGGGTTGAAAAGGACCACAGTGATCATCTAGTTTCAACCCCCCTGCTATGTGCAGGGTCACAAACCACCAGACCAGGCTGCCCAGAGCCACATCCAGCCTGGCCTTGAATGCCTCCAAGGATAGGGTATCCACAGTCTCTTTGGGCAGCTTGTTCCAGTGCATCACCACGTACATATGCATGCATAGCATATCCAACCTCATTAATAACATTGTGTAGTTTTTAGGCATAGCTGCGTTGAGAGCCTTCTCAGGCTATTTGGATTGTACTTAACAAATTGTGCTTCTGTGTCACACCACTCATAGGTGAATATCATTATTAATTAAGGTGTCAACTGGAGTGTTATAGAATTATGCTTAAGCATGATTTTTTAATAGGTTGTTTTGTTTTGTCTTTATGATAGTTGTATAGACCTAAGCCATCTTTGCATACTCTGAAGACAAGGTGGCAGGATGACCATATACAAGCTCACACTTGGATTATGTAGGTATCACTTACCTAAATTTGCATTTCACTGTCTCCCATGTAGCCTGAGTCAGACTCCCGGGTTAACGGTGCCTCTCCCTGCACTTCACCCCAGCATTCAGCCCTCGGCTACCAACTCGATCAAGAGACAAGCTCACAGTTTCATCAAGCAGGTGAGTGGTCAGGTAATGTGCTATGTGAGTCTGTAGATGAATACTGTGGATGATTTTTTTTGCATATTTCTGAAATTATTTACCAACTAAAATACACAAAATGAGACTATCTTTGTCCAGGGGCAACGCATGTTGCACCTAGAGTGCTGCACCTAGAGTTGCACCTTGCAGCTGCTTTCAGGTATCACAAGGTTCTGAGTGGTGGATGTCTATCACAGTTTTTTGGTCTGGCTCTTCTGAACTACTGGGCTAATGTCCCCTCCCCTGGGAGAACCAGATTGCATTGGAATGAAATGGCCAACATCTGTTTGTCCTACAATACATGTATACAGCCAAGTAATCTATCAGATACAGGAACAAATGTCCAAATGCGTGTAATTGAAACTTCCTGATTGCTGCTTTAAAAATTGTGTGTTCCCTCCTTATTCTGGTACTTTGACCCCAACCCTCAAAGGCTTCATATCTTTAGGAATTATTTAGTATTTAATAGTACAGCCTCTGCACATCAGGGGATTTCTCACTTGAAAGATTATTTTAAATTCTCCAATAGCAAAACTCATTAATTCCACTGGCAATTAGCAGAAATAATTATGAACCATTGAATGTTCAAAAATAGGAGAAAAAGTAACAGATTTTTCTCAAACTGTCTGTGTAATTTCCTCCCTATTTTTCTTTTCAAGCCTTTGTTTCATAAATTTAAGAAAATTATGTTATTTCTGTGGAAAGACAGAAAAAAACATTCTTTTGCATACTGGGAAGTTTTCATTCAGCATTGATGTGTGTTTTCATTATAATTTGTCAGAAAAAGCATGGGACTTCTCTGAGTCTGATTTAATGCAATGGTAAATTTATAAGTGATGCTGTCTAATTACAGAGCCAGTTATACTCCTTAACCATTCCATCTGCTAAGTTTACACAGCACTTAAAAAATACCACAGCAATGAGGATTTTAAAACTAGTGAAATTACTGGTGCATATTGAATAAGTTAGATGTTAAGCTATCTGACTAAAAAAGCGAAGAACATAACTGAGCAGTTATTGAGTATGATCCCTCCATCTTGTTAACCTTTTACTTAACTGTAAATTCTCATAAGCTGCATCTTGTTGATAGTTCCTTCCAGTTACATTTTGGGTGCAGTGATTGAGCTTTAATAACAGAAAGGTATTTATTCTGCAAATCAGTAATTTAACTTTCATGTCCTCTCCCAGATCTGTCAGTTATCAGTGACAGTTCCTGCACATTAAGTTACAGATGCTTCAGCTAATGATTTCTGATGAAATGTAAAGTAATATTCAAATGGATGATTGGATGAGAATGCCTTTAAGAATCTCTTGTCTTTTTTTATTTCCTTCTTACTAAATTAATTGCTTTCTTTGTTGTCATATCTGCAGATGACTTGTTAGTTCCACCTCATGATACCAACACAGATCTGACAGATGTTATGGAGCAAATCAACAGCACATTTCCAGCTTGCTGCTGTAAGTGTAACAAAATACCTGTCTGACAGTATTAGTGAATTTGAGGTGGTCTTATGAAGAAAAAAGTCATTCCAATGGTATCAACTAAGAAAAGATCTTCTGTCTGATAAGATATCTTGTCAACATATACAAGTTACGGAACTCTGTTCTTCGTGGTTACTCAGTATTCATTCTCCCATATTTATGAAGGGAAATTAAAATTTTAAATTGAAGTCATTTGCAGTAAGAAAAACGTCTTTTTTTTTTCATTTGTGTCTGCATTAGGGAAAAAGACACCTAGAAGTCCATTTCATGCTTCTTTAACAGAAATTGAAAAAAAATTGCCATAGGCTGCAACAGGGATCAATGCTGATTCCCTGAACTAATTATTGAACTAGTTACTAAACAAATTGGCCAGACGAAATAACCGTTAATGCAGCACATAAGACCATTCCCTGCTTAAATACATTGAAAGTTAATATTTTATTCAGTGTCTATTAAAGTAAAATCAAATAACTTCATCTGCATGGCTTCTGTCAGCCAACATATGCTTCTTCGGGCACTGTTCCTTGAAGAGTGTCACTGCACTTGGAAGAGTGAGTAGTTATCTTTCTGGTTCAATCAGTATTTCATACAGACTGTTTTATTGGTAGGCATCAGTTAAAAGTGGCAACTTTGTCTTTTTTTTTTTTTAACCTGTGCACATACCTTTATCTTCAGCTCTTCTACTTTAGCAAAACAGTAGTGAAAGCTGATACATTCTTCCATATTCAACAGTTCTTTGCAATGAAATGTAATAATGGTGGTTAGTTTTAAAAGGCACAAGTGAGACAGTGGTGTTAATGTCCAGTCCTTTTGGAAACACCAGACCTCTGCTCTATTCTATGTTGTAAGCTCAGTGAACCTTGTTAAAATACCTCTTATCTCTTGTATGTGTATACATCTGCTGTGAAGAACTGCATGAAAGATGATGCACTTTGCACATTTTGAGAAAGCAAATTAGAATTTAGCAAAAGTGGTTTTGATAAAGATAACTCTTGATATTTTCAGTGAATTCAGTAGTTCAGAGCCTATTGCTTTATAAATTAAGGATTTGATTCTAAGGACCATCTGCTTTTGAAGTCAACAGATAGTGGAGCTACCTGCCACACCTCAGAGGTGTGTTGTGTAGTAAGTAGAAAATACAAGGAAAGTACAGCTCTTGTTTTTGCAAATAAGTCTCTGGCTTGTATCAGTAGGTACTAGTTGTATTCCTTCTTCAGTTACGCTGTAGGGTGAGCTGAGGACTAAGTGCTATCTGACATTTTGTTGTGATGTTAAAATATAACCAGTGTTTAATAGCTAATTTCCCTGCTTTGAGTTAATGACAGGTAGATCCTAGCAACAAAACCATGGCAGCACAGCTTCCAGAAAGTAAAAGCTAGCAGAAGCACTTTTCTTTTTCTAGTACAGCCTTGAAGTCCAGAAGTAATTTGTTCAAAAAGCTTTGTGTCTTCTAGTGACATTAACTGGTCTTTGGGACAATGATAAAGGTAATTTGCCCTCCACAGACAAGATGCCAGTGACCTTTATCAGTGCTAAGGACTGCTTTGCCTGCCCCTAGCTCTAACGGGGAGGGTGATGACATCTCTGAAAAAAAAAGTACGAGTTCCTTCTGCTGAAGGTGTAACTTGAAAATAATTAAAAATATTTACTTGTTTGAAAACAGTAGGGAAATTTTCTCGTGCGCTGTCATCAGCATTTTCATTATTTTTTTTTATCCTAAATTAAAAAGAATGTAGGGGGGAGTATAGTCAGACAAAGAGGTTATAGTGTCTCCAGCCTTAGAGGTTGTCAAGACTGTTGTTGGCATTCATCTTACTTTGAGTGAAAGGTTGCACAAGATGACCTGCAGGGACTACCCAATGTTGCTATGGCTTTCTGAATCCAATTTCATCATAGAAATTAAAGGTCACAGTAGAAGGCTTTTCATGGCTGATTGAGGTCCAGGTCAATCTTTTTGATGTACTGATAAAGAAAAGATACAGTAAAAACACTGCCTACCAACCTTCTCTGCTCCTGAGTCACACTGTGTGGTGTTCATCAATCTGTTTGCTATAACTTCACAAAGATATCAGAGTTCTTAGCAACTTCTGGAAATACTCTGAATATCTGAATGCTTTGGCTGCAGTAACATTTCAATGTCTTAAGTATATAAATGGCTATTGCTATAACATCCAGGTCTCACAGCATATTGAGACTGTCTCTTCAAAACCTCTAAAATGTAGGGGTGTAACAAGTTTCATATTCACCACCTGTATCTCAGAGGAAACAACAGGGACAAAAAGCTGCAGCTGCTCACTGTGGGAGGTACTGGGAGGAGTGGAGAGCACTGTCATTATGGGGCCTATAGTTCAGTTGCTAGGCTCTGGATATGCCTGGTGATGTGACACTTCTATAAAATGCATTAAAAGAAGTTGGAGGAAAAAAGTTGCATTAAACTACTAAATAAGGAACAATCCTAATCCCCTGGGCCTCTGAGCGTTGGTTGTTATTGTCTGCTGCTGTTCTGATTGCATACAAAACATGTTGGGAGAGTTCTGTATAGTTGAAGTGATAGTCACAATGCTTAGAGTTTTCCAGAAAGATGGATTTGCAAAACTTTCCCAGAGTAGCTTCAAAGTAGCCAAGCAGATATACAGAAGGTGCCTCATTTTTTTTAATCTCTTTTAACTGCTGCATCACTCTAAAATAAATAAGCGAGCAACTTGCAGAGTTGATGCAGGAGTAGAAGAGAAGAGAAAGCAGTTATTTAGTGCTAACTCTTGAGATGAAGATTCCAGTTTCTCTATTCTGTTCTGTTTTTTGTGCTTCACATCCTTTTATCCCTATGTGCATTTCTTGCTTTAGGTCTCTGACCAGTCTCTTTCCTTTTTGAATGAAATGTCTAAAATGTCACAGCTATTATTGCAATACAGATAATATCAGAATTATTCACTGATGTACCAAGCTGCTCTAGTATGATTTTATTTTACCAGAAATTTTTATAATACAACACTCATAGGTCTATGTAGTTGTAAGTAGTGAATAAGGGACAATGTAATCTGTATTCGTAGTGCTGTAAATTTGTTACAAGAAAAATTATGAAGAAATAATGTATGCATTATTGCAGTACACTTGTAGTTAAATGTTTTTTTTTTAAGATAAAAACTTTCTATTCCTTGACAGTGCATATTTTCCTGTCGCTGTATTCCTTTTTGTACTACCAAGATGCAGAATCAAGTAAATTTCTAACTTTTTTCTTTTTTTTATTTGCAGCAAGTTTCACTGGCAGACAACAGGTATGAGGCATTCCGATGTATTTGCATAGTTTTAGGAAGCAGAATAAAACAAGTGGGAAAATTCCATCAAAGTGAATTGGCTAGTTCTTTATTTTCTCCCTAGCAGGCTATTTGGAGGCTAGACCACTGTAATAGGAAATGTAAATTTTGAAATATTCCAGTTAATAGAAAATTCCTACTTGCTTAGACATTACCAAAGGTAAAGTGGTGTGCAGTTTTGATGTGCTGACCATAAGGAATCAGCTCAAATCTGCCAGCTAGTAAGTTTCAAGCCAACCTCAGCTGTGGGAGATCAAAACTGGTTCATGCAAAAGACATCCATGTGTGCCTGTTCCCTGGTTCCCATTGCTCCAGATCCAGATGGGTCTATGGATGAAGAGCTGTGGAGTGACTTTGGTGTTAAATTATGCTGCCTTCTAACAGTAGACAACCTCTTTACAAAACTAAATAAGATATTTGGCTACTCTAACAAAAATTTGGAAATCAATCTGATATTTGGATACTTCCAAGTTCTTGAAAACCTACCTGGTATGAGCAGCTACTTTTTTTTTTTTTTTTTTACCACAGGAGAATTAAAGAAAGCAGCAAAACAAAACAAAAACGCACTCTTGTTATAGGTTTAGTTTGATATTAGAGCAACATTATGACTAATAAGGAACAACAGGACGAGGGGAAATGGTTTTAAGTTGAGGGAGGGGAGATTTAGGTTGGATGTCAGGGGGAAATCCTTTACAGAGAGAGTGGTGAGGTGCTGGAACAGGCTGCCCAGAGAGGTTGTGGATTCCCCATCCCTGGAGGTGTTCAAGGCCAGATTGGATGGGGCCCTGGGCAGCCTGGTCTAGCATTAAATGTGGAGGTTGGTGGCCCTGCGTGTGGCAGGGGGGTTGGAGCTTCATGATCCCTGAGGTCCCTTCCAACCCTGGCCATTCTGTGATTCTGTCATTGCAGAGTTCTTGCAAAGTTTCATTGTTAAATAAGTCTAATAGATAACCAAGGATTGCTTGGTGTAAGGAGTGAGAAGAATGAAGTGGTAGGCAGAGTTAATTACTTCCCTAATTTCTTCACATTGTCCATTAATCTGCATTTTGTAAGGTTACACCTTTCCCATGTTAATGTCTAAAAATTCAGAAATATTACTTTGCCAAACACTTTCTTGGACTGTAATATCTGGAGTAATAGGATTGCCCTTTTGAACACTGACTCAGATGTTGGGTTTCAGTCTCTTAACAAGGTAAATTAAGTGAATTAAAATAATATTTTTCAACAGTCCTTCCTGTCAGCAGGCATAGGGATATCTTTCAGTGTAATCAGTGATTAATATTAATCTTTCTGAAAAAGCATTTGATGTTTTTTTTAGAAAGAAAATGATTTCTGAGTGATCTCGCACTTGAAATAGACCACTCTAGCACCATTTGAGAAGGGGTATTTGTCTGTTTTGCAGAGAACAGAATTATAGAATCATGAGATAGTTTGAGCTGGAAGGGACTTTAAAGATTACCCAGTTCCAACCCCCTGCCATGAGCACGGTTGCCAGCCAGCAGCTCAGCCTGCACAGGGCCCCATCCAACCTGGCTTTGACCATCTCCAGAGGTGGGGCATCCATAGCATCTGTGGGCAGCTGTGCCAGTGCGTCACCACCCTCCATGTAAAGGATTTTTTTCTGACATCTAATACAAATCTCTTCTCATTTAGGTTAAGACCATTCCTTCTGAAACAGGAGCCTGGAAATAAGTACCACATTTTAGGAGGCTGTGTCCAAGCCCCAGTTGTGTATGCTCTCCAATTTACCACTTAGGATTCAGATAGAATAGTAGTTTGTCTAAACATTTTTTCTATGGGTATACAGCGAGGAAAGCCTGTAAACTATATTTATTACTCTGTAGTCATAAAATCCTTTGAGATTTACTCAATAAGAATTTTAAGTACTGCAGCACAGTAAAATGAGGATTCTCTTAACTACATGCCTGGGTGATTTGCTGAATCTTGTGACAATGCATCTAAGTTTTTAAAATACAGGGTTGTTTGTTTTTTTTTTTGCAAAATTACATCTAAGTCCTTAAGTGAACCAAGTCCAGAGTACTTAGAGATCTCTGTAGGGGTCTGCGCATGTTAGTGTAGTACTGACATGGCTATTTCTCATCATTACAGGCAATGTAAAGTGCTCATTTGGACGTCCACCAGTGCTTCCTGACGTGCAGTTCAGCCCTTTTCTACAAAACACCAATTGCAAGTTACACTCTATCAGAAGTCTGCATGGGACCTTGGAACATGCTGTTTGCTTTGACTACGTGTTCTACTTGAAATACTAAAACACTGAATACCCAAAGATGAGGATATTGTTTTTATATTATAGGTTCTTTTTCTTCTTCCCTTTCTATGCAACTGTAAATTAATGAGCAGTGGAGTATTTGTCACTGATTTGTATAAATATACAGCCGCGGGAAAAGGGGCAGGGGCTTTATATACGTTCTTTTTGATAAAGTGAACTGCATAAGGAGTTTGGAGCAAAAATGTTACATTTATACATTCCTTTCAGCTTTTTGCTTTTGCATTGTAAAATATCCTCAGTTATATTCTCATTCATTTAATATTCTGTTCTGATTATTTATATGCTAACTATCCGACCACACACACTTCAGAATTACCCTTGATTTGTTTTCAGAATTGGCATATAAAATTCCCATAATGTGCATTATTGTTACTGTTTAACACAAATTGCCTCTAAGTGAAAGCTACAGTATTTTAACTCCATTAAAGAAGATAATCTGTAATTTCAAGTCATAATAATTATTATGCATCAAAATGATATCTTTAACATTCTTTTAGTTGACTCTAGCCAACACACTCCATTTGGAGGATTATTTTTTAAGCTTTACTTTGAATCAGGAGATAGCTAAAAGAGGACTTAGGTGATAGTTTAAGTTGTTTTTAGTAAGGTCTAAGTTGGTGTAATCTTCCCAAATTTGTTTGGAGACAAAGCTTTGCTGTTCCTTGCTGTGCCAAACTTGTTTCAAGTTTTGGAATATACAGTCTGTGAACTAAAGCTCATTTCCGTGAGATCCCCTTTTGTTTATTCAAACACACAAGTCTTTTATCTGCCTCTTAGAAATGAAGAGACAATTAGAAAGCCTTTTCCAATACTGTTGGTGATAGAATGTTTTCTTCAAAGCTGCAGTGCTCTTAGATTGTATCATGTGGCATTGTAATCTTGCAACTCATCTTTGCCTTTGAGATGTTTGAGATTTACCTTGAGATTTATGTACTTCAAGTAGGAATAATTATGAGAAAGTTATGTCACTGATCAGCTGATCTCTAGATTTGAAATAATCATCATTTTAATGCCTTCATGGAGTTTACAATGCTGCATGGACACTTGCTTTCATGTCAGGACATACCTTTAATTGATAAAACTGCATGCAATATATATCATGTATAGTGGAGAGAATCTATGTTGTTGTTGATTATTACTGAAGAAAAGAAGCCTCAAAATGGTATTGGAAGAGTTACAAATTCTGTACTGCTACCAAAAGATTCTAGAGGACATTAAAACAAGGTCAGGAATATCTCGTGCTTATGCGGTGGTGCCAACTAGATTGTCCTGCACCCACAGTATTCGCTCCTGGAATGCTGCTGCTTGAGGAGCGATTTGGGCACAGCATTGATCACGTTCTAGTGTTGGCTCTGATGCCAGTTCTTTCTGAATTCTTTGGCAAGTTATTTAACCACTCTGCCTCTGTTTTCCCATCTGTAAAATGGGGATGACAGTACTTACCTCTCAAAGGTGTAGAGAGCTTAGTTAGTCTGAAAAGCTCTATTTAAATGCTAAGTATTATTCTTGAGTGGGTGGAGCAAAACTGTCGAGGTGAGAAAAGAAGATGCTGGCTACTATAAATGCTTCATCTATTAAAAAAAAGTAGCATACTTATTCTGAGAAGACAAACACATTTTACAGAAGAGGAAAGCCATGACCACCTTTCTACCTCAGACCTATCTTCATGAGTAGTATTGGAAATAGCTTTATATTCTGTTCTCTGCAAAGTATTTTGCTTTTATCGAGCTTACGTCAGTCTCTAGGCAAAGAATCCTTAAAAATAGCCCCCACATAAGTTTAAAAAGAAAAAAAAAGTCTAAGCAGTGAATTTGGTGGCTTTTATTTTTGTTCTGAATATGAGGTTATGTGTAAAGTTGTTTTTCTGCCTGTGTTTGTATGCATCCTTTGTCCTCTGCTGCCAAGTAAGTGCTACTTCGAACACTACATTGTAACATTATTCCTCTGCGATAATAATAAATAAATGGAATATATTGCAGTAAGATAAGAAAATGTATGGAGTTCGTTCAAGTTTTGAGTTCCTTCGAGGATGGCACTTCTCATTAATACGTGCAGCAAGTTTGATTCTGAAGAGAACTAATTTTAAGACTGGAATGTGTTTTTCATTTATATAAATGAGATAAATCAGTATTTTCTCCCATAAGTCTGTGTGTATCTTCTGAAGTTTTCCACCGTCAGTGATTTAGTCTGGAGTTCTGTTCAGCTGCATGATGGATTTTAAAAATGATCAACAGAGAAGCACTGATTTAATATAAGTGCTATGTATACATATTATGAAACAGCAATAATATAAGCAATAATACATGAAGCTTTGTCAAATATTAGAACTGTAAATTAGTCTGTTTCAATGCTATTTAGTCAGCATGCTCAGCTGTGACATAGTACTAGTTATTCAGTCATGATGTGTACTTTCTAGCCTCATCGTGCTAATTTGGGATATTTCCATTAAGCTTTTGTCAATAAGTGTTAGAACTGCTATGCTTAAAGGAGGAAAAAAGAGTAAAAATTCCTCGAGGTGAAAGCTCCTGTCTTTGTGGTGAGAAATTTTGAGAGGCAGAAATGTCTAAATAACTCCCCGGCATTGCATTCAGACATCTTATGGACCTGTTTTTTGTGTATGTTGAGGCAGCTTTCCTTCTCAACTTGATATCAAACAACTCAAAATCTCATGATAAATGACCCTTTAATACATTTTCTCTACCATGTTTTAGTAGTAGTGGATGTATTCAAAGATCATGTTTTTTGTTTTTGTTTTAACTTCTAGCTTAGGAATTTGAGGAAAACAAACAAAGCTGAAGACTTTTCTTTGAAAACAGCTCTGCACAGGGTGTTTTGAGCCACATGACATTTTTCTCCATTCTCAACTCTTTTCTGTTTGACAGAAGTACTTCAGACTTCTGTGTCGTGTCATTCTTATTACTGCGTAATTTTGCTGCAGTGTAATTCTGAACTTTTTTATATGTATTGTGAGCAAGACACCATGAAACGCTAGGGCAGTAGGTGTTAATAATGACTACAAAGAGCATGGCCTGCTTGACCAGTGAAGGAAGGCTGAGAGGTAAGGACCAACGAAGTACCTCTCAGAGTTGAGGAACTAAAGCTGCAGTGTTTGTTAGGATAAACCTAATAACAAATGTTTCTTAGAAATAAAATGGTCATTTCTAACCACTGACTGCATGAACTGCAGTGCTAAAGCTGGAGTTGAAGCAAGATGAGATAATTTGTCCTTTCTTCTCCAAAAAACAAAGCAAAAAACAAAAAAAGCAACCAATGGTGTTGTTGATGATCAGGCTTGTGTTCTTGTACTGCTCATCATGAATAAATTAAAATGGCTTAAGTCACTGGGGGAAAGGAAGCTTCAGAATGATGCCATTTTTGCTCAAAAAGACTAAAAAGAAGAGTATGAGTTGGACTAGCTGTCTTTCAGAGGTGCCTTAAGGATTCTATGGTTGATTCTGTGATTCTGTCTGATTTTCTTTGTATTAGGGCTGCTGTCTATATTACCCTACCTGAAGAGATTGCCTAAGCTGTGTTTTTCCTGATCTGGGATTTTTTCACTACTAAAAACATGACCTATTCACCTTTTCCTAAACATAATGAGTAGACACGTGCCCCTCAGTCAAAGGATAAACCCAAATTAATTATGTTTTCTAGATCTTATCAATGCAGAATAGACCTCATTCGCTTATTTCAAATGTAAAAGCAATTAAAATATGATTGGCTGGTCTTGTTTTTTAAAGGTGTACGTGAAAATGTGCTTATTTCACCTTCCTCTCTGAAACAGATTTTCTGGGGTGTTGCTCCCTTTCTGGACTGAGGCAAGGACATCTAGATGTTCAAGTGATGTTAAGTGAGCTACTTGAATTATGAGACTTCAGCTTTGCTAGCTTAGAGAAGCGGGACCCAGGCACAAGCTGTCCATGGATACATAAGAATTTGTGTCAACCCGCTGCCCTGGATCACGGCTTCTGTCCTCACAAATGTTATTTCTACAGTTAAAAAATGTAGGGGTTTTGGTCTTTTACAATACAAATCAGCCTCTGGAGAGAATTTGCTACATGTATTTTTTGTTCTCCTAGTACAGAGTTGCTCTTCAAAAAACATTCCTGAAGGTAAACATCTACACCATGGCAAAACTGAGGAATCACTCCTGTCCACTGCAGTGCAGAAATTAAGCTGTCATTCCACAAGGCTGAGTATTCTGTTCCCACAACGGCAACGAAAAAATCAGCCTTACAAGTGTAGCCAAGGTGTTGATTAATAACAGTGGTATGAAAAAAAACCCACAAAGCCAACCTTTAGTGGGATAACTAAAAGGGGGAGCTGCGTTGAGCCTTAAAAAAAAATGAAGCTCTTAGTGATCAGTAACTATTCCTTATGTTTGGCGCAAAAGGAACTTTCTTCCAGAGGTCAGTAAAGATTTAATCTTCCTTGGTTTACATGTCTTTGGGAATCTATCTTCTGCCTTTAACACCACTTAAATATTCATGATGTTCCAGCAGAAATTGCACTCTTTGCAACTTCAAGCTCGGCTTTAGAAGGAACAGCTGCAGGCAAGTACAGCAGCCTTTGTTGGAAGGGGAAGGCAGGGGGCTGCTTCCAACTGCTGCAGACAGCACCAAGGAATCCCTTTTAACGAGACCTGCTCTATTAGCTTGCTTATTAAAAGTGATAAACCAGAGAAGCTGAATAGGTTTTCCTGGATGCCAGTTAAGTGTTAAAGATTAATGCCTACACAGAAAACAAATAAACCGTATAGACAGGATCTGTCTTACATCTTAGTCATCATCTCTGAAACGTACTATTTCCAGGTGAACTATTCATGCTCCTGTTAGTCACTCTTTTTATAGTCAGGTAGGCATCCTGACAAGGTCTTTTTTTTTAGACATTTACTAACTAATATTTAGCTTAAAGAAATATACTTCAGAAATACTCATTTTATGGCAGTAAAGTAGCGTAGGGTATGTAGCTCAAAGAAAAATACCTTAGTATTGAATGTATGTAAAGCAGTGGAGAACGTAATTTTTAGAATTTGTTGCCAGTTAGAACAAGTGACTTGGTTATAAAAATATATATATATATATGAAAAACACCTGGCAGTATTTCAGTAACTCTTCATCTGCATGTGGAATTCCTTTTGCCCCAACAGTAATCGCTATGTCTTTATAACTGGGATATAAATACTTAGAAAAACTGCTAAAAGTAAAAAGTAGAAGAAAGCTGAAGTCTCATAATTCAAAAACTTACCAACAGTTTGAGAGTCTTATGCTATTTTTAAGGGAGTTAGGAAAAAAAGCTGCTTGGATGAGAAAGATTCACCTGAATTTTATATGGAAATAGGCAAACATTTGATCAAATACAGTAACTTAACGTGACCACAAGCCTTAAGAGCTGCAGTGGCTCTGCAAAAATAGGTAGCAACATCGTTTGTTTTTCTTCACTAGAGATGGGATTTTGCATACTGTGGGATCCATCTTTATCATGAGCAGTTCTGTGAAATTGTGTTTCTCTGTATGTATTTGCAGTGTGCTATTACTGCCTAACCCCACATATGAGATTTCACACATTAGAATAAGAGAGTGGACAGAAGATACACTCTATCTGAAACTGCCATGAGCCACATCACTGGTCTGAAAGGAGGGAAAGTTAAGGGTTCCCTCGATCTGGCTTTTTAAAACAGATGGAAAGTTTGCTTTCTTCCTTCCCCATCTGACATGACCTTCAGAGACCATTGAGATTGGCTTTTCAGTGACATCAACAGGTTTGCTCAACACTCACAGGTACTCAACGTCACATTCCATAGACTCACGTGTATACAATTTAATTAAAGGTTCTCTAGTCTGATCCTTCTCAAGTGACAAGGAGGACATTTCCTTTGCTCTAGACTTCCCTTCTGGCCTCAGGGACCTGGATTTCCTGTAATGGTGTGGAACTACCAATAAAGACAGAGATGAAGAGGAGATTCAGCACTTCAGACTAATGTGTGCTTTGTCACCCAGTGCTCTTCTGCAATGCGTCCGCATTTCCCCTGGTTCACCTGCATGAATCTTAGCAGTTCTTCCTTGTTTTGGAGTAGGAGGTCCACCAGAGTCTCTACCCTCATCAGCTCCTAGGTCATATGTTAGGAAATGGCACTGATGAAATTTTCCCCGTTTAGCATCACTGAGTCAATGTGCCATCTTACGCAGAGCTGAGAAAAAGAGAAATAGATGAGTAGGGAAGGACGTTTTAAATGCAGATGCTTGTGTTGGTTTTGCTTAATACCCCTGAAAGTATTTTGGTCAGCAGTTGTGACGAGTCTAATGAATGGCTGTGACAAACATGCACACAGAAAGAAAAACTGTTCAGATGCATTTCTTCCTTCCCAGTCCCAGCAGCCCCTCTGGAATGGAAAGCGTAGTTCTGACCTACTTGCTTTCAGTAGACTGCAATTATAGCGCCTATCAATTTTCTATAAAAGTACAGATGTGAATAAATGGAAAACCTGAGTGGCTCAAACATGAGCAGAATAAGAATGTTACTCCCTCCCCTAGGCCCCAGTTCCTGCCAAGTTTTCCTTTTCCCGATCTGAAAAAGAAAAGTAGGTGAAATGGAAGTAGAACATCAAAATAACTGTTCACATTTTATTATGAAATATGGGCCAGCCTTTGTACACAAACGGAACATGCCATGGTATCTGTCTACCTACTGCCTATGCTTGCATTTTTTTTCCCCAAAAGAATGTCTCCGTATTTGCTATGGATAATGAATGGTCACCTTTGTGAAAGATAACTTTTGGTCTTGAATTCTCATTTGTTTTCTCATAGCGCAGTTTCTGCTGCCCACTTGGTGGCAAGGGCCTGAGCCAGGTGTCCAAAAGCAGACACAACGCTCTGGCCCCAATCTCCTCAAATACAAAGGAATGTTCATTTGCTTGATCTGCTGACTGCAGTTTTGCTATCACAGCCCATGTCTGCTGCTAGAGCTCATCATCTCAGAACAATAACCTTGGCTCCACAGGAAAGGCAGAAAATGAGTTTACTGACTTTCAAATTACTTGTGGGGGCACTGTTAGGTCATGGCTTGAACAGGTGATGGAGCTTTGGTGAGGGGTGCAGCTGGCCTAGGGAGCACAGGAAAATTGCTTGCACCTGTCCACCCCCTCTGACCAGAAGAGGTAGACCCAGGGTGGAAATACCCTACCAGCCTGGACTCATATAAGGGCTAGACACAGAATGGAGACCATGTCCTGGACTTAGGTGCTTTCTGTGAAGGGGTGTTCTGTTGGCAGAGAGCACCTTCACCGGGTGAGTGAGTTCTTTCTGTATATGACTATCGGCCTATCTGTGAATATTTTCTAGTTATTGTCAAGAACCTGTTAGAAGCAATTTTACTTTTCTGTGAGCAGGGCACTATTTAATATAGACCTTGATAGCACTTAGAAAATTCTTCTGATACTGATTTGCATTGTAGCACTATTTTGAGAAGTGTGATTAGGAGATATAGATAAATGTTTTTTTCCAAAATGCCACTCTCATGTATCTGCATTTCTTCTTGACTTGCTTTCCCTCGCATACACGCACTTCTTATGGTTGGCTTCTTCAATTCGCATATTCAGAGACCATCAGTATCTGAACATGAAACAAGACCACCAAGAAACCAAACACCTAGCTTTCTAATTAAAAATTCTGCAAGTTTGTCAAGGTTGTAGCTCTCTTTGTTATTTATAGCATCTCTTGTGCCTTATAAATTACTACCAAGTGGGGAAAAATGGTACAATTACTATTTCTTTGCACAAAGCAGTGCTCCCACTGAAAGCTTCTTGGAATGTATGCCTTAAATTAGAAACTTTTGTGAATAATACAATGTCATTACACACAACTGAGTTATATTTCTTACAAGCTGATTACAAACACCCTTAAATGAGATCTCTTCATGACACTGCTGATTTTAGGGCTCTTTATGGTTCAATATAAACCAAAACAGGAAAGCATAATCATGCTTTTCAAAGCTATTTGAAAAGTGCATTAGCATACATACTGCAGCTTATGCCTGTCAGCTTTGTCTGCAGTTGTTACATCTATTTGTTAGTTTTACCCAGTTGTGAAGGAAAGAAAAGTGAAAAATTAAGATTATAGCGTGTCTGTTACCACAGAGATTGGATAAAACATAGCATTTTATTTAATGTAGTAAACAGCTTTAATGGTGAGAGGATATTTTTCTGGCTATATTTTGCTGAATATTTTATATATATATATATTATATATATTTGTTGAATAACTGATGTAGACAGATGCCTGAGGAATCTTTTTTTCTAGCTTACAGTGGTAGTAACATCTCTCAATCCGTACATGAGATTAAATGATATGACTCAGAGCTGTTGCTCTGTTGCTGTAGAGCGGGTCCAGAGGAGGCTATGAAGATGATCAGAGGGCTGGAGCACCTATTCTGTGAAGAAAGGTTGAGGGAATTGGGCTTCTCCTTCTTGGAGAAGGCTCAGGGCAGACACCATTGCAGGCTATCAGTACTCGAAAGGAGTTTACAAGCAGGAGGGGGGCTGAAGTTTTAGGTAGGTAGATAGTGATAGGACAAAGGGCAACGGATTTAAACTGAAAGAGGAGAGGTTTAGGTTAGATGTTAGGAATAAATTCTTCCTTAAAGGGTGGTGAGGCATTGGAACAGGCTGTCCAGAGAGGCTGTGGATGCCTCATCCCCGGACACTTTCAAGGCCAGGTTGGATGGGTCCCTGGGCAGCCTGATCCAGAGGGTGGCAGCCCTGCCCATGGCAGGGGGGTGGACCTGCAGGATCTTTGTTATCCCTTCCAATTCAAACCATTTTGTGATTAAAGTAACAATATTCCCCACCCCTTGACCTTCTCTTCCTAAGACTGCTTGAAGTGGCAAAGTAAAAAGACAAGTACTAATATTGTAATAAAGCACACCTAAAAATTCGGTCCCGTGTACTATCCTTCCAGTAAGAATTGCCTCAGAAAGTAATTATTGGATCTGGCATTATTTCAGCTAGTTGATAGGTATCACCATTATGTACAACGTGACAGCGTTATGCTGAAAGTAGTTTAACAGAACTATGTATGACAAATTAAAGAAGTAATATGGCTGAACACCAGCTGGCTGCTAAGCCAACTGCCTCAGCACCTCAGTTGAGATGCACTCCCACAGGAGAGGCAGTGCCGGTCCCCCAGGGGGTCTCAAACTTCATGCTCCCACCAGGCAGACCGAAGGACAAGGCTATGGCCCAGTGTGGGCTCCCCTGGCCCCAGTTCAGGAGCTCTTAACATTCTTTTGGTAGCACTTATTTTTCAGCAACACTTCGAAAGGGAAGCTGTATTTACCTGGTGGATATTAGGAGAACAGAGTAAGTAATTAAGAAATAATGACCTTAGAAATGTGCCCTTGTCTTAGAGCAGGAGAAAGAACAGTAACTTGGGATTGAAGGGTAGTAATCATCTCACCGTTCAGCTCCAGGAACCAAGCACCAAATAAGCATTCCTGTCAAATCCAGTAAATAACTTGGCCAATTATCTATGCCCCCATCCCCATTAAAGTTGTGTGTCTGAATACTGCAATCACTTATGTTCAGACTTGAGCTTAGTGTTTAGAGCATTTCACTGCCTTTGTATTAAAAATTTAATCATGAATTACTGCTTAGTGTCAATATAATTTGTATTCAATGCTTGTGAGTGGGTATACATAGGAAACACTGTTATTCTTTGATCACAAGCAGTCTTTTATACATACAAGCACAATATCTGTCATGGACTGAACTGTACTTTTGGTTCCCAGCTGCCCTTGTGAGAAGATTGAGTTGGCAAAGCAAACACGCTTGCTAATAGATTCTGATAAATTGCTAATGTTGGAACTACAGATGATTTTACAACATGCACCAAATAAGCCTTTATTTATTTATTTATTTTTGCCATGAAATTCCTCGCTCCTGTTCTTCTCCCTTCAGAGCCTGTCCTGTCTGTTCACTTGCAGGCACTAAAAACTTGCCATTTGTGGCTGCTGATTTACTGTAACCCCATCACCTGAGGGCTCTGGACTTTATGATTCAGAATTTCTTTGAGATATTTACTTAACAACTACAGAATTTCACCCAGAAGCATGACTAGAAGTGCCAAGAGCTATGTTGACAAGATGACTGTAGTGCCCAGAGCCTAAAGCTGTGACTCTACCTATGCCAGAACACAGCTGACATCTAGAAACTATATTTCATTACAGTTTCCCACATTTGAACTTTGTCCTTTGGACATAGAGAGGAGTTACTCATCAAAGCCACAAAAAGGCACAAATCTCTTAATCAGCCTTGCAGTGGCTGATACACATTCCTCAGTTTATTTCAATTACAGGTCAGATTCCATAATCACCTGAAGAACTTTGCATTATATCTGATCTCTACTAAAACATCTCCTTTCTCAGAACAGGTATATGTAACTCCAGACAGCCAATGGGAGATCAGAGCAGCATCACGTGTGCTTGGCTTCTGAAAAAAATTCATCTGGAAGAGCCTAAACAATCTAGTACAAATCCTGATTCTTTTTGTACAACTTATCCTATATTCAATAGGAACACTGCCCCGAGTCTGTGTTTATGAATGTTAATCATTTCCTTCAGTTCACCCATAATTATTACTGTTCTCCTTAGAAATTATATTTATAAGCTAGTCTGCTAAGAAATGTAGCTCAGAGGCTTTGTGTTTCCACTTTTTCTGTTATGCTGCAAATATTGAATGATGGAAGTATGACAGTCATTATGCTCCCTATCTATTTTGGTGGTATTTTTAGTTTTCTTGCAATTATATACTGCAGTCCAGGGTTAGCAATCTATGTCGAAGTACTTACAGAATTCATCATGTATAGGCACCTAATTACTCTGCAAGAAATTAATTAGTGGCTTAACAAGGTAATTTGAGGAACAAACTACAGAAGTTTCAGACTAATTTATCACTACTCTTTTCTAGTCACAAGGCACATTTTCTCAACCTCCTGAGAGACTGGCTTGGAGCTATGTCAGGGGAGGGTGTTAGGGAAAGGTTCTGCACAAGAGGGCAGTGGACACAGCCTCACGTGTTGGAATTCAAGAAGTGTTTGGACAGAACTCTCAGACATAGGGTTTGGATTTTGGGTGGTGCTGTATGGAGCCAGGAGTTGGAGTTGGTGATCCTTGTGGGTCCTTTCTAATTCAGCATATTCTATGATTCTATTTACCTAATGGTTCTGCATTTTAGAAGCTATTTTAATTGTCTGAAGTTAATTGCTCACTAATTCTCATGCTTTACATACATAGTCTGTACCAGATGCTAAAGCTACTGTGGACAACAGCCTAAGTAGAAGGCTTTATCCTGTAAATAAGACTTTGTATACAGTTCAGAAGTAGTGAAGTATGAAATCATATTGTTCAGTGAAGTGCTTCTTCGGAACAGAGGCAGACCTTCCTCCATTTACTTGAATCACTGTTCTAGATTTCTAATACATGCCCTTTGCTTTACCCATCTGGCTTTATTAGCACAGCGAACATAACGTCTTTCAGACCTCATTTTCCCCATTTTCCCCATTACCAGAGACGAATATCTTAAACATCAACATATGGTGTAAAAGTGGCAGATACAGAAGTGTTGCTTACCAAAATCACAAAATTATCAGCATGATTTTCTTATACCCTTTCAAACTCTTTTTTTGTGAAGTGTGTCACTGCTTTATACAGGAGAACTGCATGGTTCAACTGCTGAAGCTGTACTGCAGAGCACTGCTGTCATCTTGCATAGCTGCAGCCTCTCCCATGTGCTCTCATCTCAGCCCTTGGAGTGCAGTGCTGGGGCTGTAATTCAGTCCCACAGCTCTGATGGAAGTGATTCAAAGTCTGCAAGAGGGATGGCAACATAGAAAGTCTTTATGAGCAGGATAATGAATAACAAAAAACAGAATAAACCACTGAAATTCCATTGTAAACTGTATATTATCCTTTTCAGGTCTAATTATATTGATTGACAAAAGTTGTGCTAATCTGGAATGAAAGAAATATTATTTCTTTCTATATAACACCTGCTTCAAGCATCTTGGCTTCTAAAAACACACACCAGAAAGCCTACAATCCTTAGTTTACAGATGAAGCAAGGACCTGTGAAGAAGCTCTGAATGCTCTTAGGACAGCTGTTAGCCTCAGAAAAGAAAGAACAGACTTACTGTCAACGGTTTATGGGCTGGTCCGGCCCAGTTCCGTGACCAGCAGGGCGGAGGGATCTGCGGATCCGCGCCTCTGGGAAAGGGGAAGCAGGGGACCCCAAAATACTTGAAAACAACAGCACTGATCTGAGGTGGAACAAATGATTTTACTAAATATAGTATTAGTAAAATACAATGAGAGAGAGAGAGAGAGTCTGTTTGAATTGTATAGACCTCACCACAATGCTGGGGTGAGAAGTGCAGTCCAGTTCAGTGACTGAAGTGCAGATGGCGAAGCGCAGGCGGTGAAGCGCAGATAGCAGCGAAGCGCAGACAGCGAAGAGCAGGCGAAGAAGGAGGATCAGGTGACCTTGCTTGGAGTTATATCCCCTTGCTGACCGCAAAGTCTCCTGGGGAAATGCAGCTCCTCTCTGACGGACGAACACTCGGCAGACACCAAACCCCACCCCCAATGCACCACATGATGTTATGGTGTGGAATACTGATGACCAAAAATCATAAAACCATGACACTTACCTAATCCTGTCACACACGTGGTAACCAAAAAGGCAAGATGATTCCTTCCATGGAAGGGCTAGATTGATTAATGATATATTTACCCCAATACAGAGGGGGAAATTATGAAAAAAAAAAATCAGCTGTTTAAAAAACTCAAAGCAATATCCAAAGATGTACATTGTCATGATGATACTCCTATGAAGGAAAGGTGAACAAAACTATCTATGTGAGGCTGATACAGACAGCTGCTGCTCTCTCAAGTCCAAAGCAGTATCAGGACAAGAGCCTAGAGAAGCCAGCTGCATCTGACTTACTCACCTAAGGGCACCTTCTCCTTATCATCTGAGCTCCATAGCCCCATATATACAAAAATTCACTTTGTGATTGAGCTCCAGACCCTGCAGAACTTAATATTCTGCCTCCAACAAGTGTCCAAGTATTACTTTTAAATTTAACTTCAATTCAAGCACCTGATGAAGGATAACAGCAACCTACACATAGAGCTGGTATTTCCAAAGGCTTACCTCATTTTAAGTCACAAGAATCACTATACTTCTTCCCTATTTCCTCCCTGATTGCCCAAAATTAAGTCAAGCCTTTGTAATCCACTCAATAGAAATATTGCTCAGGAAAATGTTCATTAGGTTGCAACCCTCCTTTGCTCTTGGGAAAATCAGCACCCAAGCTTAGGCTTACTGGTTGCCAGATTTGTCAGGTATGATCTGCAGCACACATTTAAACAGAGAGGTAATAAAACTGCCAGTCATCAGAGAAGGCAACTCCCCGTTCACTTTGGTGCAAACGGAGAAGTTTCACCGAAGAACATGGACTGCAAATATCCATGTTGACAACAGAAAGGAGCCACAACCATGAATAACTGTGATAAACAATCCTTTGTCAGAGGAGGTTTTAGAGAGATCAGATCTGACTCCAACAACGGCGTAACTTAGATTCAGTGATGGTCTTTTGGCATGAACACCTTTAGCTATTCGTACTCCCAGCTGAGTTCAGTTTCAAGGCTGCCATACTCACAGAAGATGAAGCTCTAATCAAATCCTTATTTTAAGACAGCATTTTTGGAGGAGAAAAATGCAATATTCCCAGAACGCATTATTTGTTATCAAATCCCAACCCCTACATATAAATCCAACAGTTTGATCTCAGCACAGGCTATTTATTTTCTTTCTTCTGTTGGCAAAGCCAAGTGAAAAGAAATTTTTGCCTTGCAGCAGATCTCTGGAGGCCCCTGTGAGATATCATCCACTTCTATATCTTCATCCTTTGCAAGATCACACAGCCACTCAGAACGGGACCCTCTGCGAGTCTTACAAATCATTAGTGCTGGCCTCTGATCTGTGAATTTTTACAGTTGTAATAGATCTCTAAGACCATCTGGTCTGACCATCAACCTATCCCCATCATGCCCAGTCAGGGGTTTTTCACTCTTTCACTTTGCACTGCTCAGAATCTGGTAGCTGATGCCCTGGGCCAGGCCTGCACAGAGCACATTAAGTGCAGCAGCTCTTGTCTGCTAGTGGCGTGGTCTCATCTTTGCTCCTTCCCCGCCAAATTATTGTGTTCTTGACACAAATTCACCGTTTTCTGGGGAAGTGGCTGGTGCTGAATCACAGAACCGTTGGGTTTGGAAGGGACCTTTGTAGATCCAGCCTCCTGCTAAAGCAGGTTCCCTATGGGAGGTTAAACAGGAAAGTACTCAGGCGGGTTTTGAATAACTACAGAGGATATTGGTGCCATGACAGTAGAGGACCCTCCCACCAATATTCCATTACATTTTGATGCCTTGTGACAGATGGCAGGAGAGGGGCAGTCTGACAAAATGGTATCTGACATAGAAGCGCAACAGAATTAAAGGTGTATCATTGAATTCCTCCATGCAGGAAAAAAAAAAAAAAAAAAAAAAAAAGGGACCCACTGACATTCATTGATGCTTGCTGGACATTGATAGAGACCAAACAGTGGATATGAGCACATTGAGGTTGTGGGTAGTGAGTTTCAGCAGTGGTGACAGCGATAGTTGGTCACCTTCACTGGTCAAGATTTTTGTGAGTGTGATGTATAGCCTCTTGTTCATGGCTGGTGACAATGTGTAGCTGATGCTAGTGACTATGTTGGAGAAAAGTTTTGAAACCTAGAATTTGCTCTATCAGATACTGTTATTGTTCTCTTTGTATCTGTTATAGTTTCTATGGAAGTAAATACGAGGCATTACTTTTGGAGCTACGTACATATTTTTATACTGATGATGGGCAAACCTGGTACAAATAATATAAAGTGTATCTCTGTGGCTGACCAAACTGGTGAATCTGTCAACACAGAAGGAGCTGTGAGAAAATATCTTTAAAATGAGGTATATGTGAAGGTTATCTTGATTGTCTGTTGCTTAATTTATGGCTCTGCATGAGTCTGTTATGTGTAAGAGAGATAACCACAGGGAGTGAAATGAATGAGCAGAACGTGTATTGTAGGAATCAGTAAGCTGTTCAAATCTCCATTACTCCTCTGTCAGGTAAACTGAAGTAGTGAATAGTTGATGAGCCACAACGTTGATGCAAATTGTCATTCGGATATGATTAGGCTCTAAATTATGAGTTTTCTAAAACAGACTACAAATTAGATTTATAGATGAATGCAACTATAAATGTTTCTTCCTTAAATAGAGCTCACTGATTATTTTGACTGAATGTGATGTTTACTTGTATAATTATCGCAGGAAGTAAAAAAATAATGTAATTGTTCTTAAAATGAGTCAAACATGAAAAATACTCAATGTAAGCTTAACTTCAGATAATTTTGTCCCAATTAATAGCAAGTATTTAGAAAATATGTCCTCAAATAAGAACTGCCTTAGCTTCTCTGTTCAACTCTTAAAAATTTTCCATGATGGCTGCTTTTCACATTTTAATTGATTGGAAAATAAACACAAACTGTAACTCAGACTACACTGCAAAGCAATGAAATAAAAAGAATTAAAATCTTAGAGCAGCTCAGTAGGTTTACTGAATTTTGAAGCTTGCCTTCTTACCTCCAGCATATCTCCTTGATGGCCAGCCTTGCACAGAGCGTGCACTGTGCTTGTGTGTTGAGGTGTAGCCCATCTACCCACCTTTAGAAGCTCACTTATGGAGTAGGATCAAAATACAATAACAGGCAGCAATTAGAGGAAAAGCCCGACTCATGAACTCAGTGAAAGTGTGGTTAATGTGGAGAGAATTGCCTCCTTCTTCTGCTAGCCATCTGTCTGTGCACTCATCTACTCTGGGACCAAAAATTAATATGTAGAAGTCTTTTTATTTAGTGTAACAGAGCAGAGAACTTCCTTGTATACACCTGGAGTGTTTGTGTAGGCAGCCAGTTGAACAAACATCCTTCAGTGCCAACGGAGAGATCTGCCAATCTCCAGAAAGACGGGAAGATGAATGATTCTATGCTGTTTTGCGCAGCAGCCAGCTTCTTCTTGCACCGCCATCACACTGGGCTGCCAGCTCACACAGGATGTCTGAAATGTTGCAGTAAACCTCGTGAGTGAAAATATGTACATAACAGCACAGAACATTCTGAGAAGAGACCTGATCTAATGCCATGATGGCAGGGAATAAGTTGTATGAAAGGCCTAAGTCAGCCAGATATGCTTGGATCTCTACCGAAAGGATATTTTGATGAGGGGGAAAAACATAGAATTTGTTGTAATCAAAATAGGCACCCCGTATATTTACAGTGAATTATTTCTAATCACATATCGCTGCGTGGTCTGCCTTGCTACAGATTTTCAAGCAGCACTTTTTCCCCATTGCTCTGCTAATGGATCAGATTTCCAGAAGGTTGCAATTTCAAGTTGCTCTGAATTATCTGCAGTGCTACCCGAATTATCTGAAGTGAGAGCTCTTTCCTGACCCTATGAATTCACTCTGATACCCAACTCAATTTACAACCTCTAACTTCTGATACACCTTGTTCTACAATTCATTCCCCACAGTAATCATCTGTAAGCATACTTTATAAGTGAGATGGAACCAATATAATTTAGGAATGAACTTGGGTCTCTTAACAGCTGTGATAAAATAATAATTTTGTTTCATTAAGTGGAATATGAATTTTAATTTCTGTAACAGTCCTTTAATGAGTACATTAAAAATCATTCCTGAATGCAGTTGCATTACAACAGCTAATACCTTTATTTGTTGGAATTACCCAGAAAAATAAAGCTTTTCATCACTGCCCATTGACCTCCTGTTAGTGGCTCATGGGGCAATGCAGAGAGTCTCAATAGAGATTTATTGTAATATTTTTCAAATTGACGTGAATTTTCATATCCATAAACAACTGCAAGCACAGACTAGTTAATAAGAAGAGTCAGGGCACGTTTTTCTCTAATTACTAGGCTTGTGTAGTGGAAATGCCAAGTCACGGCCTGAAGCAGTGTTTGAGCACCTGGTGGGAAGGCAGGGCCAACTCAGGGGAGCACAGGTGCATGCAATGTACCTGATTGACTAGACTCCCAGACCTCATTTTAGGGTTGGCAGTGGAGGTAAGTATGCCTTGCTGGAGATCCTTGGCTATCTGAGGTCTTCTGTGGTAAGTAGTTTTTTTGTTTTTTTTTCCCCCCCTCATATTTCTGTGTCTGTGGTTGCTGCATTTGGGCTTGTTCTCATTTGTAGCCAAAGACTTTGCCATCCTGCTTTTGTCGTCCTGTTATAGAGTTACAGCTTACAACTGAGGAGTTTATTGTTGGAAATAACTTATGAGTTGTATAGAGTATGCTCAGTTTGATATTTTTCTATTCTTGCACATGATTTTTTATTCTAGAAAGTTACTGCAAAGTTTGCTTGCTGCTTTAAAAAAAGCTCACACCCAAGGCCCAAATTCATTTCTTTGCTTACTCTCAATGTTTCATAACTCTTGACGTTCTAAGGATTTTTTTTTTTGGTCATTGTTATTTTATGAAATTTAAGTTCTAAACAATGTTAAAACATATTGGGATGTCTTCACAGCTGCATATTGCAAATGACATATGGTGGGGAACAACCTTTCAGTAGCCAGTAAGCTATGGCTTGAAATGCTTCCTGCTGAAAAACCTATCAAAAAAACGCCCAACTGCAGACATGAATTCTAGGTGACACCTGACTTCATATTAAAGGTCCAACAGTGCATGAAAATCCTGGGATTAACTCAGGTGTAGAATGGAAGTGGAGAAGTGTCAGGTGTTGCTAATCCTCTTACCAGCTGATCTAAACTGTAATGGTGTTAAAGTATTCTGGCCAGAACCAAAATTTGCTGCAAAAGTTTATAACGTAAATAAGCTATTTCATGTTTTGTTTCTTTGCTGAAGGAGGTTTTGCTGCAGGATAGGTGGATGCTTTTCTAAACTCCTTCTCTCTTTGTCTTTTCTTGTCTGCTCCTTCAGCTATTGAAGGATTCTGAAATGTTGCTTTCCCCTAGTGGGGCCTTCTGTAAGGCCAGCACATTGGGAACACAAAGGTGCTGACTGTAAGCAGAGAGGTTGTTAATACAGGCAGTCCCAGCATCTGGGCTACCTTAATGGGCTCCCTGCTTGATCCTGGCTCCATCCTAGCAAGGCCGTAGGTGAAATTCCTACGCGACTCTAACCAAAGTTTGTTTTTTCACTGATGTCTGGTGTGTTAATATTTGATCATGGCTGTACCACCAGTGAGTGCAGAGGGAAGTTGTTGATGGAAAAGTTGACAGCTGTTTACTGCAAATCCTAATGGTGTGTCCTAGATTAGCAGAAAGGCTTGACATGTTGATGTTTAAGTCCCTTCTCATGAATGTTTCATCACTAGCAGTAATAAGTCTTTGTACGTCAATGACTTTCTACTTGATCCCTCTGATATTCTTCCAAATTAAGTTATATTCTCACTTGTACTATCACCAAAATGCCATCTGTGCAAGGCAGTTCAGGCATACCTGTGTGACTGTCACATCACTGCTTTTAAAGCACCCAGGTTTTGCAGAACTCACAGATAAATGCTGGGCAAATTATCTCCAGTGGATAGATAGGTACAGGGAGCAAAGTGGATCCCAAAGTGACCCTAGAAGAGCCACGTGTGGGTGCAGCCTCATGAGGCTGCGTGACTCTCAGACCTGTGTGAGCCTGGCTTCCATAGTTCCAATCTCTTGCATCTCTTGAGCTGACATGCTCTCTTTGGCTACGGGCAATCATCTAACTGTTTATCCTGTACTGCTGAGCTACACATCTGCCTGCTCCAAGATGGTAGGTGGGCCAAGAGCTAAGATACTTGTTCTTTCAGCACTGGCCAAGGTGTGGTTGTCCTCTAGGTACACCTTTTCTCTCTCCCAGCTGAGAGCTGAAGGTTTATGGTAGAAGAGACAGGATATACGTGAGACCATATAGAGAATCCTGGTTGTCTGTCATGCTCCAGCAAGCCTCAGCATGTGAGGAGAGAGGAGAACCACCTGCTTTAAAGGACTTACAAGTTCGTTTTTTTTTGCTGTCTTTCAAATTGTGCTCTCTCCAGCAGTACTGCTTCCATAAGAAGGGAGAGGAGCCTTTCCCTATGCAAATAATCTGTTTTCCAGGGCAGTTAGTCTAGTTTAAGGCGTCAGATACAGCAAGCAGAAGTGCAGTTGTGTCCCTAACCAGCAGGATGGTTTTTAAATTTAAAAAAAAAAACGAACAAAAAAACCCATGATGATGAGAAAAATGAAAGATTAAGGCAAACGCTAATATTCCCCAAACTGTTTGTCACTGTTTGTTTGCTTTGTTTTGGTGTTTTTGTTGTTGTTTGTTTTCCTGGCAATTTCACTGCAGATTTTGCATCCAGCTCTTGAACCTTTAGACTAGGAGAGCAACGCACCTTTCATTTTCTAGGAAGATAACTTTTAAATCCTTAAAACTGAGGATGAAAAGCCTGAATTCAAAAGCCCTCTTTTCCTTTCCATTTAAGAAGTACATATTTTAAATGATTTTTAGGCACTTCTTACAAGAGGGTAGTAGGTTATGAATATTTAGAGTACCATTAATTACTTACCTGTCATATACTTGTGGATGTGGAAGTCCAGCAGCTAGAACAAGAGACAATAAACAAGTGCTTAGCCTGAAGACTGAAACTCATCTTGGGACCTGTTATGTGAACCAGAGCAGTGGTAGCAAATGTGGAAGCCCCAATGTGAACTCTGTAAATTTAAAAGACGCTTCTCAACTGAGCAGGAATTTTTATCACATGCAATTTCAGTTGTATGTTCTTGTTGTCTCTGACCATGAACATTCCTGCTGCATTTCTTGTTATCTAGCTTCCTCATCTTACTCACGTTGTCTCTAAAGAAGCATTACTTTTCAAACAGTGTCCAATCTCAGATGACTGAATTATCCAGTGCCTAAAGGTCACCTTATGGATTTATTAGGGGTGAGTCAATGAATAGTGTATGATCATGTTTTCTTGTTTTGTTACACAAAGGCCACAAGACAGCTCTTATTTCAATATTTGTTAGTTCCTGAGAGTCTGATCATTGTAACTGAAAAACCCTGTGAAAATCGAATCTCATCTACTGTATAGTTAGATGTAAATATAGGCACACTTTCTCAGAAGCAGTGCTTGGCTCAATAATGATTCTGCCCAGCTGTGCAACACAGTTATTTTCCTAATATAACTTACTTGTAACACATTAGGGTCGAAAATGAAATTGTATAATTGCAGACACAGGCAGGAATGATCCATCTGACATCTTAAATTCCTTTCTATTTTCTGAGCCTCTTCTAATTCAGAATGACCTACTTATCTGTAGCAATCTCTAGTTAAAATAACTTGGATAAAACAAGACTGGATTTCACCCCTGATCTAAAACAGGAATAATTTTCCTGTTGTAATGTATGGATGGGAGAAGCACATGTAGCCTTGTCCTGATGCTACTTGCACGAATTTTACATGGTCATACTTTCTTCCCATTCCGGGTTGTTTTTTTCAATAGGTCATAGATAACACCAAATGAGGTTGAATCTTGTTAACTGTGAGGGATACGAGGATGCCAAGTAACTTTAGTTTCTTAAGACACTGAGGAATTCCCCCTAAATGGTTTAGGTGGGGTAGAAAGTGGCAAGAAGTTAAGAAAATATGAATATGCATAAATGAAGATATTATGAAGAACTCAGTTGTGCAGTTGTTCTGCAATTCTCAGCTAGTTCATTTTTAAAATCGTAATTAGATTTTAATTACTGAAGCAGATGGAGCCCCTATGGTCCAAGTAATAAGTGCAGTAGAAGTAATGTTGCTTGTACAGCTTATGTTCAGACTCTAAAAAGTAGTGGAAAAGTTGTTTTTTCATTTTCTCTGATTCTAGTGAATGTACAGGTGGCTGGTGTGGTAAGAACTCCCAGTTCTGAGTTTAAATTTGCCTTCAGAGCAAGCACTGGACTTACCCACTCATACATTGGATGAAAGTATAGTACTGTGAATCTATTTATGGGAAGAAAACAAGTCCTTTTCTTACTGTTATAAAATTTTTATTTTACCACAAATGGACTTTCTTTAGCTATGGAAATCTGTATGTTTCAAAGTATGATTTATTTTTTTTTTCTACCCCAATCTCCCAGCACTTAATTTTAAGTCCACCCCCTGACTCTCCTAAGGAAAGCAAGAGGGCTTTGGTATTAAAACCATAGTCAAAATGGCATTAATGACTCTCTCCAATTAATTCAGTGAGTCATAAAGTATAATGGTTTAATTTGTCAAAGCAACGGCAACCATGAACACCTGCCTCATAAGTTCCAGGAGGTTCTTTTTTAAAAGAAACCTTTCTAATCATTCTGATGAGCCATTAATGTCATTCCAATGCTGCTCTTCAAAGATTACTGAGACCTCTGCAAAGGTTTTTATTGACTCTCTTCCTTGCCCATCTGTTGGGATCTTGGGACCAGATCCTCCCAGTGGAGCTGTGCCCTCTCACAGCAGCCCAGAACAGATGTGAAGGTCCTACTGGTTGAGCAGTGCTGTGTTTGTGAGTCTGCTGTCTCATGCCAGGTCATGGGCTACTTGTACATCAGAAATGCCTGCTTTCCACAGTTGTGAAAAGGAAATAGTTCATCTGGTGAAATCTTGGTGAAGACCAGGTAATAAAGATTTCTGAGATTTGGATGATGAATACAATAGAGATGCAATTTTTTTTCCTCTGGTCTGACTACCCAGTCCTCCAGAGACGTCCAGGTAGATCTCATTTCTGTCATGCTGCTAACATTCCTCAGTACAAAAGTGGCAGGACAAACACCAGCTGAAAAGAGCTGGGAGACTGTTGCAAGGAATAGCTGTGCCTTAAGCAGAGCTTTGCAGGGCCCAGATGCAGGTAATCACTATAATGAAGACTGAAAATAGGGACCTAAGCATCTGATGAGCCATCTTTGTTAACCTACAGAGGTACGCTGCCTAGAAAAAGGAGCTTGTTCCCCTTGAGGGACCTCTTCAGCTTCAAGAATCTGCAGAATGTGAATACTCCAGAGGTATGAATTGCCTAGGATTTCTGAGTTTTTGTCTAGGTTGTGTGGGAGCAGTGATATATACTGAACACTGGGAAGGAATGCAGTAGCGCATTTCTGTTTCTGTGTCTTTGTTCCTCCCTTACTTGATTTGTTCAGACAAGCAAGGGTGAGCATAGCTGAACAAAACAAGAGACTCAGGAGCCTTGTATATTGTTGACTAGTGTAGAAACATTGTGCTTCTGGAATGTGAGCCAAGTCTGAACCTTGCAAGGAAGGTGCAAAGAAGAGTAGGGCACTTCTGTTAATGTGGAGTGCTCTGCTGGCATACAGATTGGGATGGTTGCCCAAAACATAAAGCCTGATACTTTAAGCATAAACAAGACCACCAGCTCAGGAACTACGGGATCATCTGCTGTTTCTAGCAAACACAAATGTTTCCATGTTTTAGAAGTAGCCATTTCTGAGTCAGTTTTGGTCAGTACTCTCACAGCTCTTTTCCTGACTACACGTATACACTGTATGCGAAGATCAGTGCTGAGAGGTAAGGATCTTAGCAGAGGAGTTTCAATTATCGTTCAATCCACTGGATATGGCAAAAACTAATGAAAAAGTCCTCATCTGAAATACTGCAAACAATCACCTCACACTGGGGGCGAAGTAACAATGTTGTTGACATCCATTAACACCTGTAAGATGAAGTAAATCTACAGCTCTTTCTGTTGCTTCATCATTTGTGCTGGTAATTTTGTAAGTGCTTAGGTATATTCAGAACAAAATAGATGTTTCTGAAGATTCAAATCTTGAATAAATTACTTTGATTCTTATGTTAAATTTTGTGTGTTGTATAATAATAAATCCTACACCTTTTTGCAAAAGATTATTATTGATTTTTCTTTAAATGTGGAAGTAGAACAAGTTTTCTCATGGTTATGGAGAAGAAAAAGTGAAGATGCAAGGTTATGTAAAAGAAATTTCAGGGAGTGCCAAATGTTTGTAGCCGAAAGTATTGTCAAAATCAATTTTGACAAATCTTCAAATGGGGAAGTCTAATGTCTAGCTAGATTTTCATAGAATCATAGAATTTGTAAGGTCTAAACATGGATCTTCTATAGTTTAAAGCGAGTCCTAGTATTCCTTGTGACTTGTTATTAAAAAAAAATAAATTAATTTTTCTATACCTTCAGTAAGCTAGAAAAAGCACGAGAAAACCATGTCAGATTCTCACACACAAAAAATTTGTCATTGCCTTAATAGTCAGAACATAATACCTTTAATATCCTATTCATTTGGAAAACCTTCATTTGCATAATGCAGTTGTTGTAATTAGAATTACTTGATCCCATTAATGTCTTGGGATGATCCCATTAATAAATCGGGACCATGAATAGAGCTACTATGGGTTGAGCTATTTCTGTGGAAGTGCAGCAGTAGCTTGTAGGGCCCTTGAAAAGACTCCAATTGGAAATATAAATTATTTCTATATATCTTTTATAGAGAATACTACAGCATGGGGGGGGGGGGGGGGGGGGGGGGGGGGGAAGGGAGCAAAGGAAGGAACTTTAAATGTTATGATGCTTTTGTCACTTAATAAAGGTAATTCTGAGTTGCCTTGAGGTAGAGGAAGGATTTAATTCTACCACTGAGGAACTCTGATAAATGTCATTAAGATTAAAGACATGTAATTGAGATGTAGCTTGTTTTTGAGTCAAAGCAAACTTAATTATGATATCATAACTTGAGGGGAAAATACCAACCGAGGAGCCTAGGTGATTCTATTCTGAGGTGAAGATAGAGGCCTATACTTTTAGCCCATTCAGTTAAATTTATTTTTGCTCTTGTACAAGTGCATGCTGACATGATCCTCCCTTAGACCCGTTTTCATTTTTTCTTGGAAAGATATGATGAGTCCATAACAGAAATCTATTATTAGGTTGGAGAGTCCTGCTTAAGGACAACAGTACGCTCCAGCTAATGAAAATCTGAAGTCTTCAGGATGAATGACACAAAAGGAACCTCTGAGTTAAGACATTATGGGAGCAGCTGGTGAGGTTCACATTAGAACATGATGATAAATCCATGTTAGTGATCTATATAGTTGTCTTGATAATAGTAAAACAACTATTTGCCGAGCATGGGATCAGATACTGTCTGTGATCATTCATATGATGTAATGCATAGCATGGCTGGACTTTCTCTTGTTCCAACTGAACCAAACTCCTCAGACTGCCCTTTCCTATTGATAAGGGGATTGCATGAAGCTTTGGGAGTTCCCAAAAGTCATATGGAATAGGCAGCCCTTCTTTGGACTGTAGGAGATGGAGTGTAGTGGATTCAGCTCTCAGTATGAGCTGCATTTTTGCCACTTTTCCTCCAGAGTGATGGAAGGAATACTACTCATGTTTATTTTGCAGAAATATATTGATCCCATTGGTGCTTCTCAGACCAGAAGTCTAGCATGTTTCACCTTCTCAAAAACTTCTGAAAATACCTGTTCAGACCTGGTGGCTTTGGGAAATGTGCACTAGAGAATGTATTTCTAAAATGTGATATTCCAATTAGTAATTACATGAGAAGGAACACCTCTACCTTCCCCCCCACACCCCCTTTTTTTATTTTTTTACTTTAAATTTTTTTTAGCCCCCCCCCCCCCAGTTCAGCGTCTTTCCCCCCCCCCCCCCCCCCCCTCCTTTGTATGCCTATAAGATACTAACACATGAAGTGAAATCTTAGTTCCTAGAAGTCAATAGCAAAACTTCACTGGAGGAGAAAGGACTTGTTTCATGTTTCTCTCAGCTTGCATTGACTTCAGATGGGATTGCCACCAGTAGGAAACCTGAGCTTGTTTGGAAACCAGCTTTGGGGAAAAAGCTATGATATGAATATAATGTCAGCACAGTGAGGGCTAGCTCACAGAGCTGCCTGAAGGCAGATGAGCTGGGAGCCAAGGTGACCCTGGTACAGACTCCCCTGCCCTCACTCATGGACACCATCCTGGACATAGGGTATGGAAGCAGAGCTTGGGCTGGCAGGAAGACTCCAGGGAGGATGGGTCAGTAGGATCTGTGACCTGACAAACTGAGTGAAATCAATTTATGAGGAGGAAGAGCCAGGAGAATAACTTAAATCATGCATTGTCATGACATTGTATGCAACAGTTTACAGAATTATGCTTCTCTTTAAAATGGTTTAAAATCTATCCAGTTGGTCTCTACCTTGAAGCAGCCATCATCTGCTCGTTAGGTGATCAGTATTATTGCCTAAGTATTTTGACCTACATCTTTTGTAAAAGGACCTAACCTCACCTTTCTGAAGTATGAAGTCATGGATTCTTTCCTGCTTTCTTCAACTGGGAACAATTCTTTCTCTCTGTATGTTAGCATGAAGTAGATGCCAGGCTATGACCAATTCTATTCCGAGTGGTTTATGCAGTTGTGTAAATCTACTTCCTTTCTTCCTTGTTCCTTTGTTTTTTTCCCTGATGTTAAATTAATTCCCAGAACTACTGTTCCATGTATTTTTTCTACAATTACAGAGTAAAACTGTACACAGAAGTCATCAATCTAAGCTGTGGTGGCACAATTGTTGCTAAGGATAATTAACTTCCTACTGCTCAGGATGGTTTTGAAGTTTGTGTTATCTTGAATTTCTACAGCATCTAGGATTTGCAAAAACTGAGTGAGAAAACTTGTGAGTCTGTCTTATGCTGTTTTCTAGCAGTTCTTGATTTACGTGCAGAAGTGCTGTGAGGGCAACCTGGTCTGTATTGACTATTAATTTTGTTATATTGTTACACTCTTCCCAGAATTGTGTATTTGTTAGATGTGTTTCTATGACTAGAATTAGGATATTATTCCACATCTTTGGAGGAAATGCTAACTTTTACATAGCTTTATTTGTTGTTATCAGTACCGGAGTTTATCTATAATTTTACATCTCCACATTGGAAATATTGGATTCTGAGAGAAATTTCAGTGCTATGGAAATGGAACTCAACATAGTACATTTGTCTTTCTATAAAAGTAGTTCTGCTTGGGAAGAAAAAAAAAGTTTTTCTTGTTAATGGAGGATGTGCAAGCAGAAATTCAAAGAGTGGTCTCTAAAACCTATTCAGGTAAACATCCAGTGGGAACTACTTAAATCTTTTCGTGATGCAAAATTGTTGTTTGCTTCTGTTGTAGTGGGAAACTCTAAGAAGATAAACTGTTGAGGCTTTGATATTCATTGCTACTGTATCAGATTTCAAAGATTTCATCATATTTTAAGTCAGAGTACCTAGCAACTTGAAAGTACTCTGTTTAGTCTGTTGTTGTAGTACAGATACCACAAGGTCAGTAACTTTTTGTGCAGTACATCTGCTTTTGACTACTCACAATCATAGAATCACCAAGGTTGGAAATGTACTCTGTCATCCAATCCAACCATTTGTCTATTACTGTTATTTCCCCATTACAATATGTCCCTTAGTACAACATCTAAATGTTTCTTATACACCCCTAGGGATGGTGACTCAACCACCTCCCTGGACAGAGGTTTTAAGGGGAAGTACTTTCAAAATTTTAAAACAATTTACAATTGTATTCACTTTCAAAAATTAGGGGGGAAAAAAGGAAACTTAAAATGTTTTTTAGAAAATTATACTTCAAAATTACAAAGAGGATTTTTGTTCATGAAAGATTTAAAAAGAAAACTGGAGAGGCATAGAGAGATTTAAAATTTTTACAGCCACTGGATTTTTTTTTTTTGGGGGGGGAGGGGGAAATGGATAAACTGTCTTTGTCAGCCTTGTTTTCTGATGCAGCCTTCTCTCTTCATGGCTATATATTATGAAATATAAGAAATAGTTTTCTCACTGTCACCTGAATTTTCTGTTTCTCTAACATATTTTTTAATAACAGGAGAAAATAAGTGCAGACAAATCTTCAGGTTTTAAACTTGTGTTGGCTTGGTCACTTGGCCTTTGAAGATAATCACTTGTGAATAAAAAATAGGAAAAAAAAAACAACAACCCTATCACTGCTCTAAGCTCCTACTAATATTGAATTATTCTGTTTGGTTGAATATTATTTCTCTTATGTTGTTCTATGGATAGTATTATCAGTTGTGTTCTGCTATAATTAATTTGTATCTGGAAGCCACCAAAAAAAAAAAAGAAGAAAGAAGATGTTGATAAGATTATTTTTTTAAAGAACACTAAACATAATGGATGAGTAGATAGTGCTAATATATTTAAACACTGAATCCATAGCCTTTGTCTGGGACAAAAGAAGGCAACTCAGTGTGATAGTGTTTGGTCTATCTTTGTCATTCAAGCAAAATTTATCTGGCTCATTTGAGTTTCCGTGTCTACAATTTGACATAAAATGCGAGAAATACTGCACTTCTAAATTGGTTGTTGATTACTGTTGGATGATAGTTGCAAATATGACCTGACTTAAATTCATCTTAGACACAAAAATTAATTCAAGTAATAACATCCATTATGAAAGCAATCTTCAAATGCAGACATCTTGCTGCTCTTGATGATTGACTAAGTTCCATTAATAGAGGTTCCTTATCTCTCTCGTACTAATGTTGAATATGTTCCCTCAATGGAGTTTCTCTGTCATAAAATCAAGTAAAAATATGTCAGACCAAGACACACAGCATAATAGTCTGTCTAGAATTGCTGCTGCTCACTGTCAGATGAACAGCGTAATTATTTTCCACAACATGATTTGCTAAACTGAAGTTGAAAATGTTTTCTTGTGCTTTACTTTCCATGGAGAGCACACTACTCTTTAACTTCCATAGTTAGTGGATAGTATTATAAAAATACTGAGAGAATTGTGAAAAATGCAATGTTCATTAACTTTCATTATGTATTTAGTAGTAGTCTGAAGTTTTGGGAGCTTAAAACTTTAGTAGTAATTTGTTCTCAGAAGATGGTCACGAGATGTTAAATGTACTGTTGTCTTGGACAAAGTGCTGGAAAACTCAGTCTTACTTAAAATTTTAATAACCCAAACTGTGTGATCAATGAATTTATCACCAAATATTTCACAGAATATTTGGGATACTCACCCATTAAACACAAAATCTTGCTCCTTGTAACAGCAGTTGGGCATAGTAGCTCTACATCTTCTATTTCTAACCTAGTTCTTAAATCTCTGCCATGGAGTCAAGACATAATAACCTATGTATCATGGTTGGTTTTGTCTGAGATGAGGATTCCCATTATAGATGTATTTATGAAAGGGTCGTTGCATGAATTCTCAAGCCCATACTCCTTTCCCTTCCACATTCCTGTGATACAGTGCTAAATGTTCTGGGATTTTATTTATGTATGTATTTAGAAACTCTTCACTTTATTCATTATTTTATGTAAATTAAAAAAAAAAAAAGAAATATAACATCAGGCAGATAGCTGACCATACACCCTATGTGCATAACAGTATATCTTTCTAAGATTCAGATCATAATACGTTAGATAGTTACTTGAACCTGTACATCTAGTTGAAAGGAAACTCCCTACGCTTTTGAAGACTGCTGACTTTGTTGTTACAACTCATTGCTTATAATTAGTGTTATAATACACTCTCAGCAACCAACCAATGTAAAGAATTTCCAATTGGTATTTCAATACATTAAATGTTTACTTGCTGCAGTGATGCTTATAAATGAAAATGAGCTTTTAAATTTAATCACAAGTTGTTCCTTGAAAGAAAGCACATTACGGTAACTGAATCCTTCAGGAGCTTTATTGGTGATGCATGGGAGCACAGACAGGTTCTGTTTAAGATCAAAGAAATTCTCTCAAGTTGTCACTAAGTTGACAAGCTTCCTCTCAATCTCTTCTCCACGTGAAGCATTAATTTTAAACCATAGCAGAGGAGATATGATTGTTCCCTAGCATGCATAGGGTAGAATGTTTAGGTATAAAAAGGCAAGAGGTTTCTGGAAAAGCTTGAGAATGTGAAGCTCAGCCAGAAAAGACTGGGGGAAGAAAAGAACACTGAACATATCCTCAGAGACTGAGATATTGCACAGGCAGTGCTGTAGATGGCATTTCCTCCTTTTTCCTTGGAGGACATCAACCGTTTTGAAAGGTCATTTTATCTTTTTAGCCTCCTTAGAGCTGCTAGCAAGCATACATTTTTCCAGAGGAACCCCAATTTCTAAGGACAACATAATGCTGAAAGAGACCTTTGGTCTTAATGGGTTATGGACATTGGCTTTCATAACTGGATACATATCATTAACTCAGCTTTTATTTAAGAAAAACAGGGAATGGTTAGATGTTTGGGGGATGGGAAGGGGAGGAGGAAGAGGGAGAAAAATAAAAGATTTGTGAAATAACTGAGGAAATTCATAGACAGAAAAAGAATTACCTTAATGTAAGATTTCTTCCCCACTTGCTGATAATTTCTTCCTCATTGTTACTGCTTTTTCATCTAGTCTCTTTTTTTCATTTTTTATATTTCAGTCCTTCAAAATATATGATCTGTAAATAAAACCAAAGAAGTGAGAATTCTTAAAATGTCACTTATTAAACATTTATGCTTAATTAAAATCTGCTTATAGGAGACAGATTAACTGTGCCTTCCTGGAAACAAGCAGAAAGACATTACCTAAAAAGTACAAGAATGTATCTTATTTCAACTAGCTCAAAGCTTTGGGTGTTTTAATTTCAGTGAGGAATGCCAATGTTTCCCCCCAAAATTTCCTGTTTTTATATGACATTTAGCACTAGAGTTGTTGGGCCACATCCTAACTTTGAATTATAAAATATGTGAATTCAGATCTGAAAATAATACCTTTTATTGTATTGGTCTATAAGCTCAAAGGTGGTTGTTGGTGGAATGGTAGTAGATGTTGAACCTTCTGCCAGTATTCCATTATATGTTTTTGCTATGTGACAGATGGCAACAGAGGGGCATTCTGCCAAAAAGGCATCTGACAGGGAAGTGTGGATGACACAAAAGTGTATCACTGAATTCCTTTGTGAGTTAGAAATGGCACTCCCAGATACTCCTTGATGCTTGCTGAACCTTTATGGGGACCAATCAGTGGATGTGAGCCCAATGAGGTGGTGGGTGATGCATTTAAACAGTGGTGTCAGTGAAGTAAAAGATTGCTTGGAATGATTTAAAATAGACTGTGAGATATTTTCCTAGCGATGATGTCCTCAAAGCATCTCTGAAACAGTGGGTCAACTCTACTGGTGCAGATATTTACAAGTGTGGCATTCAGACTCCTGTTCATCACTAGCAAAAATACATAGCTAGCAGCTCCACCATTACAGTGTTTTGTAACTTAAAATTTTCTTTGTCAAATAGTATTACTGTGTTCTTTGTATCTATTGTCATTTCTATGGTAAGAAATAGGAGGCATTACTTTCAGAAAGGCGTGCATGTTCTCCCTTTGGCAAATGTTTAACAAGAGTTTAGGCATCAAAAAAGTATATCTAGTAAACTCCAGGACTCCTTAAATACTTCCTTTTAAAAGTATATTCACTTCTGTGCATAAATAAATATGAATGTTTTGGATAAAACTGATAATGTGGTGAGAGCAACAGGGGAGAAAACTGAGTACAATGACTGTTGAGCTTGAAGACAGTATTTTCTGATCTTTTCATTTATTTTTTTTTTCCCCATAAGAAGGTGAGCTTGAAAGAAGCTTGCAAATTCAAGATATACATTTCAGAGTAGTTATTACTGATGCTGTAATGCTATGCTTAGACAGGCGGAATCAGATTGCAGCACTCTGCTCCAAATTATCTTCTCTCTGGTAGATGATGAGAGAAGGAAACCAGTGTAAAAACAAGCTGTTAGCAAATAAAACTCAGTAAATATCCATAAGAATGACAGGAATAATTTTATTAAATGATTAGCGGACTTATGGACTGATGTGAGTTAAAATACTGAGAAGAAATTAAAGGTTTTATTCAAGATACGGGCTCTTAATTGAGGATTAATTTTAGCCCTTATATAGCCAAGTTTTTCTGGAGATTTGAGCCCTGCTATACAGATCTTCTGCAAACAGTTCATCTTCTTGAGGATGAGACAGATGTCAGGTCTGGAACAAAAGTAGATTTGGAAATAATTTTTTGGGTCAATGGTTAATACGCAGCCTCTTTACCCAGCTACTATTTATGTATGTCTGAAAAAACAACAGCATCAAAGGCACGCTCAATGAAATGCTACTGATATACAACCCCAACTGTCAGGTGCAGCTCAATGGTCATGAAGCATGTTGGTATTTATACACTTTGTAGCTTTGTGCATACTTGATATGACGCGTTCTGTATTTCTTAGTTGTTGGTATAGTTAGTCAAACAAACTGAGCAGCTCAGCATTTGTGTCTGTAGACTTCTAGGAACATACAATGGCATCCTTGAGGTATCTATTTTCAAAACAAGAGAAATAACCAAAATACAAGTTCTGGAATGACTGCATGATGTGGTTCAAGCTTTGTAAAAAGAAAAGTGCATTCCACTTGTCAGAGACAAAGCTTGACCAGAGTAAAGCCCAAAGTCTTGATGTTGCCTTTTCTTTATGGCCATTTCTCTCCCAATCCTCACCCAAGATAAATACTTGATCTGTGTGGGAAAGCAGTTATGAAAAACTTGCTGTGATTCACAGAGCTAAGGTTTACTTTCTTTGTGTCTTTCACTCTTTCCCACTCGTTTGCTTTTCCACTCCTTCTGTTTCCTTCCTTACTATGCCTGCCTTGCTCATGCTGGCTTTTGTTGCCCAGTAAGCTTTAAGATTAAAAGAGAAATGGGGTTAAAATTATCTGTAATCTTATGCATACTAATAATGGTGACCTTTTTTAGTTCCTTCAGAAACAGCAGTTTGTCAGTGTTGGCTGGTAGTGGCTGAAAGGCAAATACATCAGCTTACAGGAAAAAGAAATTGAAGGAAAGTTAATTCTGCAGCTAAAAATGCTTGCATTTTCTTATGTTTATCCTGTTGCCAAAAGCGGCAAGCCTAAACATCAGCAAACAGGTATGTCCAACAGAAATTATGCTGCAGTCTGAGTAATCTGACATCTCAATATTTTCCCAATGGATTGTTCAATGCCTTTTTACTTGTATCTGTTGATTTATTTTCTGATGTAGGGCTACAATGACTCAGTGTTGTTTGCACAGTCATTTTCACTTATGTAAACTGCAAGGATGGATAATAGAATGGAAGTGAGAGCCCTTTCCCTCTCACCCTAAGCAGCAGAATCCAAAATAGCAGCTCTTCTCAGAGATTTGATGGGGCAGTGCAAAACTCCTTCCTTCCCTCTTCATAAGCTTCATCGAGGCATAATGGTAAGCAAAATGCTGCCAAATAATAATCCTGCATTCAGTCAATGAGTTGGTATTTTCTAATAATTGTGTGCAGACATAAATGGCATGTGCAGGGCAGCACAGAATTAGACAGTAGCTGTTCTATGGAAGTGAGGGGCGTAACAGAAGGCACCAGAGAATGTTGACCCAGGGATGCAGGTTTTGCCTATTAGTATGGCATCTCTGCTCTAGTGTGAAAAATGACCTTATGAAATGGCCATTTCTTAGTAGAAATCTGGGCTTTCTGTATTCCTGTTTTTTTCTTCTTTTTTGACAGTGCTTTGAAGTTAGCTACTCTTAAGTAAATGCTCAAATTACTTTATTTGCAGATAAGTTTCAGACGTACAGCAAAGTTAAAGTAGTTAGTAAATTCTACAGTGCAACTGGTAGACTATGCTCTAATCACTTATTCTTTTCTTTTTCTATGATTTCTTATCCGTTAACTATTTTATGCTGAGAGTTATCACCTTGCAATTTCCAGTAACTGTGTTATGCTGCAGTAGAGGAGGAAAAAAAAAAAATCAGTTTGCCACTCAAAAGTGATGAACATGTCTTCACTGGAAAAAGAGCATGCTATTCATATTTCCCCTCATTATTAGCATACAGTTATTTGTACGCACAGACAAAGCATAGCCCATGAACACCATTTCCTCCTTTCAAGCGAGTAGACATATCTGATTGTTGCTACACTGGACCCATGATGATACTGGTATGTTTTCTGTTTTACAGAGTAAAAGCATAAAAAATAAATCACCTTTTGCACTTACAGATTCTTGATTTAGCCCTCTGTCAACTGGAAGCACCTTGCTATACCTGACAGTTAGCTTCAGCATCTTCTGTTGGTTTGAATGGCCCACACTATCAAAACTCTGGTGTCAAAATCAGACAGGACCAAGTATAGGGTTGAAAGATGATCCTCCATGTATAGACAGTATGTTGCCTGCAATGCTTTTTCATTCTGGCTGTGGCCACTGAAAGCTAAAATGGGATGCATCGGTTTTGCAAGTCAAAATAACTTGATTTTTTTTTTTAATGTTTAAAGCAGTACTTCTCAAACTGTGACTGGTTTCCCATACATGAAGGAGTTACAGTTCTTCAGGAAGTGTGTCATAAGTGATAGCAAGCAAAATAAAGACCTACACTGTGCACAGCCCCCTACGTGCAGGTACACTAACAAAATCATGAAACATAAAGCTAACAAGCAGTTACAAAAAAAATAATGAAACTTAGATCATGACAGAAAACTGTAATTCTGTGGGTTATTTCCCACAGAGCAGCCTTTGGTATTTTCTGAGAAGTCTTTCCTGGATTTACTTACTAGATTCAAAAATCGAGAGCTATTTGGATCTTTTGGGAAAGGCTTGCCAGACTACGTTTAGAAAGAAACTTCTGCTTTCCTAGGAAATGCAACTCTTACATTTTTTTTTTTAAGAGTGTAAATTACTATAATCATTTTTGCTGCTTGTTCTATTCCATTCTTTCATTGCAGCCCACTGACTTTTCTGTATCTAGCTGTGGGATAAAAATACAGTACTCAGACAAGGATGATAGCATTCAGAACAGAAATCTGTGTTGCTTTCTTAGTCATAGGATTTCTTAAGGTATGCAGTACCTATGTAGAACACTGACTGTAAATTACAGGAAACAAATCTTAGTAAAGTGACTTACAATGACCTTTACTGCTTCGCACATCTTGTTTAGTCACTTAAAAATATCATTATGTGGCATTTCAGAACGTTTTTGTATTTATAGCATTCCTCTTCCCCTTCATGTCCCTGTGCATTAAGTAAATGTATGTTAACTCAAGGGTATTTTTTTCTCTAATGAATATGCCATTGCAACATACTTATTTGAATCATCTTCAATCAGTAAAAAATAATAAACTTGAAGTTTTTTTCAGATGTCTAACTTGATTTCTGGCTTGGTGTCTATGGTATTAAAGACAAGGATGTTTTCTAAGAAGGAAATAAAGAAAAATGCCACAAGAGAAAAGGGGAGGTATGTCTCTATCAGGGACATAAAAATCTATAAGCAGAATTTTTTGCCTACATTCTGAGTATTGAAAACCTTGTCTACGTTCCCTAATCATTCCATCTGGTCCCACAAAACCTGCATTCCACTACCTCCCCCTACAAGCCTAGTTTGTTCTTTGTATCATAATTACGCTATTGTAATTACAAAATTCAAAGGATGATTTGACAGCACAAGCTAAAATGATCATTGACTTTACTTGTCATATTCTGGAGGAGAAAGTAAAGTTTACTTTTTTCCCCGACAAATTTGAATATTACTACAAAAAATTGTGTTGTTTCAGTTGATGGGTTAGCTTTAGAAACAACATCCTCCTCACCTTTTCCTCCCTTTCTTTGGAAAGATTTTTTTTTTCTGTGCAATTCTCACCTAATAGGTAGGATATACTGTGTAGTGGAACACGAGCTTTGGGATTTACTACAATGAAAGCTAAGACTTTAAGTGTTTTGTTGTTGAGGAAAGGAAATAGTTCATTGGAAAGGGGATTTCTACTGATTAAATAACTAAAGATGATAAATCCTTTTTAAAGTCATCTAGTGACTCTGGAAAGACAGAAGAGGTGATCTGGAATAGAATTCTTTTTCCAAATCAGAAAAACATCTCTCTTGGAGAAAAAACATGTACCAACATGCACTTGATTTTCTGCAGAAGTCCATAAAGAGAATGACTCACTGGAAAGCTGCAATACTAGATGGGTAGATGTACTAAATTCTTTTTATTCTAAAAATCATTACTTTTATGGAGATAAGAATTTTCATGTACGCTGTATATGAAAGCATATATTCTATGATGCTATAAATCTTCCCAAACTTCTAAAATAGGGGGATTTTTAGATACTGTGTCCCTTGTCAGTGCCACATTAAGAGGTATTGTCTGCTTACAACTGGGGCTGGTGGGATTACCTAGTTTCTATTTGCAAACGCTCTGTGTAGCATTTTGGATTCTGCAAGTGTTTTTATTTCTAAGGATATCAATTGCACGGGTACTATGTTTCCAGGCTGTTCATTTTAACTATCTAGTAAGCATTAGGCAAGATGTGCGTATGGACATGAAATCATGAGGTGTGTACTTTCTATTACAGTTTTGTGTCTAAAACCTTACAGGCTCCAAAGTAAATATTAAAAATGTGGCTATTTTTTGCTTAACAATATTTCCATGAAACTTCTTATTTTCTTTGTCAGAACTGATTTAGATATTATGGAATATGTTTGTTCATTGTTGAATAAAATTCAGAGTCAGCATTAAACAAGTTTATTAGTGAGGATGTAAGTTGGACTGTAGAAAGAAGTATTTCTATTTAAAATGCAGGATTCCAGCAGGGCCAGTCAAGGCTATTTGGAGCCATTCTTCAGAAATGTGTGTAGCTCATTGTTCCGCACAGGTTCTGATCCAAGTCTCATTCTGTAGTGACTTTCTACTAGAAGTTAAACCAGAAGTTCAATGATATGTAGAAAGAGGACAAAGCCAGGTGTTATTGAGCTTTATCTACCTATGTAATTATTTTGTGGTGCAGAAGTTGAATAAAAGTTTTAGTAAATATGTCCAAATAAGTTGCAATTTTCCTCTGCTGAACTTCTGCATTTCATTGTTATCAAATTGCTAACATATAAAATTGAATGTGTGTGTCCATTAACTCAAGATATCAAGTGCAATTATGTATGTTACTGAAAAATCTGGTTCTTTTTCTTTCACCAGCCAATTTGGTTTTGAGTAAGAAGTAGCACAATGTATAGAGGGCTTGAGATGAACAACATAGTCTAGAATCAACCTCCCTAATATGTGCAGGGTTGCCAACCACCAGACCAGGCTGCCGAGAGCCATATCCAGCCTGGTCTTCAATGCCTCTGTGGAGGGGGCATCTACAGCCTCTTTGGGCAACCTGTTCCTGTGTGTCACCACCCTCTTTGTGGAAAAACTTCCTCCTAATATCTAACTTAAACTTCCCTTGTCTCAGTTTAAAACCATTCCTCCTTGTCCTATCATTATCCACCCTTGCAAACAGCTGTTCCCCCTCCTGTTTATAAGCTCCCTTAAAGAACTGGAAGGCCACAGTGAGGTCTCCCTGAAGCACTTGGCCTTATTGAAGCTCATTAGGTTTTCATCAGCCCACTTTTCCAGCCTGTCCAGGTTCCTCTGGATGGTTTCCCTTCCTTCTAGTGAATTGACTGCACCACTCAGATTGGTGTAATCTGCAAACTTGCTGAGGGTGTACTCAATGGCATCATCTATGTCACTGATGAACCAGCCAAGACTTTCTTGGAGCGAGGTGTTCAAACTTTAGGAAACATTGTCTTCACAGTCAGAAGGAAATTTTTTAAATTATTCTTTCTTTAATAACTGATTTACTGTGGAGCTCAAAATGTTAGCATCGGACTGCTGACATCTATTATCATAAAAGCAATAGTGGAAACCATTGTCTTCTACTTGCCATAAATTGCTCAGTCCATTATTACTAACAAATCAGTTAACTGCAGCCCTTAAGTGTAATTTTAAAAAATGTAGCGTATGTAATCTTTTATTAGTAAAGCCACTTAATTCTACCTAAGAGAAAAATAAATAATGAAATACAACATTAAGTTCCTTGGGACTTTCTGTTCTTGGGTGTGCAAATATACAGAATTGCTTAAATACATTTTATGAATTATACTAATTCCAGGTTTCTTTCTTAATGGAGAGGATTGACTTCATGTGAATGCAAAAGTGGAATTGTCATATTCAAGACATCCCAAGAATGGGATTGCGGTATTATATTTGGACAAAAGTCATTGGTGTTAAAGAACAGCAATATGGTAGGGTGCTACCCATGCTGAAAGCACATTCACAGGCAAAATTACATGACTGGTCTCTATTGCTTTGGTCAGTATGTACTGTCAACATTCTTTAAAGGATTTATAAGTGCTGATATGTTAAAGGCAAAGAAATAAGAACAGTTTTTGAAATATTTCAGTTAGGGGAAAAAAAAAAGATAAATTGCAAACAGAGGAAGGCTTCTGTTCTTACTGTGCTCCATGAATTCCATGGGTATTTCTATTTTACTTTCTTTACATATATCATTCACACTAGCTTTAATTATTTTTTTTTGCATTTCCTCTTCTCCTTTTAAACTTTTTTTTTAATCCAGGATCGATAAACTGTACCTCTACAGATCTCAGATCTGTTTTTCCATGGTGCTATACATATATATATTAATATTTATTTATTTGTTCACTCCACAGCCATGTTCTTTAATGTTTTAGTGGCTCTGCAGTTTAAAAAAAAAAAAAAAAAAAAAGATATAGTCTAGAAAAAGAGTAGAATTCTAGCAGGTCACGTATTCTTGAACTCTTTAAGATTGCATGTATCAAATTGTTTTGCATAGTGAAGTTAGACTCATAATTCAAAATTCCTAAACCTTCATTAAAAGATTTTAGCTATGAATGAAGTTTGAATATCTACCTCTCCATCTTCCATTGGTCATTAATGACTTTCCTTTAGGAACAGAATCAGGGACTTCTAGCCTCTCTGTGATATAGCCCAGTGAGTCTGAAGTATCGTAAACGTAAGAGAGAGAATTAGAAACAGACAAGATGTCTGTGCATTGAACTACGACGTAGCATCATTCATATTGCTAAAAAACTTCTTTTTCCTTTATTCAAGCAACAAGCTTAAGGCAGTAAGAGTAAGAACTCCACAGAAAAACCTTTGCAGTGTGCTTGAAGCCTTAACATTTCAGCTAAATAGTGTCCAGCACTGAGAGATCAGGTCAGTTAGCTCCTCCTTGTAAAAAGCTGCAGTGGTAGGTACTGAATCAGAATTACTGGTTCTCAGAATACTGATGCTTTCACTAATAACCATCTTAGAGAAAATCTAATAGATCCTCTTTGAACTCTGTTTGTGCAAAGGTAGTTGTTCTGAGCATCAGCATATACTTTACAATCTGTACTAAGATATTTGTGTTGTCACTTTTTGTTGGATATAAGAATTTTAGGTGCAACAGTATTATTAATGCTGTGGTTGATTTTTGTGCTGTGAGAACCAGCATTATTGCCTGAGGCATGTTTCATGTGCTCCATGACCTTCACACCCTGAGCTCCATCCTTACCAGTGTCAACATTTTTCAAAGGATTTATAATGTTCCTATTTGTCGTTGTTTGAACGTTTCCAGTCTCTTAAGAGGGAGAGGTCAAAGAACAGAGTGAATGAGGCTGTTGCTTGGACACAAATGGCTGTTGCTTGGACACTGATAGCTCTTTTAAGGATAGCTTTGCTTACCACAGAATAGTACTAAGCCAGTAACTCTCACCTTTTCTGATATATTAAGAAAAAAAAAAAGCCGGAAACAAACTTCAGTTAAAACTAGTTCAGAAATCATCCAAAGTTACAGTTGAGAGAAAAAAAGCAAATAGTACTGACATTTCTTCATAACTTCGGTTTGGGTAAGTTAGCAAAATAAAAGGGCCAGCACTGAGGCTAGCTGAGAAACAGTCTGTCCTGAGAGTGCCACTTATCAAGAAATATTTCCACCTATGGCCACAGAATATGGAGAATACATTTGTGAATATGATCTCAAAAAGTTTCTAAGAATTGGAATAAAAGTTAACTATCTAAGGTCCTGCTATAGACACTGGAGATCCTGGACTTAAGGTAGTTACCCTAAGAGAGATTTACAGGGCCTTTTTGAGTTGTCTTAGAATTTCTGAGACCTCCACATAGTCAGATATGAGGTGAGACCTATGAGATCCCAGAGCTCTTACACATGGATGGCTGGAGTAATGATTTAGAGCTTCTAAAATGTCACTCTGCATATTTGTTTAGAAAATTACCTTACTACTTTATGTATTCTGTATACTTTAGAGAAAGCTAAATTGCTTGGTAGGCCCTGTTGACAGTTTTTGTACCTACAGCCCCTGAGTAGGTATTCTAGGTATCCTCAAATATCTCAAAGGGTTCTGGACATCTACCTTTAATTATCTGAACTGAGCCGTTGTTCTCTTTTATAATGGGGTCTCAAACATGAACATGAGTTTAGGTGTTTTATTCTTGAAATGAATACCATTCAAGATGCCCAGTCATGCTATATCTATCTATATAAGTTTATATATATATGTAGTATATCTAAATATATAAATATCTATATTTTATAGAAAAAGTAAAGTATACACATAATATGTATGTATAAAATAAAAGAATACAGGAATCTAAAAAGAGAAGAAAATAAGTCCCTCAGCAACCTCAAATTTCCATGAAAAATATCAGGAAAATAAAATGTTAAACTACAGGACACAGTTTAACATTAGTTACAAACCCATTTATTCAGGTTTTAAAAGTTATGTGCTACAGACATATCATGACTTTACTCATTCATCTTTATTGAGATGGGCATAAACTTCTCAACTTACAATTATCTTAGGAAAGGGAAGTGTTGCAGAATGGTTTGGCAGTATCTTATTTGCTTGTATCTCAAAATGGTTTGGCAGCAACTCACTAAACAAACAGTGAATTTTGGATTTATGTTTCATTCTTTTCCTTCAGTTCAGCCAATGCCAATATTTTTCAATATACTTAATCAATGCCTTCTGTTTTACTACCTCTTTTCTTTGAGACTTTATCCATCATCCTTCTCCAACTTTAATTTCCTGCACTGAACGTTGAGAAACTTGAAGTAGAAAAATTTGAAGAAAACAGCAAGACTGATTCTCTTCTCATTGCCTGATTGACCTGCTGTTATGGTATATTCTGGTGGTTAAGGGTATTCATTTCTCAAATAACCTGCTTTATCTTCATCTTGATCATGAAATAACAAAAAAAAAAAGCAGAGTTGGTCAGTTTGTCCACACCCACAAGATTTTTGCTTAGTTCAAATTTTATCAGTTAAGAAATTATTTGTGCTTCTAAATGCCTTTAAGCAATGTCCTTATGCTCTTGTTGTCCTTACATGTATTGCCTTGTAGCAGGCAGCCTTATAACTTGTGTCAAACAGCTGTGTTCCTAAAAAGGGACAGCAAAACATAGAAATCTTTAGCCCTATTGATTATTTTACTCTTCAGTGTATTTCTTCATTATCTCTTAATGTTTCAAATGTCTCAGCAGCTTTGTCTGTGACCTTCACTGGAATTTGATATTTCATCTTACACACTATCAGTCAATAGCTCATCAACATTACCAGCCTGAAGAGTTAGGTTTGGTCAAAAGATGCTTTTATTACCATTTATTTGTTTGGATCTTTGTGCTTTTTTTTTTTGTTTGTTTGCCCAGGGAGGTTGTGGATGCCCCGTCCTTGGAAGTGTTCAAGACCAGGTTGGACAGGGCTCTGGGCAACCTGATCTAGTAAAGGTGTATGTTTGGTGGCCCTGCTAGGCAGGGGGGTTGGAACTACATGATCCTTGAGGTCCCTTCCAACCCGGGTCATTCTGTGATTCTGTGATTCTGTGCTTTTCACTATTTCTTTCACTGTGTAGAGCTGAAGTAGTGTTCTGAACATAATACCCTGAGATATGGGGTACTCTGCTAGACTAAGAAAGTCAGATGATTTTTTTCTGGCAGACCTCTCCAGTGCTATCAAGAAAGGACATGGGTCATTCTGATGTAACTGCTCTGCTACTCGAACTGAAAGGGTCAACGAGCTGTTCCCTGGGGCTGCAGAATAATTACACTACTCTAAATTGTTTTTCTACATTGAAAACCAGCTCAGTTTTGTGTGAGTCTAAAAAGGGACATTGTTTTTTTCTTCTTTTTTTCCTCCTCTGTCATTCTGTCTGTCTCATTCTTTGCTGGAGTAAATATCCTGAGAAAAATTCTTTGTACGTTTCTGACACAAATCTGAAAGAATTTTATTAGATACCAGATTGTACAAGCAAAATAGCTATTTCAGAAACCTTTCTATTTTTGTACTAGATATTTTAAGATAATGGAGTGTGCATTGTAGCTGTCTGTAAAACAGCCTACATAATACATGAGAATATAACAAAATATCGTTTTTGTTAGCCTAAGATGTTATGTACTTTATAATATGAAATAGAAAGAAGCCAATAAATAAAAGTGATTCAGGTGCCTCATATAACTTCTATGTTATACTTAACAGGTAGTGTACAGTCTTGCCTAGATTACTTTATTACATGAACTAGTGGGTGACAATTCTGTCTAGGCAGGAGATTGGAACTAGCTGATCTTTTAAGGTCCTTTTCAACTCAGACCATTCTGTGATTCTGTACAAATCAATGTGTATTATCTTAGTTATTTCATATCATAGGCAACTTTAGATACGGGCTCATTACATAATTTCTGTTTTTAAAAGATTTAAAAAAATCAGCCTCTACGAAAATATGTAATTCCGTAATGTGGAATTCATTTCCATTACATAGTGATCATTTCTGTAGTGTATTAGAAGCTTCACATTAATATTTCATTTCCTTTTCCTCTACCAAGGCAGCAGCTACTCTCTCTTGCCACAGTACATACGCTGTGATGAAGTATAGTCATTCATGTGACACAATATAGTAATCAGAAGCAAATTACACCCTTTTATACTGCCACTCCCAATCACAATACCTAAAATGATGAGATAATTATTGTCATGGAAACATGGGAAAAAATAGAAGACTAGTCATTGAGCAAATGCTATAATCATTAATAGTAAATGCCATGTGAAATAACAGTTTTATACTAATGATTATTCCAAAGCTGTGTTGGAAACTTTAGACACCCTCAGTGAGCTGACTGTTTTTATGCTTAAAAGAAAAAGAAAAGAAAAGAAAAAAAAAGAACAACAAAAAACAAACCAAAAACCCAAACAAAAAAGAAAACATAAAAAAAAAGAAAAGCATAAACTTGTCGAAATATTTTGTCCACAGTAACAGTTTTGCTGTGTTCTGTATACTGTACATTTCCCAACATGAGTTTCCATATGCAGCAGTTTCACAGTCATGCCTGAATATTTCCTCTGACTTCAAATAAACTATAAAGCTCAGGCTGCTGTTATTATATGAGGACTGCTCTGAAAGTAATGCCTCTTATTTTATTATGTTGGCCTATGACCTCAAAGATGAATGTTGGTGGTATGGCAGTTGAAGTTGATCCCTCCCACAGATACCTTGTTATGTTGTTGCTGTGTGACAGATGGCAGCAGTGAGGGAGTCTGACGGAATGTTGTCTGACATGGAAGTGCATATACAACAATGGTTTGTCATTGAATTTCCTCATGAATTAAAAATTGCACCCACAGACATTCATCAATGCTTGCTGAATGTTTATGGAGGACATGAGCATAGTAAGGCTGCAGGTGGTATGTTTCAGCAGTAGTGACTGTGGTAGATTTTTGAGACTGCAGCATGTAGGCTCTTGTTCACCTCTGGTGAAAATGCAACTATGTTGAAAAGTAGTGTTTTGTAGCTGAGAACTTGTTCTATCAAATGTCATTATACTTTTCATATCTGTTGTATTTTCCATGAAAATAAATAGGATGCATTACTTTTGCAGCAAGCTAAACACATCTGTTGCTAGTTTTCCATTTCGCCTCTTAAAACATCTCATTACATCCTTCTTCCACTTGCCTCACTTCTTCCTCTGCTTTACTTTGTGGAGGGAGAGTAAATGGGCATGTTTTGCCTTGCTGACATTTTTTCCAACATGTTTTCCAGTGACAAGAAAACTTCTTATCCTTTGCCAAAATCACCATGTAATCTCTCTGTAGAAACCCTATTTTTCACCCTGCCTTTACAGACGGTTTTTTATATTCAAAAGAGGATCAAAGAAATACCTTGCAAGGAGCACTCATGAGAAAGGAAAAACACATGGATGTGTGGATTTATCAGACCTTGGAAGACTGTCTACATTTTTTTCTGGAGTTTAGCATTGCACTCAGCTGTTTCACTTAGCATTTCATTTCAACTATTTTATTTGGAAAAAAAAAAAAAAGATGAATTTTCATTTTTGCTGTATATACTGCTTATCTATTAGCACAGAGCTTTATTTAAACTAATCTTTAAAAACTGTATCTACTTTTATGAGACTCAAATGGCTACAGTAAGTTGTCACTTCTGTATGTTTTCTTTTTACAAGGGTAGAATAACTACAGAAGAATTCAATCCCATCACAGGGAATCCCTATGCTTTCAACATGCTTATCACATTTTGAGAGAAAAAAACACTTTCCAAAATTTCATTGTCAGCTTTTCATTTTGAGAAAGCAACCTTCACACAATGAAACAATGTCGTATTAGAAACAGGCTAGGGCCCTGTTTCTTATTGATCACATTTTGCTCAGGCAGAGAGGAGGAGGTAAAGGACTGCAGTGAACAGGAAAAAAAGAGGAAGAGGTGATATTTGTTGATTTGGCCTAAGATAAGAAGGGCTTTCTGTGATGAATAAGGTCTCATTATAAAGAAACCAGAAGCTCTGGCACATATTTTTTCTTTGTTAGAGGTTCTCAGTCAAAACTTCTGACATCTGAATATCTGAAACCTTGTTGTTATCAAAGTGTATAGAAGGTGAAATGGAGTCTCTGTAGCATTTGTGAGAATCATTGCTGTGACTTATTCTGCATGGGTTAGAAGCCTAAGTATCACTTTGTGCATGAACAATTCTATCTTCACAAATCAATTATGATACTATGCTGAATGAAACTGTGACCCAAGTGTCTACTTTTGTAAGGAGAACGCTTTCCTTCCAGTTATCCTTAACAGTTTGCTTCATCAGAAGAAATGGGTTTTTGTTCAAGTATGCCAAAAATCCACTCCTGTTGTTTGCCATTTACATCTATCAAAGCAAGCAAACAGACAAGTTAAAAAAGCAGTCAAAACATTTATCTGTTGTAGAAATGACCCATGTAAGTTACATCCCTCCAATGAATGTTTTGTGCACTATAAGCAACTCCTCATTTTCTTCACTTATTTTTATTGTTTGCTTTTTAATGGTAATGCACCATGCTCTGCACTAGCCTGTTAGCTACCTCTAATCTTTATAGCAATGGCTTTTAAAATATTCAAATGGAGCAATTTATTTTTAATAATCTATTAGTATGAAACAATTCAGGCAACATGCCTTGTACTCGTCAGTAAATTTCTCCTTGGTCCTCAGGGTGAAGTTGGATTTTTCAGGCCAAGACAATTTTGACAACCAAAATGTATATTGAAAAGTGAGAGAGACTGTGCGCGGGGGGAATAGTATTAAAAGCAGCGCCTCTCAAAGGGTCCCTGGTGACATTTTTAAACAGAATAGTACCAACATTAATTTTTAATTGCTTTGAATGCTCTAATCATCTTTACTTGGGAAAGGTTAGTATGAAATTTTCTTAAACAGGAATTGCCTTCCTCATTTACACAAATGGCTGTGTTGCAAGATTTGTTCATGTACAATTACACTATTCTCAAATGAAAGGTGTTGAAGAGCTAGACCTCAAATAGGCACTGGTCAGTGCCTCTTCTGCTACCCAGAAGCCCCTAAAAGTTGCATCTCGTAGTGTCTTTGAAGATTTTGCTGTGAGAGCTAAAGGAAAGACTTAAGTACTGAAGCAATTTTTGAAGGCGCTGTGAGATTTAAGTAATGTCACCCAGGAAACACATTTATCAATTACTGAACTCCTGAATGGAGGCCTATTTAGCTTGCTCGCCATCTGTCTTTCAGTTATCCAGGTTATGTTGCTTACATATTATTTACCTTGTGCACTGAAATATTTCATTGGACTAGCTTTGACACCTCCATGTACAGTCTGCATACCAGAACAAGAAGTTTTTCCACACTCCTCCTGTGTTTGACCAGCTTCCTGCAGCAGGTTGCTTACCTGTCTTCGGCCTTGCCTTACTTTCCTGCAGACACTGTCTGCTCAGGGTCCTGGTGCTGCAAAAGGACCCCTTCTGCACGGCAATGTTCTTGCTCCTGTCCTGAATGCTTTGTATAAGGATTATATTTACCAGTCCTAAAAATGTCCTTTGTCACTAGTAGACTGTTTTTTTTAAATACATTTTAGATATTCTCAACATTGCTAGATAATCTCAGCTATGAGATGAGAAGTCACATTTAGAACATTACTGCTTCTCTACCTTTTTTTCTGTTGTTATAGTTCACCATTAAAGCGTCAAGTTTGACATTGCTTGCCAGCGACTGAAGCTTTGGATTGAACAGCTAAGCTATCCATTTTCAGCGTAGAAGGTATGTTCAATTCTATGCTAATTTTGTAGTGGACTTCCCTTATTTATTTAGTTTGGAAGACAACTTTTGAACAAAGACCCTGTATTTCCTCTACCTGTGGAAAATAGGGATTATGGGGATCTTATTAGTGTTTATAAATATCTTAGGTGTGGCAAACAAAGAGATATGGCCAACCGCTTTTCAGCAGTCTTGTGGAGACAGGACAAGAGCAAATTGCCATAAATTTGAACATAGTAAGTTCTGCACCAATATGTGAAAGAACTTATTCAAAGTAAGGGTGACAGAGCACTGGAACAGGCTGCCCAGATAGGTTGTGGATTCTCTTTGGAGATGATCAAGACCTGTCTGGGCACCTAACTGTGTAGCCTGCAGTAGGGATGCAGTAGCCTGTGTAGGGGATTGGACTTGATGATATCTGGAGGTCCCTTCCAATCCCTACAATTCTGTGATTCTGTGATAAGAGCTGTTTTTCCAGTCAGGCTGAGAATGTTCTTACTGCCTGTTGCACAACAACTTCAAAGTAGACTTGCAGAGACTGTGTTCCACTTCCTCTTTCACAGCAGTTCCTTTGTGTGAAAGCAAATAGCCAAGATTGCCAAGCATATGCTCTGGGTGACAGGAGGGGACTGTATGGGCACATCTGCCTTCTGCAAATTGCAAACAGTCCAGTGTGAGAAATTTTCAAAACTTAAATTTCTAGAAGGCATTTCAGAAGTAAAGCAAAGGAGGTTTTTGATGTTCTATTCCACTCCTGCTAGGCTCTTATGCTACCCTCGTCATTTTACTATTTCTAGAAGTCATGGTGTGTACATCCGGTACGTTATGAATAGAAGTGCTGTGCTGTGAGATTGTGAAGAATCGTGCTAATTTCTTATATGGAAAATAAAATATGTTTTGGGTATTTAGTTAAATTCAGATAGAACTAAACAAGTTACGATATTCTACCACCTGTGTGGCTTTTCAGTCTTTTCATTTCGAGATTCACAGAGATAGTAAGGAAAACCATTCATCAACTGAATGAGGAATTAAGCAGCAGAAATGTGAAACATATTTTACATAAATATAAAAAATAAGCTAATGATTTGAATGTTGAGCTCGCCATAATTGTAATTGTGGAAAAAAAAAACAACATGGGAAATGACTCAGGAAACTCAGAGTAAATTTTTATTTGAGATGATGTTAATATTTTACTGAAGAAAACTATAGCAAGGTTTTTGTAAGTGAAGAAAGAAACTTAAATTCTTATTAGTTTAGTTTAACTATGACTGATGTCATAGTTAAAACTGCTCAAAATAAAACATTTTACTTTCAGAAACTCTTTCTGTTTTTTTTTAATGAGAAAATCTGTAATTTAAAACTTCTAAAAATATATGTTATCCAATTTCTTTTTCATTTTCTTTTGTAGAAGACAGGATCCCACTTTTAGTACAACTTTATGCCCACTAAACGTTATTTACGAAGATTTCCAATTTGCAATAGTTTATGGGCCAAAATTTCTTGTGAAAGAAAAGTTCACAGTTGTCAATTGCTGTTCCCTGAGGACAGCTGGATAATGATGTAGAATACCTGTGTTCTTCTATTAGCTAGTCAGGGCATTTTGAACTCGCAAGGAAATATTTATTCCTTGGCTGAAGGACATGGAGAATTTTTGAATTATTAGAATGAAAAACAAGAAACTGTTGTATTTCGGCTAAGTAAGAGTGTGTTTATTTTCTTGGTATAGAGAGAAAACAATGAATCAATCATCTGGATTTGTGTCACGTATACATAAGAGCACTAGGGAAAACATGAATTACCCATAAAAATTGTCCAAAGATGAATGAAATTAATTGCAATTGAGAACCAGCAACAAATTTTACCAGGAGTAAGGCATAGAAAGATGTATATAAAAATAGCATAATCATGCACTGTGAGAGAGCTGGCATAGATGGACAGATATTGTTCTTCATTGTAAAAAACAACTTTGACACTTTCCTCTTTAAAGTAAGTGTTCATGTGTCTACTGAGATTGTTCTTTACTTTGACTGTTTTAACACCAAATGTACCAGTCTGTAACAGCTGGCATTCTAAAGTAAAGTAGGAGAACAGTGAAAGGAAAACACTTCTATAGTAATCTTTTTTAGTAGCTGGAATGCATTTATTGTGGAACACAGCAGATAGCAACATGCCCTGCAAGCATTTAACCTATGTAGCTTCTGCTTTTAAATATACTTCCAATTACTTTCCTCAACTTTACCTAGCTCCTATTTCTGAAATAAAGAGCTATCATGGTGGATTGTTTTATGTGTTCCTGATTACACTAAATGTGCGTGTCTTGTGGTCATAGTTCTATGTCACGGTGTGAAAGCATTGATCTCCAACATCACATCACTATTTTTGCACAAGAATATGGTGCCAAGGGCAGAGGACCATAGTATGATCTTCTCTGTGATATAAGCAGGAATTAGAGAACAGAGCTAAGCAAACATATTTCCAGAATGCTATTTAGTGGAGGGGAAGATATTCTGTGACAGCAATGGGACACACTGATCATACACATGTCCCATAGCTGAATAAAAGAAGTTTTTTATTGCAGACAGTTATCACTTGTATCACACAGATGCTTAAATATCGTAGAAAGGGACATGATCTAGTGGGGAAATATTGGTGGTAGGTGGATGGTTGTACTATACAGTCTTGGAGATCTTTTCCAACCTTGGTGACTCCATGATTTTAACCTGTAGTTCCATTTTACATCATTATATTAATGTTTTGCCAAACAGAAGAATACAGCTTGTACCTTTCTTCTAATTAATCAGGGATTAACTACACAAATTTATATACTTATTATACTGAAACATGCATTCTTTTAAATGAGATAATTGCATTAAAAAATTACAAAATTTAACATATGATTTTTATAAGTCAAAGTGGGACCAATTGGTGAAAAACCTTTTTAAACTGATGAATAAAAAAATTACTACAAAGGTAATTCCTGAAGTCAGAAACTTAACACAAAGCCAGGAATGATTGTTAGACCACTGAAAGAGTCCTCTCTGTGTCTGTTAAGAAATAAAAGACCAAATATTTCAGAATATACATGAAACTCTTAAAGCTCAAGATGCATGCTATTATCACAGAACAATCCAGATGTTATGAGTCTTTAATACAGTTTTTTGGAAAAAAAATATTGTAGAAAATATTCAAGTCTCACCTAACTTTCCAGAGTGCTGGGACTGTCCTAATTCAAAGCAATATCACAGTCTGCCAGATTAAACACTGAGTGCTATACAAAAACTCATGGTCACCATGCGTATTGCCATTACTGTTAACATTTCAATAGCATTTTGCTCACAAGAATCATGAATCTGACATTTCACCCACAAAGCTCAGTTAGATTTATTTCTTGGAGAAGTGACACTGTTGCTTTTCTAGTTGTAAAGGCTCCTTGTGCTAATAGAAACTCAAGAACTCTGTTACAGATGAAAGTAAAACTCTTAAATCTCATCAGAATAAAATAGGGACTAGACATTAGACTCTAGTGAGATACTGAAGAACTCTATACTTGCTACCACAAGCTCAGACAATTCTTGCAAGGACAGCAATGCAGTGTGCTAACAGGTTGCTTGTATTCTTCTTAGCTAAAAGTATCTTCTATGAAATTCTTCACAAGAGGTATGTATATTGTGCTGTTTATCTGAAAGCTACTAGCATTTATGTTGTAAAATAACCATCTTCTGCCTCTTACTAACCTGAGCTGGGAGATCAGAATGACTGTACAGCACACCAGTTGTATCAGGCACCGCAGAGGGGAATCAGCCAGATTAGTTTTTGATGGAAGAGCCACACATAAAATTATTTTTGTCTAATTTCCTGTCTGGGGTTTATTCTGAAAATATTCTTGTATTGCCTGTGATAGTAGTCTGCATTGGAATTTTAAAGTTTTGTTAGAATCAATATAAAAATTCCACTAAATTCAAATTTGACAGAAAGGGTTTTTCTTTGAGAAATATCATAGAAAAAGTTACCTCTTAATGGCAATTTTTATTTCTTAAAAATTACTCTGTACAACCTTTTCCCAAGTTGAAGGTATAATCTTCATTTTATGAATGTAAGTGAACCCTTTTGGGAAAACTATGCTGAGGAGAAAACTCATTCTGTAAAGAAAACCAAGGCTTTGAGGAGCATGGGTAGACCTTCATGGCCACAAAATCATATTTCAGGTTTTTGTTCATATATTCTGGTATTCCCATTTTTTGAGATTTTCCCTTTATCCCAGTTTTTGGTTGAAAATTGAATAGAAAAGGTAATAGAAGAATTGTTTGTGTGTATTATGCTATCTGTGTGAAAAATTGTATCATATTATGTGCTCAGTTCTCTGACATATTTTCCCCTGAGGTGAAGAAGTGTCCCTTCTATTCACCACCTACAACTTATAATGGTAAGACAAGTGAACAACATCTTATTTACCCGTGTAAGCAAGAACATACCTGTATTACTATGTACCTGGCTTGGCTGAACACTTGGCATGTGCTTTAATGCATTTGAAAAAAAGACATCAGTTCTTATTTCTTTTGTTATTTTCTTTCTGTGAAGTTCTCTGTTTAGGAGTTCTACAAATAGCAAATAGGGGACAAATAGCAAAAATGTGTAAACACTAGGAGTGTAGCTATTTCTGTGTGAGAAAGATATAGAAATTATTAGTAAAATGCATTTTTATCTAAGTCTCCACATTCAGTTTTGCAGACTTAGAAGATTTAGAAAAGGAAAGCATGGAAGCCTTACATGCCATACAAACATTTTCACCGGTATTTCATAATCTGTGAGAACATTTCAGATATTCTGTGCTTAATTAGGAGTGATATTAGCACTCATTATAAAATGTGATTAAATAATTTTGAAGTCAGCTACTCCTATACTAAGAATGACAAATACTTTTTTCTAGACAAGACTGAAGAAAAAGCTAAGTTTGTAAAAATGATCAGTGAGAGCTTAAGCTGCATCAAACCTATATATAACCCTTTCTTCTCCTCTTAAAAAGCAAATATATACCAGAAAAGTCATATGATGAAATTTAGCCTGCTGTGGAGAGGTCAGTTTCAGGGTCTCTTTTCCCTGCTGGCGAGTGACTCAGATGATAAATTGCCAGTACACATCATCAGACTGGTGTCTGGCAAGAACAACAACTGGCCTTGTTCAGTACTTTTCACTTAAAAAGAAAAAATTGTCTATAATATATATATGTATAATTTCTAATGGAAGACAAAGAATCAGATAGGAGGAATGAGGAAAAAGGGAAAATGCTCAAAGAAGGTTTAGAGTTCCCTTGCATTTCAACCAATATCATGAGTGCTAATGATAATGAGGTTGGGGATGTGAGGGGAGAAAAGATAATTACCCTCATTCATCAGTCTGGTTCTTTTAACTCAAATGTCCAAGTAGCTTTCATCCTGAGTTTCTCAGATGTTTGCATGGCTATTGTAACGGTGATAACGTTAGAGTCCACTACCTCTCATTAGGCAAACTGAGGGGCACAGTATGAGAGAACTTGAAGTATGGATATTATTAGTTCAAATATATGAATTCAATTCAGGCTGGTAACTGCATAAACTTCTTGGGAAAGAGCCAGGAATTTCCATCCAGCACAATGGCAAACATATTAAAATAAACTGGCAGTCCTCCAGAGCTACAAGGCATTCCTCCAGTCTGTTGAAATGGAAATGTTTTATAAACATCTCAGCTTTGAGAAATGCTGGTGGTGGTATGGCCAGAGATCTCTGCCAGCTTTTCTAGTGATCTGCTCTTCAGCGTGACCTTCCAAAACCTATGTCCACAGGTACTCCTGCTGAGGGGGACACAGGCCTGAAGGTTCGAGAGTCCCTGGGTAGAAAAAGGGATAAAAGTCAAAATAAAAGATAAAGGTTCCTGGTGCTTGTTCTGACTATAAATAAGGGATATCCTAAATTCTTAACGATGAATGACAATGGTCTTATCTATGCCCTGTGAAGCTAGAAATCTAACTTCCATTAAAGTTATGAAAATGAAAACTGAATTCTTCGGTAATGCTTTGGACAAATCTTTCAGGTCCCTGATGACAAAAGAACAATGCTGGGTGGGTGGTTGCTTGCCTTGGCTGTGTTTTTTGTTCTCTATCTAGTTGCTGCTGTTGTCCACTTGCTGCTGGTTTTGTATTCAAAGATGAACATTTATGATGAATGCTGATTGGTTGAGGAAAGGGGCTGAGTAGGCTTTTGCTTTCCCGAATTAGGCTGATGCAGTTCTTTGTTTCAGGTCTTCTTTATTAGATGATGTGTCTAGATTCAAATTTAGTTGCTATTGTTAATTTTACTTTTATTAGTTTATTTTAGTGAATCGCATTGTTCTGTTAACTTGAGCTAATTCACTGGAGAATAGTACTTCTTTCTTGCTTTGGAGACTGTTTTACTTGATTTTTTTGTTTGTTTCTGGAAGTTATTAGAAGTTTCCCACTGTCACAGTTCTAACTTTTTCTGTTCTTTAAGCTTCGTCAGTATTTAAGAGGAGTGAGAATTCTGCCTCAAATGTCTCCATTACAAAAGTATTTCTGTTTAATATATTTAGAATATATAATTAATTCTTAATGAGAACTTTCAACCTTAATTTGTCAATGTTCTTTTTGAAATATTGTGAATATTATTCTTACACCCTTTCAAAGTCAAGACAGAAAAGTTACGCCAAAGTTATTACATTTTTAAAGGGAAAAAAATCCTATCCACACAAGGCCAGTATTTCATGCTATAATTAACTCTTTTGTCAAAAGCAGAGTGCGAGCTATTTGCAGATAGGAAAGATGCTTGTTTGAGTGCTGAGTATGTGTGCATAGGAGAGACTGAAAGAATGGGTATCTGCTTCTTCAGAACAGTCTGCTACTCTTAGCAAGGACAATACAGCTAATAAAAGAAACAGTTTTAAATCCCTTTGGGAGAAGTCAGGAGCCATAGGGTTCTCAGGCCTCTTTTCAGGCCTGAGAAGGTTCTGGCTGGGCCATGAAGATAGGAAGCATGGCTGAATGATGCTAATGCTGGTTAGATTCACATCTACCATTGTCCCTGTGATTCTCCAAAACTACAAATTGTTCTATCTTTGGCAAATATCTTGATGAGAATGGGTGGCATAATGTACAAGTAAAGATCAACAGTGGAGGCCGTATGCTAAAGTAATGAAAAAAATACATTTGAAATGAATAAATTAAAAGGAGAAGTTAAATGCTCTGAAAAAAAGTCTGGTCTTGAAAAATTAAAGGGCAGTTTAATGGAGGAGTTTAGAAATCATCTCTCTGAACTTCAGTTCTTTGGTAACAGAATGATGTGATTCACACTGCTTTGTTTCACAAGACAAGTTCATTCCAATCTATGAAGCTCTTCAGATATTATCATGAGAGCATCACCCTGCTACCATCAGCAAATGCACATGTAAAAAACCTCAGTGGTGAAGTGTGCTATCTCCTTCTAATGCAGGTGCATGCTCTTATTAGGTACCCTGTTGGCTGAAGGGAAGAGGTCTATGAGGTAAATCCAATGTGTCCGAACTTGCTGATGGCATATGTGAGTTCTTTTATTGTAGAATTACATACAAGAAACATATTGCTAATAGAATTTAAATACTTCAAAAAGAAATGCAAGTTTTGAGGAACTAGAATTAAAGTTTCTAATACAAGTAGAAAAAATCATCTGAAACTGTGATTTGGGTGGATTCATATTAAATATGCCATTACAGCAAAGTGTAATATTTCAATTGGGCACAAAAATCAGTATGAACAGTAAGTAACCTGAGTGTTAATGTCTTTGTGGCTCTATTACCTACCTGTAAATTGAATATGTTGCTTACTCTCAAAAAATATAATATTTATCGATGACTGTGATGCATTTTAAGTAATCTCTGTAATCTATAAGAGACATCAACATGAAGTAATTATTTTTCTAGTTAATCAAGCCTTAACTGCTGTATGAAAAATAAGGCCAGAGGCTATAATATGAGTAGCAAGATTATACAGAGTAACTTCTTATTCATTGAAGGAGATAGGAAACAATAAAATACGATAATCTAATTAGGACGAGATCACAATGCAAATGCATCAAGGATGAAAGGGTTGAAAAGTTCTGCATAGTCTAAAGTAACTGAGAAATTTTTCTGCTTTTGAGTGCTTGACTTTGCAAGCTGAATATAGTTCTATCATTATTGGAATTTTTACTGTGCTTCTTTTCGTCCAAGCCTCTACTACTTAGATTCCAATCTACTTCATGTGCTTTTCACATTGCTCTCAACAGCAATTCCTGTGGCTTGTAGCTCCAGGAATTTCTGCTAAAACTGTGATTCCTGTGGAAGAACAAGTATGACACTGTCAACAGCATCTCAGCTTCTCTTGGACAGGATGAAGATGGTGAGTGTTCCAGTAGAATATTCAAGATGGTGGAAGTAATTGTGCTCTAAAAAAGCACCACAGCAATGGAATAAGAGGTACCATCAAACTTAAGAGTCTATCTTATTGGATAGTAGAATTCTTTTTTGAAGAAACTGTGAAAGAATTTTTATGGAAGAAACTAGCCAGCACTGTCTTTTGAGAACATGATCACTCACAGTAAAAAAGCAAGCAAACAAGAATGAGAGTTAGTTCACAGCCATGGTTGGTGGTAAAAAGAAGAACAGAAATAACACTTCTGTCTTTTCATTGGATCACAAATTTACCCAAACCAAGGGAATGAACAGATCATATTTTATGGTAATTTTTGTTTACTGTAAGGCTTAAATTCATGAGAACAAATTTTTTCACTATAGCATGTTAATGCTTCTTACCCTGAACAAAATCAAATAGGGCTGGATTGACTATCTGCCTTAAATATGCCCAGTGGTTTAGTGGAGAATGGAACAGAAGTCCAATTTACATAGAGAGTGGTAAAAAGTGCAGCCGCGTTAAAGATCTGTAACTCTAGAAATTGGAAGGAGGAGGCAGGAGTGTCAAGGAAGAAAGCAAGTAAAGAAAGGAGCAAGTGATGAAGCCATCTCCTGTCTATATTTTTTGAAGATTGCTCTAAAGCACTGGCTTCAGCTCTCTGCTGCTTGTGTGACCACTGTGTGGTGCTAGCCTGCATGTGTGCCATGCTGTTAGCCTGCATGTGTGCCATGATGCTGACAGCAGAACATCTACTTGAACTTTATATCACAAAGTGCCCTCCTCTGTTTTCTGTTTATGTCTTACTGAAAATTGAACTGGACACTCCTGGAGCACCTGCTGGTATTTGTCCACAATAGCAGTACTGTCGTGGATTAGGGCTGCTGAGAAACTGCATTTGTGAACTTTTAGGTAACTTATTTAATGCTGGTAAAAACGGTATTTCTCTAAGAAACTGGATTTACCATCATATATTTTAGGCTTCCCTGGACTCCATACATTGCCTTATCATCAGCTTTACCTTGAAAACCAATAATTAATATCAAGAACTTCTGTTTATTTAAGGAAAATTCATGATCTATCATTTTCATCACTGGCTAATTACCCATCACTTTAAATCCAAGTGACAATTAAATAAAATGTCTGTGTGTGATTCAGTTGGATTTACACACAGTAATTATTTTTAAGCAGACCTAAATATACAAAGGATTAGTCACTTTTGAAACAATTTCATACTGTAAAAAAACCAACACAATACATCCTAGAAAATGCATTAGATGTTGTGGTAAGTTAAACCAGTCCTATTAATATGGTGGAAAAATGGCTTTATAGAGACAGAGAGAGATGAAAACACAAAAATATTTCTGTATATGTGTGACTGAGAAGGGACAGCTGTCTATGAGAGCATAGCACACCATTCCCTCCCCTGACAGCTTTGTACCTCCTACCCTTCTATGGGACATGCCCAGGGAATCATACTGCAAAAGAGGAAAAGAAATATGTTTAGCGTGATTACCATAGCCTCCCCTGAGCTCCTGCTACCCCTGGGACTGAAGCTCAGTTCAACAGAAGTGGTTCTTGTTGAGAAACTTGCTAATTTTAGCAGCTATATCTAACTCATTAAATATTGATTCCAACTCATGTTTTCTGGTGAGGCCACCCAGAGGTGTCTATTCATTTCTTGTCAGCTGCTTGTAGGGAGCCATGGGACTGCTGTAGCAGCAAAGAATGTCTCATTTGGCAAGTCCTTGGGTATTGCAAACTGTCTCATTTCAAGGTGACAGCTTTTTGTCTTCATTTTGTTTTTGCTTGAAATCTAATCCCTGTTCACATTCTGCCAGTGGTTTATCATATCAGAGCCAAGTGAGAGTGAACAGCAGTATGAGTTATTTTTTGTACAGTAATCATTCATAGGCACAAAGCTGCCATTAAATTCCCTGAGCACAACAATTTTGACAGCAGTCCTATCACTGTTCCATTGGTCTGATACGCACTAGTTTATGTTATTTCTAACTTCTTTCTGCTTAGTTATCCTACTGCAAGCAGCCTTTCCAGCCCTTCTGACAGGAATCATGTCTATCTGGAACTCATTTCTCACTGTCATGCCATTTATCCATATCACCATCCTGCAAAATTGAAGGCTACTGAGATGTTGTTTCAGTACTTAATCTTTAGAATTTGGAAAACTTCAGCCCAGATGTGTCTGAAATGAAAGGCCATTCAAATTTCAGAGTGTGTTTTTGATTGATATTGAGTAGGGAAAAAGTATACTCAGGATGAATATTTGTAGGTTGTAAATTCTCCAAGATGTCTTCTTCTGGATGTATTCTCCAGGCAGATCCAGGTTTCAACTAGCATTGGCAAAGAATGTCTTCAACTGAATTTCCTTATAGTGAAAAGCCTAACATTTGGCTTTCCCCAGAACTGTGAATGTTCTTCTGATCTATTCTTTTTCTTTGTATCTTGAAAAGGAAGAAATAAATACAGGATATTTCCTTTAATATCATATTCAAAACATCTTAAGAGTGGATCACTTTCAGAAAAACAGATCACACTTAGTCTCATCTTTCACAAAACTCTGAAGTGAAACCGAGGCTCCTTTTGCATCCACTGTCTTAACCCGATAATTCACTGTGGAATGTTTTAGAATTCAAATATTTTGTCTGTTCCTTTATGTTCCTTGTACCTGAGTGCCAAGACCATGTCTTAGGGAGATGTTTCCTAAAGGAAGATGTGGAGCACAATCAGAAAGACCACAGCACCTGCAGCACAGATAGGTATAACTACTATGTTATCTTGGGCTCAAAGTGGAACTGCTTTGCACTGAGTTACATTTTAGAGAGAAGTGTTACAGTGAAGCAGAGAATGGCAAGATGTGTAGTATCATAGAATGTCTTGGGTTGGAAGGGACCCTAAGGATCATGAAATTCCAAACCCCCTCCAGATCTGATAGTAGACCAGGTTGCCCAAGACCCCATCCACACTAGTCTTGAACACCTCCAGGAATGGAGCATTTTAAACCTCTCTGGGCAGCCTGTTCTAGTACTTGCCTTTGTAATACTCCTCTGCTGTAATTGATTCCTTAAATATTTTTTTCTTGTTTTGTTTTGTCCAGTTTTTTAGAAGATTTGAATTTATTTGTATGGGGCTCAAAAGCCATCTGTGCATACAAAGAGGGTAAGTGACACTAGCTCCAAATGTCAAGAGTGTAATCCTTTACAAAGAGAAACTTTGCAGCATCAAAACTTCAAGTAGCAGTTAAAAGTATGTGTGCCACCACAGTAACACTGACGCTACTGTAGGCATGAAGGAATTAGAATTACAGATTCTCAAAATACCATATGCTGTTCACAAGTAAATACAATTAATATGTAAATAAATACTTAAAATTGGTACAGTACATACTGATGACACACAGAGATAAGTTTCTGATTTCAGCCTCTGACTTTCTGACTTCGACTGCATAACTGAGAAACTCTAACTCTTCAGTCACAGCGTCACTCCTCTCACATTAGTCAGAGGTCTGCTCCCTGTAATGCTGCCAGCTGAGTGAAAGGCTTCTCTGTGCATTGCTATCTGTACTCAAGCTTGTGGAGGGATTTGTGTGCATTTACTGACCTAATTTGTTATTTGCATCGTATTATGTTTATCTTTTCTTATGTTTTCTGAAATTAGTCTCCCTATCACAAAACCCCCTATGGCACCAGTTTCTTCAGGATGACTTGCCAGAATTTTATGCTCATTTGTCTCTGTCAGTGATGTTAGTCAGCTCTGTATATACAGGGCGTCGTGCTTCCTACCTTCTTTAAGTGCACAAGTTATTAAAGCATTCCTTATCACATGAAGTATGTCACCAGAAAAGATCATATAGTTTTAAAGATGTTGCTGAAAGGTCCAATGTTGTTTTATATATATATGGCAAAATTCAGTGCAAGCTCCCATGGAGCTTCCCCTTTCACCAGCTTTTTGTAATAATTCTCATTCTCATTCACTCTATGGCAATGTCTAATATGTTGTTTCATAAAATATACACTGTGCTAATGGAACACTTTCCATGGATTTTGGCTCTCCTTTACAGAGGAAGGAAAAAGCCGAGGACATAAACAGTTAAGCAGTTAATAGGACAAACATTAGGAACTCTCTTCCTATTTGTATCAGAAATGTAGTTATTATTTTTGTAGGAGTCAACTTTAAAAAGGCTAACTAATTTTTCCTTTATCTGCTGCCTTGTTATTTTGCTTTTAACCCTTTTTCATCTTCATTCTCTCTTTTGTAATAAACAATGTCTTTCTTATCTTATACTTTGTGATTACAGCCTAGTCAGCACACTCTGGATAGGGTGTGGATGACCAGTATCTCTTAAGTTCCATTTCAGATCTTCATAACTGACACTCAGGTTTGCATTTCCATCCATGAAACCATAACTTCTTTTTTTTTTTTTCTTTTTTTTTTTTCAGTTGCATTATTTATCACCCAGAAACTCACAGTGGATTTGAAAAACCACCATAAATTGTATTTGATACGATCAGAGTGTAGTTGTGTTAAGAATATTTAACAACCTTAAGTATATACCTCTCTATATGTGAAAATGAGAGAAGTTTTATTCGGGAAGTATAGATATAATGACAATTGATGTGATATTTCATAGTAATTATTACCTTAAGAAGAGAACTTTAGCCTGAGATGCATGCAATATCTTACAATACATTGAGATTATGTATAGTCTGTGAAGTTTAATGTTCATTGACTTGTTTGCAGGATTATCCACCAGGTCCAAATCAAAGAAATTCCTTTAACTTCTGTTGAAACTACATTATTGGTTTAACTTTCTGTTTTTCAGAGCATTCCTCTTAATGGAAATTAGGATGGCGGATTTCAGTACCCCCAGTAGTTAATCTTTAGTCTAAACTACTCATCTTGGAAGTTAATTGAAAGTCTTATCTCTCAGATGAACAGAGTTTTGCCAGGTTGTGCTCACATGTATTCCAGGTTGCAAATTGCTGAGTGTGCTAGCAAGTAATGCAGACAATATTCATAAATTCGCAGTGTGGGAGACTGGATTTGGAGTGTGGGAGTTGTTTAACCTAGAAGGGGGCCAGTTCTTCATGATGTCCTGAAATTGCATGGCTCTAGTTGAATTACTATAAGCATTTGCATTCTTATGCTAATGACTAACTTGTCTTTAACTGATCTGATTTGTGAAGACAGTGTGCCCCACAGTGCACAGATAAATTCTAACTACATTTAATATACATAGGTCCTTTATATCAATTATTTCTTCATTTCAAATTCTTCTACAGCTAATGTAGAAAACAATTAAAGCTGTTTTTTTTTGCTGCTGTCATTGTATGAGATGGAGTGATGTGTGTCTATTTCTACAGTGCCACAAAACTTTCTCCCTTTAGAAATATTTCCACCACAACCGGATGTTCATCTGTCCTTCTGCTCTCAAACCAATGAGCCATAACAAGTTAATTCCTGAGAATTTTATCTCTGAATGCGTGGAGATGTGAGAAACCTCATTACGTCCCTTAAGGATTTCATCATTTCTGAGACTTTGTGGAAATTTCTTCCATGATACCTGGCTGTGATGCGGAAGTTTTTGAAAAGCTGGAAACAAGGTGAAGTTTACAGAGAAAGGCAATATCTCTTTTTTGGACTAAATTTCTCGCTAGATCAGAATTCTTCCCTGTCTTTTTTATTATCAATAATAATTTCAATATTAATGACTATGAATTATCTGGCTCATTATAATTTTACCTTAAAAAAAAAAAAAGAAGACGTACAAATCATATCTCATTACTTAATAGGAGGCAGTAGAAGTCATCACATAGGTAGAACAGTGCTTCTCATCTGTATGCTGTATTAAATTCAGTATTCACAAATGTTCTTTCTTTGTAGCCCTGCACTGTGAATTAGATTTCTTTTCAGTAGAAGCAGTTTGCACTCCTGTGTACGTATCCTAGCTATGACATGTCAATGTGATACTGGACAGAAAAAAAAGAAGAAAAAAAATGAAGGACGATTGTTCAGAAGTACAGAATGAGAAGAGGGATCTGACATTACTCCCAAGAAAAGCCATTCTGTTTGGTGTAGATGTGTTCTGGGGCATAATTTGGAGAAATGTTGAGTTCTTGCCGGCTCAGTGATATTTTACTTTTGCAAGAGTCTTGACAGTTCTGGAACTTTGACTGAATCTTTCCTGCCCAGATTTGTATACGTCTTCTGTCAAAAATACAGTTGCAGGTAGTCCCAGGAGATGTCGATTTTCCATGTAAATTATACATAGTATTGAATTTTCTCCCTGGATGTTGTTGTCATACTAATAAATTCCACATACAAACATCAGTTTCAGTGACTAGGACCAGATTATTTTACATAATGTTTAGTCACAAGTTTGCCATTTACAAATCTTCCACGTCTAGAAATTAAGAAGGGTCTGCCCACAGAGGAATTCTAGGGACCTGATTAATAATTAGTAAACCAGACAATTAAGGGATTGCAGTTTTAATAGAGTGGATGGAAAAAAAAAGCAAAAAAAAAGCCAAGCCTTAAAATTTATGGAAAGACAATCCCTTTGATTTAAAAGCATTCTAACATTAATCACAAGGGACAAAGTTGTCATTGGTTATGCAATCTAAAACTGCTCTTTTTGTTTCCTTTCAGTCACTGTGGAAGTGGAGCACAAAGCAGTCACTTCGGTTTCTTCATCAGCATTTTGAAATGCCTGATTGAACTGAAGAGATATGGGACACTGACTTTTATCTACGTGCTAACAGACATGGCTATGCAGTGCAGGTCTGTAAGCCTTCTTTGCAATTTGTTTCCATGTCTCTGCAAAAATTGTTCTCTGCATTTCCAACAATGCATTGTATTCAGTTTCAAGGATAGTATGAATATTCGCTGTGGATTTATTATCTACAGACTGCTTTCTGCATGCAATAAGGAAAGCTCATCATTCAAATGCATAAGCAATAGTTTTCAAAGAACAGAAGGAGGAGAGAAGGAAAGAAAATATCAGAGGAAACATATTTTTCTGTTCATGTAAGCTTCAGTGATTTCTCCAGAGAAGAAAAGAAAAACATCTTTCATACTTTCCTTACAATATCTGCCTTTATTATAAAAAGAAAATGGATAAAAACATATTTCAAAAATATATGTCAAGACATTAAATATTTTTCTGTCCCAAATGTCTGGGAGAATGGGACAAATGTTTATACATACACACTCAGGCACAGACATGCTGCATAGGAAATGCGAGCACATATCACTCATATATACTGAAGTGGTCAAGTTCTCTAAGAAATTTAGACTGTCATCAGTGGAGAGGATGATATTTTGGAAATGGCTAACCCTGAAAAAGATTTAAGCATTATAAAGGACAAGCAAATTGACCCGGGTCCTTGGACAGCACTGGAGAATGTGGGCAAGAACCTTGGCCATATAAAGAGAAGACTAGTGAATAGCAGGAGAGAGGAGGCTTTGCTGTGGTAAGTGGCATTAGTAGTATTGATACTCTTGCACTGCCTTCACACTTGCAGAGTGTGTTTTGAGAATCTGAGATAGAAAGAGGGAGAAGGAGAGAAAATGAATGACGAACTGCAGAGAATACATTATCCCATAGTTGCACTAGCACAGCAAATCGGCATACACTTGAGTGCTGGTTGAAAAGTGCAAGACTACTCTTTCCACCTGTAGTGTTTTCCCTCTTGATTCTTCTCTTTCTTTTGTACCAGCCTATTTTCAGGCTGATTTACCACCTAGCTGTGTAAATACTATGTAGGCAGAAAGGATAAGGAAGCAGAGGGACAGGAAGAGGTCAGGATGGTCGCTTTGTTTTCTTGTGATGGCTTTGCACTCCCAGGGAGTTTACACAAGAGGAAAAGGGCTGGGCAATTAAATTTGCTCAGCTTATCAAAAATACAGAAGTAATTTGATTAAGCCTCACCAAATGGACACTGAATAACAAAATGTTTTTGAATATTGTTAAAGAAACAGCATAGCTAAGTTCTTGGCTGCTGTTCAGAAATTGGGGGAAAAAGAAAAAAAGCAACAAATTTAATGGTGAAGATGCTTAAGAATCAGAACAAAACATCAATAAATTGATGGTTAGTCTTTTTTATGTTTTTAAATCCACAGTAACTTCTTTTCTGGAATACCTAAAGTACACATTCTAAGACAGAAAGTGCCAGGTTCAGTGGGGGGAGAAATGGGTAAAATGTAGTGGCTTGAGAAATGCAAGAGGGGGTACTAGATGATCTAAGACTTCTTTCCGACATTAGAGCTCAGTGAAATAAGACTGTAGAAAGCTAGGAAATTTAATTTAAAAATACATCACAAAGTTGAAAAATATTTTACTTTCTTAGTTTACAGATGGCTCAGTATTGGTGCAAACATGATTTTTTTTCTTATTTGAAATTGTTTTTACCTTTTTTTTCTGTGCAAAATTGATATAAAGATAGTATAAGCACAGGTGCTCTGACAATACTGAAGAGATTATGGGTACTGGATAGGGATGGAAAGGCTTTTCTGTAAATAACACAATAAAAATATATCCCATGCACCAGATTGTATTTGATGAAATTCCGTTTGTTATTTCTCCACACCCCCTTGACAGTCCCCTGGTCTGCTATTCCTTGAATTCAGTCATATTTTTAACATCGATTTAGTTGTATCTTGGGCAGGTAGGTGGCAGAACATCATGGCAGACCAGCCCTGAGGTAGAAGGTGCTGATTAGCAGAAAGGAGTGAACACCATCCCACCCATGTAATTTATTTTTTTTATTACTGTCAATACTGCTAATTTGGTTGCAAAAGAATGGTGTAATTTGTGTACTACTACTTCCCACAGCACCACTGAGTCCATGGCCAGAAAATCATTACAATCATTTGATGGTTTAAACATCTGCTTTTTCAGCACTGTCCAATGCAGTGGGGTTTGACTTGTAGCTGTCAATATATTTTCAACTAGAGTTATGGAAAGCTATACAGGAAATATATGAATCTTGTAAAAGAAGGTAATGGAGCTTCCAGGTGTTCCAGTATTGTGGATTGAAAACCTTCTGTCTATAAGATATTGCAGTTGAGTATAAACCAGTGAAACAAACTTAGTTACAGTTTTCCCTTCTGCAGTATGAGGTACCCAGGCATTTAATTGCTTGACACATAGGAGCTGTCGTTAATAAAAGGGTTTTCTTGAAAAATCATTCAGTTTTCTCTTCTTTAATAAAAGTAACTTGTTAATGGTAATGACAAAAGTTTTAACTACTGCAACAGTAAAAAAAAAAAAAATACGAACTAGCATATGAACTAGAAAAAAACAAGACAAATTTGACAACACAGAGCAATGACTACACTTGCAGAAATTTGGTAAAACTCTAGATCAGCCCTGAGGAGAATGTAGTGAAAGATGCTGATCTGTGCTGTCTGAGATGACCACTTCAAGTAAAAGGAATCAAAAGCTAAGATCAGTTTTTTGTTGCAATCTGATTTCCTCCCTCAGGAACTTGATTTATTACAATAAAAAGTACAAATATTCAAGCAGTCAAAAGCTGGAGAAGAAACAAGGGGGTAACTTGTATCTCTGGACCATGGTGCTATTCATCAGTGTGTTCACTAGCCCAGAGAGAGAGAATATGATCCCTGGAAGAATGACCTTGAGTAGTAGTATAAAGTAGACAAAGATAGGCTTGGTCCAAAGCAAGCAATGATCTCGAACTGGTTTCTGTGTGTTCAGCACCTTCCTGTGCTCAATGCTGTGTGCATTCAAGGAAAAAGGTTGTCTTTGTGATATTTCTTTTCTCCTTTTTTTTCAGTTTTCAACTCACAGATAATCCCTCTCTTTCAATATGCTATGTAGACATTTGGCAAGAAAAATCCTGGAGTTTAACTTATGTTGTTAATGAGACAGCAATATCCCAGCTCATGAGGACAAGAGCACAGAAATTGGAGAGGTTTTGGTATCTCTTCATTCAAACAGGCTTAATGATGATTGTACTGAATTGCTTCAGTAACCAATAGAAGCAAAAAGGGCTACTTAACATTGTACTGACAGTGGCAGATATGCCCTTCAAGGTTAACAGTAGAAACATTTTAAATCAAAATGTTTTAGTTGCCCCTCCATTAATTTTGTTATCTCTCTGTAAAATCAGTTTCCCCTAATTGGCTGTTGAAATAATTAGTTGACTCCAATGTGTGTTTCGACTTTTAATTAGGAACCCTCTTCCATCAGATACCATGCCAAAACAGATCTCTGTTAGACAATTTTTGGGAGTAATCTCTGTTCATAGGAGATTTTCTGACTTCCATTTTTAATTTCTTTATGAGTAGTCAACTCTTGAAAAACGTTGTTTTTGTTGACTACATCTCAATATTATGTTGCTTAAATTTGCTTCCAAAATATTGTGAATGAACATTTAAAATGCTCAGCATGACCGAAAATAGGTAAAATAGCATTTTCTATTAGCATCTAGATAGCTTTCAAAGAGATAAAATTGATTTGCTAGCAAACTATAGTTTTCTTATCAATAATGTCTGAAAATCTATCAGAATTTCCTTTCATAACAGTTATTTTAACATCACCATGGCAATGCAAGATCAAATAACATGTTTGAAAAGCACTCCTCAGTGAAACAATACCTTTTGGTGCTTAACTGTTTAAAGCTCATCATTGTGTAGGGTCCACATAACTTCTCAAATGTCCAACGTATCTGGATGATTTGTCACTTGTCCACTAAGATTTCTACACACCAGCACTTAAATGTACATCCTGAACACCTACTATTTAGACATAAGTATCTTGCACTCTTGTTAGTAAGTGCATATCTTAATGTCTGTGGGATAGTAGAAAAATGTCTCAAAAAAGCCATTTTTATGTGAGTGAAGTGTCCACATGGGTGAAAGTGAAACATCTCTGAAATTATTCTTACACAAGCAAATCTAATTCCCATTGGAAAGCAAGGAGAGGAATGTATTTTACTGTTTCAGTGTTCAAGGGCAATTGTTCCTCAAAATGGCTCTGGAGGCAATGCTGGTTGCTCACACACAAGAGGGTGATAAGTTAATTGCACTACTGAAGATATAAAGTCTAGACTCTTCAGAGATTTGTAATCATGATACCTGGATAATGATATGCTCCTAAACAAATTTTGTCTGGCAATCTAATGCTGATATTTTTTATAATGCAGCAATGAATCAAAATTACTACTGGTAGCCTGTCTAGCACGTTTAGTTATTGGCCGTGCCAGGAGGAAAGTGTTCCTAAACTGCATATTCCAATGCACTTTGCCAGTGTATACGCAGTAGGTAAATATCCTTTGAATATTAAGACAAAATTTAGAAAAAAAGTCAGGAAATACATAATTTACTGTTTGGGCCTACTAACATAGGATGGAACTCTGAAGAGGATAAGGTTTTTACAGAGTTGCTTTAGTGATAAAATTTCTTTGCAAATCCATTTCACATATGGAAAAATCTTTCCTTCCTTCCTACCTTCCTTCTTTCTTTCTTTTTTTTCTTTCATTTTCTTTTTTGCATTAGTTTAGTCTGTTACTGCAACCAAAGTTATTTGTGTTTCTTTTTTCCAGCTATTACTTTCTTTTTTTTTTTTAACTTGTGTAAATCTGCAGTGAAGTTCTTGCCTACACTAGAAATAAGCTCAAATTAGTTTTGGATGATTAATAGGATATATAGATGGAGCACAGCTTCCTCTTTTTCCCTCTTTCTGAATACAGCTAGTACATGATCTTATTGGCATTTGTGTGCTTGATCTTCCTTCATCAATTTTTTTCCCACTGACTCCACCACTTAGTTGTTCCTGACATGTCAGTTTTCCTATAATTCATATCCTTTTTTCAAGCATCTGCAATCATTAGACTTTTCTTCACTTTTCTTCACTAGAAGACTATATGTGTATACCTCTCTCTCTTTAACTTGAGCAGGTATAGCAAGTTTAATTTTTATTCCATTAATGCCTGTATCTCAAGGATGACTGTGAAACGATTCATTAGTATCACTTTTCTCAATGTCCTGGACCTGAATAGCTTAACTTTGCTTGGACAGCACATTTTTTTAAAAATTCATCCTGAGACCAGCTGGACTGAACTACAACAGCTGGAGCTGTGATGACTTCAGGCCTCCAATCTGACCTCCTGGAGGCTGCAGGACCTGGAGGCAGGTCCTGTACCATTGCCATCTGCACAATGACATTCTAAGGTGGTTCCAAATAGCAGCTGGATTGGCTTAAAGGAACTGACCAGTGTGTTGCAGTGATTCCAGAATCACTCTATGTGACTCTAAAAATGTTTTCACTTGCTATAGGGATAAACCCAAACCTTTCTACAATACACCTGAGTTAACAGTAGTGCTACCAATAAATTTCAAGAATAAATGTACTGCAGACAAAGTCTCATGGAGCTATACATCGCTTTTAGGGCATTATTTAGAAGTGTATTTATAGAGTTCTTTATTTTGCTAAGTTGGAAAAAATGTACTAAGAATACATGCATTGACTGCATTATTTTAGAAAGAGTTGCAACAAGCATAAGTTAATTAAATCTGACCAGAAAATCAACTGTATAATGGCTTTTTGTAAATCCTCTTAATGCAATAGTCACCTCTTCACACAAAAGTGCTATCTCAATAGATTCTGTCATAGGAGACTTAAATTAGTAGTTTACGATGTCTTCAATAGCGTCTGATGAAAAACTCTAGTAAGACAAGATGTCCTTCTAGAACAGCAGTTAGTACTGACTTCTTTCAGGAACCTAAAATATTTGTTTTGTCAGGATCACAGCCTGACTAATAATGGTACCTATTTCTGAGATACCAAGAGCAGAAAGTTGAAGATGTATTAATATGTACAGTCTAATCAGAAGCTGTGGTTGTTGAAAGTCTGTAATGAACTATATTTTCAAAGCCTTACTTCAGCTCCTTTAAAGCTTCACTAGAATAGTCACAATCATAGGTAATGAGTTTGAAACAAACCACAGTGCTTCAAAAGAAAGGTTTCTGTTATCAGTGGATTTACACGGTTCAGTAAGTGGAATTTGCAACCTAGTGCTTATAGATTTGATATTTAATTCTCTGATTTTCTAGGATTTTCTCTTCCACAGTGTTATTAATTGTTGACCTTGTATGTGATAGTCAATGTCTGTCATGTAATTACATAGTTCCTGATAGGAGATTAATAAAATAACTAGGAGAATGCAGCTTACTGGAATTCCCAGTCAGGGATGAGGGTATGACATTCAACTAAAGTAGTTGAATTACTACTCTTTGTGATCTGCTGCAGGAGAATTCGTTGCTCTACAGCCTGGAATACATAACTCCAAGGTGACTTTACCAAACTGACAGCCCGAGGCATTGTGTCTGAGCTGACTGGAAGGAAAAAGGGGCACCCCAGCCATCATAGTCACGGTCTGTCTGTCTGGCACACGGAGCATCCCTGCCTACCTGCCTCCCATCTTTTTGTAAGCATGCCATCTGTGGATAAGACACAAGAAAAGACAGGCATAGTGGGAAGTGCAAAGCACAGTGAGACAGAAAATTTTAATTAGAAAAACCTCTCTGATGTTACTCATCTTGTGAATGACGGAGAATGAAGAAACAGAGTGAATGTAACAATTGATGTGATGTTCAGTAGGAATATCAGGTTATTTGTTGCTATTTAATTGCTTTTAAATTCTTTGGCTGGTTTTGACCTTGTTACAGATGTATAGTTTTTCAGTAGTGACAAGAAAGAAGTAGATATCAGCGCACTGGAAGAGGAATCAAAATTTTGTACAAACCTGAGCTGAGCCTTGAGCAACAGCTGTGTCATCTTTTTGTGCTCATGATGATTCATCTCATTCCAGCCCAAATATGCACTTGCACATGCAAAACAGTGATTGTATTCAGAGTATGAATAATTAAATGTGATTAATGCACAGCTACCAAATCATTGTGGCTTAACCCGGCAGGGGCCTGAGACACACAGTCATTCATTCATCCTCCTCCTTCCCAGTGGGTTGGAGGATAGAATCAGGGAAAAACAAAGTAGAACTCGTGGGTTGAGATTAAACTGTTTACTGATATAGAGAAAAGAAAAATAGTAATAACTACATATATATATGAACTCCCACCCTTTTCAAAACTCCTTTCACATGACGTCATATTTCATAAAATATCCCTTTGGTCAGTTTAACTCAGCTGTCCTAATTCTGTTTCTCTGCAGCTCCTTGAGCCCTTCACTGAGAATGGTCTTGGCTCTTAGCAGCAGCTATAAGCATTGGTGTGTTATCAACATTGTTTTTCTCCCTACAACCAAAACATAGCATCACAGCAGATGCTCTGAAGAAAGCAATTTCATCCCAGCTGAAACCAAGATACAAATCTAGACATCCTCTCTGAAATCTGAGACACTGAATGTTTTCAGAGTTAATTCTCTCACTGTAGTTAGAGCCACGATATTAGGCACAGCACCCAGGGCAATATTAGAATAATCCTTTTTTTTTTTTTTTTTTAATGAATAAGTGTAGAAGGGAATGGAGGAAAGTGCAAGAAGAAATAAAGAGTGTGTTTGACTGACCAGGTTGAATTTCTTTTGATTTTCATAATTGTTTATTATGAAAATCATTTACTATTATTATTATTATTATTATTATTATTATTATTATTATTATTATTATTATTATTATTATCATCATTTCATTTGTTGGTCATCATTGTTTGTTTATTTCAGTATGTACTGCTCAATTACTTGTGTTCTTTCCATAAGTCACCTAGGCATTTTCTGTCTTTCTGAATATCACTCTTTACTATGTCCACGAGTCACCAGTAAAGTGTAGTGGAAGCTGAATTTTTTCTCCAATAAGGAGAGAAATAGTGTTAAGGCCTTATCTGCTATCTGTGCCCACCAAAATACTGGAGAAATTATCCTTGATTCTCTTTAGGTCTTTTTTGCTTGGACACACACATAGGCTTACTAGCTATAAAAAGAAGGTTCTTTACTCAGCCTCAGACATATTCTTCTAATTCAAACATCCAGACCCAGTTGTCAAAGTGAGATCTCCAAAACAGAGCTTTTAGAAATCCTCTGACAGCTTTTTAGCCACACTGGTTACATTACATTTGTTGTCTCCTTTGAGCGACAATTTTGGAACAAGGTACAAGTCTTAACTGAAGTCATCATGGAAATTTCAAAGCTGCTTTGGGGACATAGTCACCCACTTAAACTTTGTGAAGTATCTGTTTCCTTTATTTATTTATTTATTTATTTATTTATTTATTTATTTATTTATTTATTTGCTAATAAAGCCATATGCATATAATTTCAGAAATCTGACTGTCCAAAATATTTTCTTGCCTGTTAAATTATAGACATTTATATGAGTTTTCCCTCTGAAATATTTCGACTGCTTTAACATATATTGCTGCCTTATTTCTTTGTCACCGAACAGAACTCACATCATGCAGAAAAAAAATGTCTGCCAGAGAAACGCTGTGTTGTATGTCTTGATGTGCTTTAAATGTTGAACTACTTTTGGATGAGCAAGGATAGCTTTCCTATTTTCTCACTTTGGATGGCAAATCCCAAAGTCTCCTTTCTGTTCCAGATTTAAAAAGACATTAAAATTATTACCCAAACATCGTTCTTGGTAAACTGTAAAGGCAGTAAAATAACAACTAACTTAGCAATAAAATACCCTCAAAAGACTACTATTATTTATTTGATGGTATTACTGCTGTCAGAAAATTAAATGCAATTTTGAAAACAAAGTAAAATATTCTTGTTAGAATTCCAAGTTTCCCCACACCTAATGCATTATGATGTTGCTCTAAGACATATACAGTTGTATGACAATATGAGCACAGCCTGAATGCTGTTGAAGGAAATTTATGAAAAAATGGCTATGGAATTATTAATGAAAACTCCTTTTTTCAGCATTAGTCATAGTCCGACTGTGAAAAATATGGAGTCCTGGACATGTGAATGCAGCAGCAGCAGCAGCATTTTTTTTTACTAATGGTTCTTTCTGAATTAGAAACAGCTGTCACCGCTTCCCTATTCTTTTCATTAGTCATTGTTACTTAGATAATACGCTTTTCCTGTACACTCCTCCTCTTTTTTTTTTTTTTTTTTTTTGAAAGAAAGCAAGCTAATTATGGTATGAAAAATGCAATGAAAAGGAATTCTCATTTTCAGTATCTTTTCCTTCTTACTTTTTTCCACGTCTTTAACATAGTTAGTAAATACACAGTAGATATCTAAGGAAGACAAAACATTCTTCGATCGTTAATCATAATTTGTCACGTATTTATAATTTGTCATGGCCGCAGACAGAGGGTGGTGGTCAATGGCTCTATGTCCAGGTGGAGGCCGGTAACGAGCGGTGTCCCTCAAGGGTCTGTCTTGGGACCGGTGCTCTTTAACATCTTTATTAATGACATCAATGAGGGAATGGAGTGCACCCTCAGCAAGTTTGCTGATGACACCAAGCTGAGTGGTGCAGTCGATACGGCGGAGGGAACAGATGCCATTCAGAGGGACCTTGACAGGCTGGAAAGCTGGGCTCGGGTGAACCTGATGAGGTTCAACACGGCAAAGTGCAAGGTTTTGCACTTGGGCCAGAAGAACCCCAGGCACCTGTACAGGCTGGGAGGAGTTGTCCTTGAGAGCAGCTCGGCAGAGAAAGATCTAGGGGTCCTGATAGATGAGAAGCTTAACATGAGTCAGCAGTGCGCTCTGGCAGCCCGGAAAGCAAATGGGATCCTGGGCTCCATCAGGAGAGGGGTGGTCAGCAGGGATAGGGAGGTGATTGTCCCTCTCTACTCTGCTCTTGTGAGGCCCCATCTGGAGTACTGTGTCCAGGTGTGGAGCCCTCACCACAAAAAAGACATGGAGATTTTGGAAAGGGTCCAGAGGAGGGCCACGAAGATGATCAGGGGGCTGGAGCACCTCCCCTATGAGGACAGGCTGAGGGAGTTGGGTTTGTTCAGCCTGGAGAAGAGAAGGTTGCGGGGTGACCTCATTGCAGCCTTTCAATACCTGAAGGGAACTTACTCCCAGGAGGGGTGTAAACTCTTCGAAAGGGCTGATAATAGCAGGACTAGGGGAAATGGTTTTAAGTTAAAAGAGGGAAGATTTAGGTTGGATGTTAGGGGGAAGTTCTTCACTAGGAGAGTGGTTGGGTCCTGGAATAGGCTGCCCAGGGAGGTTGTGGATGCCCCGTCCTTGGAGGTGTTCAAGACCAGGTTGGACAGGGCTCTGGGCAACCTGATCTAGTAAAGGTGTATGTTTGGTGGCCCTGCTAGGCAGGGGGGTTGGAACTACATGATCCTTGAGGTCCCTTCCAACCCGGGTCATTCTGTGATTCTGTGATTCTGTGATTTTAATAATTATTGAATTATTCCATATTTTATTTTCAATGAAGACTAAAATTATTAAATTCTACAAAATAAACAACACAACAGAAATGGGCTAATAAAATCACTGCTATGGAACTCACTGCTTTTATGTGTGTGTGTAATAAATGGTAACAGATAGAGAGGGAAATGATGCAATGGAAAATCAGTACAGGGTTACTGCCAGAAAAGTAATGATTTAAAATTACTAAGCATTTGGTATTGAAACTTGCTATTATCATTTCTTGCTTGGCACAGTTTTAAAAAATGCAGATTACAGATTTTTCTTTTTAGTTGAATGAGATACTTCATTTGTGTTAAATAAAAATGCATTATTTGTTCATGAACTTATTCTTTTAGTCTATATTTCCTAAATGGATATCCTTCCACTCCTTCATTACATGTCATTTTTTATTCTGGGTAGCTGGTGGATCATCTAATGCACTTCTGGTTATGCATAGTACTTGGGTATAGAACATCTCCTCCCCTCTCCACTCTTCCACTTGTGTCTCAAAAGAATCACTTTATTTACCTCATTATTTAAATAGCATTCTGTAACAGAAATGTACAGGGAAATTTTTTTTCTTCTTTAGTGGATATGGAGATGACAAAGAATATATTTCTTTCTCTCTTATCTGTTCCTTTCTAAGACTGGCATAGAATGTATCAATTTCTGCATTGCTCCTTCTAGTTGGAAAAGGACAAGATCTATTTGGCTTCTGGAGAAGAGCTATTTCCTCATCTCAGGATTTGCTTCTGAGATGTTCATCAGTGGATATTGCCAGATGACTGAAATCATTCTACAGTTTGGAACTGCAGCTGCAGAGAAACAGATGAGCATAAATCATATAATCAAATACAATATGGGCTTCTTATTATTTACTGGGAAAAGCCCTGTCACCTCCAATAACCAATAGATGAATAAAAGCAAAAATCACCCCTCCATTATTTCTTGCATTTTTAGAATGAACTGGTCTCACCCTTGTTTTATTGTTTCACTTGTCAATATTCTATCAAATGAATTCACTGAGCAGCAGGTCTATGGATTTTAGAAGACTATTTACAGTGGGGAAAAAAACACACAACAATCTGAATAAAGATCTGCAATAATCCCTTGTGTTCAATAGACATAGCTCATACATCAGATAGTAAATATTGAAAGTGCTGCTAGCCTCAAATGTTAAACATACAGGATTTCCACATATAAGAAATATAAAAACAAAAGTTATTTCTAAATTTCTGAGGATTTTCCCAATATTCAGCTTTGTTTGCAGCCAAGAGGAGCAGAGATATTTGGGCTGAACTCTTTTTCTAAGTACTTAGACCAAATATTACACCACTTAATAATTTGGCACCTGCAGCTGTGTGATGAACTGGAGCATGCAGGTCAGGCACTTAGATTTCTATAGATGTGTTCCATGCAGCATCATAGTGTGGGGAGTTTCCTAACAGAAACCTAACTAGTGACATTACTGATGAAAAAGGCTACATCCAAAGTTTGTTTGAATTCCTTCCTCTTCTGGCACTTAAGGAATTAAAGAAGAAAAAATTACTGTAGCATTAATTTAGTTGTCATTGAAAAGACCATCGTATTTTTGTTGGAGATGAAGATGTAGATGGCAAGATTTCCTCATCCCAGAAGGGGCTGGATAAGTATCTGTTGTCCTAGCTGTCAGATTATGATTATGAGGTGTACTGATACTTTAAGTATCTTCAACTAGTAGGAGAGTTTCCATTCATCACAATGTGTACAACAGCTATATAATAATGTACAAAGACTAAATAAATAAACCAATAAAAATGGTTGATCAGATATTTAGGATTCAGAAATCACAGTGGCTCTGCCTGAGCCCCAAGAGAAATGTATTTTATACTTGCTGAAGTTCTGTCCCATAAAGAAGGGAAAGGTTCTATGTAGGTGGTAACACATCCAGATACATCAGAATTTCTCTTTGTCTTACAGTGTGCTACCATAGCACAGGTGTTAGAGTAACGTATACATTAAATGACACTGACATAATACCACAGCCGGTACAGCCTTACTCATCTTTTATCCTTGTGTCTTTCACAGCCTTTCAGGAATGCCAATGTGAAGGTTTATCTGTAAGAATGTGTCACTTAATTCAATTAAAGTGATAAGTAGTTTGTCTGTACTAAGGCAGAGAACATACGCAGTACCATCTCAAACAAAGTGTCCTTGAAGACTTTCATCACTCAGAACATACTGTTCCCACTGCCCTGTAAAAGGAGCTGTCTCTGTGTATGTCATTATTTGGGCTGGAAGGTCATATTTTTGCTGGTATGATATTCAGGGCTTTCTGTAAGCAGTGAAGTGTTTCGATAATACAAAGGCTATTGGAATTTTTTTTATCTTTCATCAAAATGAACACGATCAACTTTCTCTGCCCCCAGGTTAGCAGAGAGATAGAGAGATTAGCCATAGCAGCTGGCTGCGAAGTTAGTTTTAAGGATGAGCAATCAGAGCTATTGCTTGAGACAACAGGACCTAGTGGGGCCCCTGGGATCATTATGCAACAGCGTAAGCCACTGCAGTTAGAAAAAAGAAGTCTTTTTGCTTTACTTCGTGTTTGGGTTTGAAAAAGCCTTGCACCAACTCTGACACTGAAACTTCAGCATGTGCTTAGTATCTCATGGCAGCAATTTCTTTACTTACGAACATACAGTTGTAATTAGCCTCAAAGTACAAACCTAGACTCTGTCCTGCAGACACACACATGTAACACTCTTGGCTGAATTTAACCTTTTTCTGTTGAATGTTTAATGTTCCTCAAAAAGTTATGCACCTGATACTTATCATCTCCCTGTTTCCATAATATCTGAGTAGGATGGCACTTCACGATTGGGAACTTGTTGACTGTTTGTTGTCAGTGGGGTCATCTCCACCAGTGCAGAAAGGTAGTTGAAAAGGAGATTAAAACATTGCCTTGCTCAGAACGGTTCCACATGAGACCTATTTTGCACAGCTGTAAGGAAGACCAAAAGGTGAATGTCAAAGGAGAAGTATGACGCTGCTGCTGGACTGTGTAAGCTCTTGACTAGAGATTAACAGAAAAATAAAGAGAAGGCTAATATCACTGCAGGGAATGTGCTAGTCAGAACTTGATCAGCAGCTGTAATAGAAGAGAAATTATGTAGTTTTCTAAAGTTTGGGTCCACTTTTTGAAGTGATTATACTGAAGTGTGAGCTCAAACACAAGCAAACAGACTCTGTAATTGAAAAAAGCCAGACCTACAATAGTTACTCATATCTCATCACACTTGGCTATAAAAACAATGTATGCACTCAGATTCACCTTGTAAGCACACTGCATTCTTGAAGGCTGTGATTTTATCACTAAAACAAAACCTCTGTCACCTTCATGCTAGAGTTCACAGACAATGCCATTCTGAGCATCTCTGATATAAAAGCTTGAGGTAAACCTAGGCTGTGAGTATTAACAAAATCAAGAATTTTGAGATAATTACACTGTGATCAGATCAGGGAACTGTATTGTTTTTATGATCTGACTAACCTCTGACTAAAGACTGTCAGTCTGAAGTGATGCATTCTCTCCGATTTATCACTGGCTTTTATTGCAGCTAAGTACTATGTCATAGTCTGAATAGCTAGCAAAAACATGTAAAGAACAGCTCTCACAGATATGTTTTTGTTTATTGCTGCAGGGAATATGGAGATGTTTTTGTTAGTGATTTTGTATAATTAGCCCTTCTATATCTACACCTCTAATATTTATATTCAGACCTCTATTGTCCTCAGTATGGAGACTCTGACAGTATGTGTTGGCCAGTGTTAACATTTATGTAGTCCACAACAGATGTCAAATAATTGTGAAACTGCCAACTGTAGTTGGTCACCTGTGCAGCAAAGCAAATGATGTAAACAGTCTTTTCTTCTGCCAGTTTAAGGGAATAACCTGTAAAGATATTTTCATTATGTTGTACCCAGAAGGTCTAAATCCATAGTTCTGCCAATTCTTTTTTTTTTTTTTTTTCTTTTTTTTTTGGTTGGGGGGGAGAGGCGGGATTCTAAGGATAGGGCAGTTTTTTGTTTTTTGTTTTTATCAGAGATTTCTAATGCTGCTAATTAATTAAGCTCTAGGAATCAACTGCCAAAATCACCTGGAGGCAACAAGTTTGGGTAGCAGATAAAGCCAGGAAATGGAAGAGAAAGCACACTGATTATAACAGCAGTGTAAAGCTGAGCAAGTGAAGATATTTATGGTCATAATTTAGACTTTCTCTTTGTGTTCCCTATCTATTATATTCTAATTAACATCTGCTTTTTTTTTTTTCCTTCCTCTCTACTCTCTGTAAAATGATAGGTGAGTTTTGACTAATGATGCATTCTTCATGTTGTTCTCCAGGAGAAACTTTGTGCCATGAAGTGAGCCCCAGCAGCAGTGCAGTAAGCAGGCTCTGAGAGTGCTTGAATTCTGTTTCTGGCACTGAGGAGCTAATTCTTTGCATTTCCTCAAACAGTTTCACTCAGCAAAGACCCCTTTGAGGCTTTCATTCTATTTCTGCCTCCTTCCAGATGCCAGCAGTCACTGCAGGAACTTGGCGGTACAGTGTTTCTCCCGTATAACTCTATTTAGCTGAGTGAGAGGAAACATCATGTGGTGCCTTGGAAAGTGCCAGATCTGTTACCTTTAAATCTTTAGTGAATCAGCAGACTAATGTAGTGAACTAAAGCAATTTATGTGAAATGGGAGCAATCTAAGTTACAAAATGGCAGTTGGGAATTTAACTTAATGGGAATTAATGGTTGTTGCTGGAGATCTTAATTCTTATTAGACGAATTTCACTCTGTTTCCACTGCTGGTGCTTTTAAGATGGGGGGGGGGGGAAAGAGGTTTAATGGAAATTCTAGACCTTACTGATTAGTGCAATGCTGAGAAATAAGAAGTCTTAAACTTTTCTGCAGCGTGGATCACTTTTTTTGGAGAAACTGCCTTCCTGGTTACCATCATTTCTCATTTGTAATAAATAGGCTGCTTTTTCAGCTGTTCGCTTTTGTAAGGTCAGTTCAATCTATCCTCTGGGACATCTCCAGGCAAGAGCAGTAACTGCCTATCTGGAAAAATAATATCAAGAAAATACCAGATACTCATATATGTTTTGTATCCCTTTTAGTAATATGTAATGTTAAAACCCAGGAGAAGCTAATTCCATGAGAGGAATATTTTTTCCTTTTCCTCTAGGAAACCATTTTGTGAATTTTTTGTTGGACTTTGTTGTTGAATTTTGTCTTTTCTTAGGAAGGTAGATCTCCACCGGGGTGGATGGGCAACCTTGCTCAGTTCCATGATGATCTTAAAAGCTTCTGATCTAAAGGGTACGTTCATGATGTAGTTCCTTAAACTGCTTCTCTCCATCCCTGGGCATGCATTTGATGTTGTTTTTGTTGTCCAACAAAGTTTGATTCATCTCCTTGTTGACTTCTTTATCTTCTTCAATTACCTACTTTTCCATCTTTTTTTCTTTCCTCTGCCCAATCATAATTCTATCTGACTCCTGCTTTATAGACCTCTGTAAAGTGAAATAGTTTAACTCTATTATAAAATTACTTCTGAGTTAAATGTTTAATTTTTTTCTGTATCAAGTTATTTTTAACCTTTCTGCACGTCTCTGAAAATTATTTTTATATTTCTCTTGTTTAAATAATAGTAAAAAAAACAGATACTCGTTCAATAAATTTGGTAAACCTTTTAAATTTACTATGGTATTGTTGCTTTGTTGATGTTTCATTCCACTGCTAAAATGGGAAAATGAATATTGCTGCGAATTTCAAAGAGCATCCACTATTTTTTCTTACAAATATCTGATATTACAATTAATATTTAATATTTCAGTTACTTTTCAATTTGCTTTCCAGTATTACTTACTCAGCTTTATTAATAAGAATAAAATTTCCTTCTAACCAAGCTGTTCATTACAGTGCTCATTTTATCAACACTAGAAACTAAACAATACTAGAAATCTAGCCAAAACTTTTTTTTTTTTTTTTATTCCCAGAGTATTGTGCCATTTTCCTACAAGCTTCATTATTCTATCCTATCATTCATCTCCTATTGTGAGAGAACAGAACCCTGAATATACCTCTAGGAACTAAATCCTTGTCCTTTTTTATCAATAGGCATTTTGCTGCAGCTTCAGTGAAGCCAGTTTTCCGTGTTGGTCTATGATACATTACTAAGGCCTCCTGTTTGGAGGACACTGGACCTAAATTATCTATTATATTTTATAGTTGTCTATATCTATGTAAAGAGTACACAGTGAAACACAGGATGAAGCTTCAGGGCTGGCTCCTCTGAATTAAGAGTATGCAGAAAACCAGACTCACATTTCACTGTTATTTCCCAGTCATTTTTCTCTTGGCTATTAGAAGGTAACTGGTAACTCTATAAAAATGCCTGAGATTAGAATGACTAAAACAAAAGTTAAAGGATGGTGGTTTATTACCACAGGGGTGTTGGAACTAGGTGTTGCTTAAGTTCCCTTCCAACCCAATCATTCTATAATTCTGTGGTTCTATGATTGATGGTCTCAATGTTCTTACTAGTGGTGAAGCTCACAAGAATGGCAGAATTACTATATGTATAATCAGAGGAAGTCATTTTCCAGCTCAGGGACATGAGAAAGTACTTTTGTCTTTATCAAATCTCTGGTGAATCTCATATTGCCTTATCTCTAATGAACACGTTTTAAGACATTATAGAAGTACATCTCTTGTGTACAGACATGCCTGTAGTAAGTAGACAATAATGTCCACATGTCTCTGTCAGTGAATAACTTTACAAATAAATTTACAAGCATCTCTCTGCCTACTACAGATGTACTTAGACAGTCAGACATATATTAAATTACACCATTTACAAATGTGTAAAGCTGTCTTATAGGATTCAAAATAGTCCCTCACTAGCCAGTTTACATTGTTAAATTCCCAGTTTCTTCAGATTATGTCTTTGTTTTTCAAAAAGCAAACTACTCTGAATGTGAGCAATAGCTGTTGAGAGGATATCCTTGTACCTCCTTTCTGAGCATCAAAGTATTCATCCTGACAGTAATTATCAGAATGGACATGTTATAGGACTTCATTTCTTCTACTTCATCTTGAGGAGATGAGTGGATTAATTATTTAATACATATAGAAGATTTCACAGACTTGCAGCAACGAGTAAATAAATGATTTGGTGAACGTATTTGCTTGTATCAGATCAATCACTTAACTGTGACTCAGCATGGGTTTTGACACTGACAGCAAGAGCACTAAGTGGCCAAATTCTATAGCAGATAATTTGATGCTGCTCACACCAACCTTTCATAAACACTGCTGAAGTGAACATGCTGCAGTTTTCCAGCTGAATTATAAGAGAGGTTAGATGGTGTAGAAAATATATTCTGTTAAAGAGAAATTACAGATTGTGCATTTTTATACCAAACTTCAGAGAGGCGCTTACCATTATAAGAAATATATATATATTTATATGGTATGGATTATGCAAACGTACACATTTGCTTGAACTAACAATAATTTTTTTATTTCAGTTAAATCTGGGAACTGAGAGCAATTTAGTTAACTAGAGCCCAGCCGTGTCAACACAAAATTAGAAGCTTTTTGCCTTAAGAAATCTATTAGAGCTAAATGTCAAAATAAAGTTAGGTACCTTATGAATGATAGGTAGTCACGGAATAATTTCAGAATATCTGTGTACCTAAATCACATTGTAATCAGCAGGAATTAAACACTGAGGCATACTGGAAATCCCTTTCTGCCTAAATCCTTATCTATCAAAATGTCTAGCCATCTTTGCATTTCTTTCCTAATACTCTGACTGCATTTTGAGGAACTTATACTAGACATCCATTGAACAACCCATACAGACAATTTTGACTGCTATCTCACATTCTGCTTGATGAAAGAAGATAACCCCGCTGATGGTTTGAAAGCAGCAGTGCTCTTGCATAAACAGCAACGCTTTAGATCCATCACAGACATTTTCAGAGAGAGAGTATGTTTTGTTTCATTCTCATCCTGGCAAGGTGGGCAGTTACACTGCAGTTCTATAAGTTTATCTGCTATACTAATAGATGGAAACAGGCTTTTCCTAACCAAGTTTTGACACAGCATCATATTGTTGAAAAAGATGTACATTTTCTCTCTAAACTAGACTGAAAAAATGATTTTTTTTTCCTCAATTAGGCAGGTGTAGAGGAACTACTACATTATGGACTGAGCTGATGACTGAACACCTGATGAAGGGGTGGCTGGCCCAGAAAGCACAGGTGCAAGCAATTCACCTGTGCTTCCTGTATGACCAGAAAGAGAGTGGGCACAGGGTCCACCACACACTGGGCTCATTTAAGGGCTAGCTTCCACAGGGAGACTATCTCTTGGTTGATGGTTGTGTCCTGAGGAGTGTTCTATTGCCAGAGACCCTTATCGCTAGCTGGGTGAGTCAGCTTTTTTGTATGTGTGATTATTTGAATGATTCTTTGTCTGGTATTGTAAAGTGCTCCTCAGAAGCAGTTTTCTTGCTTTGTAGGACAGTCAGCAGGCTAGGATGGAGGCTGTGAAAACAAGATGGAAAGTATCTCTGATTAAGATGATTTCAGTGCAGAAAAGACTTTAAGCACTGAGTCTTAATTCTTTTTCTGCCCTTTTGACATGGAATGTATTTTCTTCTGGTTTTCCACGTGTTCTAGCCTATTCCTTTGTTTGTTTGTTTTGCCAGTGTATTTCAGAGGAGGGCACCTACCATGGTGAATTGTGGACAAAGAAAAGATCGCGCATGCAGTTTTTCTTGACCTGTTGATGCTTTCTCATTAATGTCTTGCTGAGGAGAGAGCTGGGTGGTGAATATTGCTAGCTGAAAAGCCTGCAATTCTTGAACGGTCATGTGCAGACAGAAGAGGTTACAGCAAGGGCAAAGGAGGCGTTAATAGTCATCTAATAGGCTTCAACTATGATCCTTGGAGCTCAGTTATCGGAAACCTCTGCAATTTATCATCAGTTGCCGTGAGCTGCTTTTGGCCTTCCTGACAAAGATTAATCATACTATATGAGAATTCAGGATATCAAAAACTGTAGGAATAGGCATATATTTCAGACCTCTACCTCCTCTGCCTTGCATATGAAGCCATTGTTTACAGCTACACAGTTCTAACAGATTAGCAGAGAATGAATATTTAATGGAGGAACGGTGTAAGGATCTAGCCTTTCTTATGTTTAGTTACTTCTCTGACAACAATTGATGGACATAAAAGATTGCAGGAGGCTTTTAAATTTCTCCCTCAGTCTGCTTATGCAAGTGAACGAGAGGCAAGTCCCTGAAAAGACCAGTTTTTCAGGTAACAAAGCACTTAATTCTTTACTCAGGAGCTTGAAAGAGCTCTTTGTGAAGCTGAAAGCTTCCTTATTTTCACTCACTCATTTTGACAGTTGAAATGAACAACGTCTCTCTCCTTGGGTTAGTCTCTTCTCCCTCTCCACTTTGCACTGATGTATTTTAGATTATCCACTCAGATCACAGGGGTCCTGTTTTGCTCCACTGAGCACTTAATTTCCTGGCTTCTTCTACTGACAGTAAGTGGTGCAACTTATGATTCATCCTCAGTATTTCATTAACATTCTTTCTCAGCAAGACTTTGCTGGCTCCTGTTTTTCTGTTCCTCCTTCGATATTTTCTTTATGTGCTTTGTTGCATGCTGAATGGCATGCTAGATTTAGGTGGGATTACTTGGGTAGGGCTTATAAAATACCAAAGATTTTTTTAAACACTCTTTTAGGGAGCTAAATCTGTACCACTATGCTATCTATGCCTTTAACCAAAAATTTATGAATCCACTGGTAATTAAACTTGTCTGGTGACTTTCTCCAAATAGCTTATAAGTTTCATGAAACCAGAGAAAAAGAGAGAAAAGGGCCCTGCTGTGCCTTCCCTGTTAGGGTACTGGAGAATCCAAATAAATCATGAATGGAGCTTTAGTAAAGCAGGTTTCCTTGCTTCTACTACAGTCAGAACTATATTTTTATATGCTTCAGTGAGCACTAAAACACTGACAAAGAAAGCATTTACTGGAATACTCTAAGTGACGTGGGGCTTTGGTTACAATTACACAATCTTTCTCTGTTTCTTTCTTGTGCTGTTTGTGATCTGTGTTTTGCAAACAAAGCAAAAGTTCTCAAAAGGGATTGTGAAACCACTGGACAGCACCAACCGAAATACTGCAGATGGAGTGACATAGAGTCCTGGGAGAAAGGAGGGGAGGGCACCCAGATGTCCACAGCCAGCAGTCCTGGCTTCTGAGATTACAGTTGCCACATCAGGGCATCCAAGAAAGACTGGTTAATTAGAGGAAGGTCAGAAATTTTTGAAAGTTTGATCTTGGTTATCATTTACATAGCAGAGGTAAAGACAACAACAAAAAAAAGGAAAAGATCAGCAAGATTTAACTGAAATTGAGCCCAAAGTCAAGTCATAAAGAAAAGGAAGGTGAATTGCTGAGAATAGATGGTGAGGTGAATTTTGTTCTGGATAATCATTACTTTTTGGTTGTTTTTTTTCCCCTGAACCAGGTGGAGATGTAAAGAATAGTATAATACTGCTGCTCTTTAGTCTTCTGAAACAAAGCTTTGAAACAAAGACGGGCTTGCTTTCATTTACAACAAAGAATGGATTAGTCTTTGTTTGAAGTGGCGTAACTGGTGGTCTTCAGTGCTCTTAGAGAGGATGATTGAAAGATATGGCTGGTCTTGAAGAGTTCTCTGGGAAGAACCATTTAGGAGCTAGGCAAGTTTACTGAAGTTGGCATCTGATGCAAAATGTCTTCTGCTAGAGGTTGCACAAGTTCAAAGGAAGATGCAAATCTTGTTATCTAAGACAAGGAGGGACAGTTGAGTTCTACTAGAAATAGGGTGTATGAAACAGGTGAAGAGAGGGCAGGAACAACTCCACTAAAGTTATTTTTCTACATCAACTAGCCATGTGTAGAGCAAGTAATTTCAAATATCGAATTATGATTTCTGGGTGCTCACATCAAAACAGCTGATTACCAAGTGTGTTTTTTTTTGTTTTTTTTTTTTGGTTTTTTTTTCACATGGAAGGCCAAAGACTAACTAGGTTATAGATGCTGGTTTATGGTGACCCTGCAGGTCAAGACCTGGCACAGAATCACAGAATGGCCAAGGTTGGAAGGGATCTCAAGAATCATGAATCTCCAACCCCCCTGCCACATGTAGGGCTAGCAACCTCCCCATTTAATACTCGACCAGGCTGCCGAGAGCCATATCCAATCTGGCCTTGAACTCCTCCACGGAAAGGGCATCCACAACCTCTCTGGGAAGCCTGTTCCAGCACTTCTCTACTCTCTCTGTAAAGAATTTTCCCCTGATGTCCAACCTAAATCTCCCCTCCCTCAACTTAAAACCATTTCCCTTCATCCTGCAGTTATCCACCCTTTCAAAGAGTTCCCCTCCTGTTCGTAGGCTCCTTTTAGGTACTGAAATGCTGCAATGAGGCCACCCCACAGCCTTCTTTTCTCCAGGCTGAACAAGCCCAGCTCCCGCAGCCTGTATTCATAGGGGAGGTGCTCCAGTCCCCCTGATCATCTTTGCGGCTCTTCTCTGGACCCTCTCCAACAGCTCCCTGTCCTTTTTGTACTGGGGACTCCACACTCGGACACAGTATTCCAAATGGGGCCTCACAAGAGCAGAGTAGAGGGGAACAATCACCTCCCTGTCCCTGCTGGCCACCCCTTTTTTTTGATGGAGCCCAGGATACCATTTGCCTTCTGGGCTGCAAGGGCACACTGCTGGCTCATACTAGTTTTTCATCAATCAAGACCCTCAGGTCCTTCTCCACAGGGCTGCTCTCAAGGACCACTCTTTCCAGTCTGTATGGATGCCTGCTATTCCTCCAGCCCAAGTGCAAAACTGCACTTTGCTGTGTTGAACCTCATCAGGTTCACCTGGGCCCACCTTTCTAGCCTCTCAAGGTCCCTCTGAATGGCATCCCTTCCTTCAACTGTGTTGACCACACCACTCAACTTGGTGTTGTCAGCAAACTTGCTGAGGGTGCCCTCGATTCTATCATCGATGTCACTGATAAAGATGTTAAAGAGCACCAGTCCCAAGACAGACCCGTGGTGGGTGCCATTCATTACCAGCCTCCACCTGGGCATAGAGCCATTGATGACCACCCTCTGTCTGCGGCCTTTCAACCAGTTTCTTATCCATTGAGTGGTTCACCCATCAAATCCACATTCTTCATATTTGGAGATAAGGATGTGGTGGGGGGGACCATGTCAAATGCCTTGCTCAAGTCCAGGTAAATGACATCGGTCACCTTTCCCTTGTCCACCAATGCTGTCACTAGAAGGCCACCAGATTGGTCAAGCATGGCCTTCCTCTGGTGAAGCTGTGCTGGCTGTTGTGGATCACACGCCCATTCCTCGTGTGATCAAGCATGTCATCCAGCATCTGTTCCATGATCTTCCCAGGCACAGAAGTGACACTCACCGGCCTGTAGTTCCCTGGGTCCTCCTTGCTCCCTTTCTTATAAATGGGAGTGATGTGACCCTTCCTCCAGTCATTCTGGACCTCACCTGACACCCAGGGGGAAATTTACCACCCTGGTCCCCACTCAGAAGTTTAGGGATGCAGGGCTTGGGGATGTGAGAAGTGCTGGAATCCTGGCTGCCAGTGAAGACCGAGGCAAAGAATTCATTCAGTACCTCAGCCTTCTCTTTATCCGTTGAAGCCAGTTCTCCTTTTACGTTTACCAAAGGAAGTACAGTCACTTTGACCTGTCTCTTCTGGCCAATGTACCTGTAGAAAGTCTTCCTATTGCTTTTCACATCCCTCGCCAAGTTCAGTTCCACCTGTGCCTTGGCTTTCCTGATCCCACATCTGCAAGTCTGGACAGCATCCCTGTATTCTTCCCAGGTGACGTGGCCTTGTTTCCAGAGCTTGTACTAGTAGTACACTAATAGTACTCTCATATGAGGACTTCAAAGCAGTTGGTGAGATGCTTCCCATGTATAAACTAATAAATTGAACCCCCTGAACATAAATATGGTAACTGAAGTGAATATCCCATTCTGTGTATAATGTGTTGTGCAGATAACTTTCATTATGTTCTGAAGCTGGCAGACAGTGCATGCCCATTAGTGCACTTCTCTAATTCTTTTTGGTAACTCCTTCATGCTATTTCTCACTTGAAGTGCATCAAAGCTATTATTTAGGATCCTTTCTGTTTGCTTGCATATACATCAGAAAGGAGATTAATTCTGATCCTGTGGCTTCAGCATCAGTGGAAAAGATGCTGAATATTGTTGCCTCTTCTGTAGCCTCAAAAATGTTGACTTGCAACATCCCCGTCTTCCTATTCAGTTATCAGTGTCCCACATAAGTTACTGATGGTAGGAAATGCAAATGATCTTAGATTACTTAGCACTGGTTCAGCAAACAGTGGTTTTCTTTGGTTCTAAATATTACTGGAGTATGCTTCTCACTCATTCTGTTTTTAGATGTAATAAGTAAAGGATAGTTGCAACTCTATGGAATTAGGAGTTACAGCTTATTTTTCCAACAGCACAGGTTGGGGTACACAGCATAAAAATGCAAATACAAAGAACATGTGAAGGAAGGATGCTTAGAGTTACCTGCAGTTTTGTACCTCTCTCTGAAATGAGAAAAACAGAATATTATCAGAATATCTGATTTATTAATGTCATTAAATGTCTAGAGCTTTGCTCATGGAAAAGAATATCAGAAATTTTCCAGGGCTTACAGCAGAAGCCTTATTTTCTTCCTAGTCATTTAAATGGCTCCCACTCTACACCAATTTCTCATGCCACGCAGCAGTGAATTTCATATATTTATGTTCTGTATCTTGCTCAGGATAAACTATGAGAGCAGACATGTTGTGGTGGCACAGCAGCAGTATTCTAGTAGGATATGTTGTCTGAGTTGGCCCTATGTGAATTCTTGATGATTTATATTTCTCAAATTCTGTATGCCCAAGCTCCCACTGGCAACATATATACATCATGCATATTTCAACACCCATGCTCATCAGATAAGTTTATTAATATAGCTTAGCCATGTTTAATTAAACAGAATGGAGACATGAATTTGCTTGCTTTGATCTCTGAGCTGCCTTATGCCAAATAAGTATGTAATTTGTCTGCAAATTTTGTTTTCTGGGAGTGTCAAGGGTAAAATATCTGTGGTTCATTAATTATTTTTTACTAGCATAAAACATTGATCCCACATAAAATATTGGGTATATTTTACTGAAGAGAAGAGTGGAACTACTTTTTTTTTTTTTTTTTTTTTTTCCTGCTATTATCTTCTACTTCAACTGATAAGGCATTCCATATCATGCTGGGCTGTCAGAAAATGAACAAAATAATTGGAGGTGAACACATTATAACATTCCTTTGTCCTGAGATTTGAAAGGGAGCCTTTTTATAAGCAGAAGAAATACACCGTAATAACTAACAGGCATTACCACAAATGAGGATTTCATATTAGATTTTCTCTCTCATACTTGAACCAGGCACTGTAGCAGAGAGCCTTTCACAAAGAATGTGAGAGATGCTAATCAATATAGCATTTCTGCCAAAAACTTTTTGAAAAATGGCTTGTGTGATCTTCTGCTCTGTGATGCTCAGATTAGTTGGTGTGATCATATATGCCGGTATGTCATTAGTGCATATGGTAAGCTTACCTTGTGCATATCTTTCCCATTTCCAGGCAAGCTTGTTCTTAGAACCTGTGCGTTATTTTGCTTTATGAATTGCATTTGGTTTATTTCTTGTAAAACGTGAGGAGTTATTTAAACTGGGAAATAAAACATACAAACTCAAAAGGTAATATAGTAAAAGGTGTGCATTTAAAGGATTTTTTTTTAATGACAGTTCACTATTTAGGTTAAAAAAAGATTAAAATGAAAAGATATTGCATGTATGAAGCTGAGAAAAGCTGTAGGGAGTGAAAGACTCTCGTGAGACTTGGTTCAGTTTGTCACTTTGTATCCCTCTTCACTTTTAAAATTGATGAGTAAATAAGTATGGCATTTTGTATAAAGAGGTAATTTATGTGAGTAATACTTAAAAATATGTGACAGGATCATGAGTAATATAGGCTTTCTATAAATGCTTTTGTTTCTGGGGAAAAGGTATAGTATGTGATAATCATTCATTAGAGGGATGTCTTTATTGCAGATACCTACAAGCTCATCCAAAGTTTGGCGTTGCAAAGTTTTGGATTTCTGATTTTATTTTTTTTCCTAGCCACGAGGTTAAATTAAAGAGTCCTACAGCGGAATAGGACTCTCAGAGTTGGGAGTTAATTCAATTCTTTGCTGTTTCCTCCTGATAACATCTGGAGGATTAGTTTGTTTGGTTCCTTCTTTTTACATTTTGACACTTGGCAACAACTTGACCATGATTAGTTTTGCATTTCTTGTATTATTGAAAACATTAGTAAAATATTCATTAAAGGAATTTGAAGAACATCAAAAAGAAATATGAAATTTTTCCTTCTTAGCATTCAGTTATCTTTAGCTCTCTCTTTAGAGGAATCTTCCTGAATATATCTAGAAAGTTAATGCCTGCTATCATCTGTATAAGTTTTGTTACTAGATATCAATATACATTAATAAGTACTGTGGGAAATCAATATACTCTTACATCAAAATACTTTACTGTTTTTATAGTGTTTGACTTTTCACCATGCTAGAGAGGACCAATGTCATTGGCGTGTTTGTTTTTTTTTTTTAATGCTTTAGGAGTGAATTCCAGTTCACATGGAAATCTTAAAATTAAATATTGTAGAGTTTACAATGTCCAATTTGCAGGGACTAGAATGACTTTATTGATAAATTAAGAAAAAAAGAAAGAGAGATGGGAAGATTGAATTTCAATTTTGTATCTTGATTAAAGCACAAGAAAACCCAGAGTGTATTTTTATTAGCATAATTTGATGCTCCAGGAAGTATTGGCAACTGTATTTCAATCAAATAATTTGCAAGATATTAAACTAAACTAGATTTGTACAAAAGTGAATGGATACCACTCCTCGATGAGACAAGACAAAACGTACTCTTTTAGGTGTTTATAAGAGAGTAACTAAACTATGGCACAGATGGTGCTCTCGTTCCTGGGGCTGACATAACCTCCCCAAGTCCTGAGCAATTACAGTTGGATGATATTGTCTGTTTTCCCTATCTCAGTATGCAAAGACAGTCTGGCTGTTCCAGATGTACTGCTATCTCCCCTTATTTTCTGTGTGTAAAACATTTATTTTTCCTGGGCTTAAATGCCATAGAAAAGAGAAGGAACAAGCTGTAGCCAAAACAGTTGGTGACTAACTCAGAAAGAGGAGGTGGAATATGGATTCTCTCAGCTTCCCAAATTTTATTAGAGAATACTTAACTTAGGACAGCAAGTGTTTTGCTAATGGGGATGCACTGGTAAAATTGTAAAAACAAACAAACCAAAAAAAACCATGATAAGCATTTTGCCTTTTTTAATCACTGATGCTGTATACTCAATATATTACCATCCCCATTGTTTTAGTGATCCGTAGGGTCAAATGGTCTTAATCAGCACTTCTAACTATTTCTAAGATCTGAGGAAGACCATAAATCACATTTTTGAAAACAGACACAACTAGAGGAGGTGGTAAAACAGGATCAGCAGTCTGCTTGCAGCTATCTGAAAGGGAAAAAGAGTAAGGAGTAAAGACTATACGACATCATGCCTTAAGGCAAAGGAGAAGAAAAGGAGCAACATGCTGAGGGAATTATTTGGGAAGACACAGCAAGGAGAGCATGAGATAGAAGACAAGAGTAAAGGGGACATGAAAGATAAACAGAATGGCAGGCAAAATCAAAGATAAAAGAATGCAGTTATTTTTGTGAAAATAAACAGCCTTAAAGACAGCTTCAGATGAAACCCTTCTTCAAGCTGTCGCTGGAATTATTACTGAGTGAAAAAGTCCTATGACAATCCTAGGTGAACACGTGCAGTGTTCTGTGCGAAGTGCTTTGAACCTTTAATGCCTAAAATTCAGATGTGCAGATGGGAGATGTTAGCTGTTTAAAAAAAAAAAAAAAAAAAACACAACAAAAAACATATCCAACAAGTCTTGTGAATATGATGTGATTTCAGTTTCCTGCTGTTAGCTCACAGTACTCCATCTACAGACTTGGCTTGGACGTGTTCTGCTATCACATCATTCTGTACTGCAACATCAGCACAAGCTTTGAATAGTTCTGTTTGGCATTCTCAGAAGTTCTCTCAATGTGTTTTATCGAGTACCTCTCCATCAAAATCAAACATAATTAGTTACTGGCATCCTTAGCTTGGGTACAAATATAAATTTGCCATTTTAAGCAATTGTTAGAGTATAATCTGCATAAAGAGTGCTTGCTAGAAGAAAAACATCCGATAGAAATTCTCTGCGCTTGTAGTCTATGACATGACTTTGGGGAAGGGAGTTGTCCTTAGTGGAACCCACCAAAAATGGTTTTTAAATAAAGGCAAAAATATGTATATATTAATGAGACTCCTACTCTTCTAGGTAACAGTTATATCAAGACAATTTGTAGCATTTAAGATCTGTATGGATATTCTTTGCATACTGCATACCAAATAAGAGTAACCAATATTTCTGCTAGAAAATCTTCTAACCTACTCAGTTCCTCTGTGCAATAAATGGAAGCAAGCAGTCATTATTCAATGTATTCCCCACAAAAATTTTTAAAAAGTTCCTTTTTTTCATTAACATTAATCATAATACTTATTATCTTATTTCATTTTTAGCATAAATTGTAATTTTAAGGTCTGATTTCTATGTGGCTTAGGACTGAATTAGCATGCTGTAATTAACAATGACCTCTATTACCTTACTATGAGGTCAGTGTTTTATTTAGTTAATTTCATGTGAGCTTTTATTGCTGAGGAAATGAATGTGCATTTTTTTTATATGAGCAGATAGTAGCTCTTACAGAATAGAAATCCATGCCAAGATGCTCTTGTCAAAGAGAATCAAAGGCTCTTGAATATAGACAATTATTTAAATACACAGCATATTAATAGCTACATCTGACAAGAATACTCTTGAAATTACTGTCACTTGAGCAAGAGCAAAATATGAGTGAAGAAAGCAGTTTTGCTTCATCCAAACTGCAATCTGATCATGTCCTAGCAGGTTGAGAGACATCATCAAAGTCCAGCTTCACCCTTTTTTGGGAAGGTATTTTCCTTTGGACTTCATTGTTCTATTTCATGCATCTCTGGCTTGGCCTCTGAACCTGTGGTTTTCGAAATATACACTGTTGCTCCAGAAATTTGCTGGCAATATCTCTGCTGGAAGTCTAACCTCTGCTGAGAGATGCCTCTGCTTTACAAATGTGTTAGACTTCACAGATGGTTCAACTTCCTGGAAAGGTTTCAGACCCAAAATGAGAAAAGATGAAATTGGAACAGGCACAATACATCAGGTTCTTTGCATAGCTTAAACGCATGATGTCAGGCCATGATGTCACAAGCAAAAAAAAAAAAGTGAGATCTTTCAATGTGCTGTATTTGAAGAAAGACATTAGTCCCACTGTGCAAGCAAGGCTTTCATTTCACAGTGAACCAGCTTTCCTTGTGTGCCCCACTGCATGAAATTCAGATGGTTTTCAGGTGCGTTCAGAGTTTGTTTCCTCCAGTGCCTAGGAATATTTAGGTACCTGGAACTGTAACTCTCCAGACTGGAATGAAAGAAGAATATGCTTGAGATTTCATCTATTTCCAGTAACATCTTCATGGAGTTTAAAGAGGACCACTGTTCTTTGTCTTCAGTTGCCAGATTTACCCCTGTGGCTGGGAAGAGAAACCAAACCTTAAGCTTCTGCATCTCAAAACTGACAGGAATTTAGTTTTGAACTAGCAATGCCATCGGGCTGTGAAGATGTGATCCATAAGACTGTGCAGCATTTTTGTAAGGGAAGTGGTGTTTTATGGGGTACACTGGGATAAAATAAACTGATTTAAGGTCTTAGAGGCAGAAAAGACTTCAGAAGGGGGGTTCTTTAAGATTGATTTGAGGATCATGCAACAGAGTTCCAAGCTGATCAAGGCAAGGGATTGCATCTTCTCAGTTATGTGTGTAGCAATGCTAGGCTGTCATTTCATGCTTGAAGAACTGTTGTCCTTAAACCACCTTGTGGTGACTTTCAACTGCAGCACTAGCTGTGAGACCATACTTTGAGTATTATGTGTTTATGAAAAATTGTTAGCAGGTTGTCTGTTCTATAAGAGTCAGTTCTTTTGCAAACTTTTTCTCAAGGTGACTTGTTTCCTATTAATATACTTGCTTTTTCAGGCCCATGGACTGATGCCTATCCTATTTCTGAAAGTACTATGTAGCTTGCTGAGTCAGGGTACAGGAAGACATGCTTTGCCTCCCTAATAAATTACCAGTAAATTAGGGATTAAAAGGCCCAACCAGCCATGGCTAACGCTTGGCATTTGCTGCTGCTTTTATTTAAAAGTTATTAGTTGTTCAGTTTTTAAAGCAGAATTTTTTATACATGTGTTTGCAGACCAGTATTCTCTGTGCATGTGTAGAAAAACTGATAGCTGATGCAATATTTTCGCATGCAAGTGACATATGCACAGCAGGTATTAATGTGTGTATTTGTGAATGCACAATAGAAAATGAAAACTGGGCTTCTGTTTGTTAGAGGTGTAGACAGTGATACACTGAAAAAGTAGGTCCGGAATCATAGGGACTAACTCAAATTGGAAATGCACCTTACTCTGAAGACAGGAAAAAAAAAATCACTTATTTCTGTTTCCTTTCTTCAGGTTCCCAGTACCAGACAGAAAGCAAAAATGTTCACATCAAAAAAAAGCAAACAAACAAACAAACAAAAACGATGTGAAAAGGGTAATTTCAGTTCTTGCTTTATCTCTAACCATAGTGGCATCAAACAATACAAGAAATCTAAACAATAAAACTTATAATGACATAGCCAGCCCTGATGTCAAAGATAAAGATGTTTAGATAAATTTCAAATAAAGTAGGTTACAATTTTATTTGAGCTATTAAGACTTACAAGGCTCATGAATTGCTTTATAATGATTGTGATGTTGTTATGGCCCTGTATGATCTCTTTGGAAGTGAGTGTAATTGGTCACTGCAGCTTATAGCTGTAAAACTGTCAGGTTCTATGCTGAAATGAATATTAAAGTAATTCACATATATTCTAGATTTAACCTTTGGCTTGTTTGCCAAGTATTATAGGGGAGAAAAAAAAAAGAGAATGCAGACTGCATAAACTACAAGTAAGATGTGGCAAGCTTATGATAACAGAGTCACCAGACATATATGGTTTTATAAATTTAATTTTGTCCTGAACGTATTCACTGTTGTTGCAGATCCACAATAGTTTTCAAAATGATGAGTGAATCTTGGAAATTGCTGACATGACTAGTGTTCACTCTTCAGTATGCTTAGGTCCCTCTTTTTAATTGTTTGCACACAGTCTAGGAGTGACTTCAAAGCTTCTTTTCTCTTACAGCTCAAATTTTCAATTGCTACTAAACATTTATGCAGTATCACAGCTACAACTTGGCTTTGATTCTCTGGTTTCCTTTGAACTAGCTGCTTTTTTTTCTCCTCTGTTTCGACAGGCTAAATGCTGTGATAGCTTCTTGGTGTGTAGAAAGGGGCTATAAGTTTCAGGTAAGCTGAGGAGTGGACAGAATCGCAGCAGGGCTTAGAAATACTCACATTTCTTACAGTGGGCTGTGGAAGAGCCCAGGAATGTGTCTTTGGTTCAGTCTCATGTCAAAGAAATGTTCTAGACTCTGTCTGTACCTTCACAGCTTTCTAATGAGTTTCCTAGCAGTTTTCTCCTGAGTTTTAGAGAAACAAGAAGGACACTGTTGAATAATGTGTTGCTGTTTTGAATCAAGTGAAAGATCTATTATTTATAGGCTTTTTTATAAGAACTTCACAGATGTGCCCAAGATAATTATTTGAAAATATAGTCAATAAAAGCAGACTGAAACCAGCCACCACCCATCAAAATATGACTAATTAAATAGATGATACTATTGCAAATAAAAAACCTGCCTGAAAAATGGGCAGCTCCTTATGAGCTATAGGTCTAATACAAAAAGACTCCAAAATTATGTACACATACATATTTATACTTATTCACACACACATACTGCTCCAAAAGTAATGCTTCCTTCATGTCAGACGTGGACGGTGGTGGTGTTGTGGTTGACTGAACCTTCCCACCAATGTTCCCTTACATTCTGTTGCCACGTGACAGCAACAGAGTGCTGTCTAACAAAATGGCATCCTGACATGGAAGTGCAGATGAAGCAAAGAGGTATCATTGAATTTCTCCAAGTGGAAAAAAATGGCACCCACTGACATTCATTGATGCTTGTTAAATGTTTATGGAAACAAAGGATTGGACATGAGTGCAGCAAGGAGGTGGGTAGTGTATTTTAGCAGTGGTAACAGCAGTGTGAAAGACAAGCTATGTTCCAGCTTGCACATGCTGTCATGCTCAGAAAGCTGAAGCTTTGGACTTCCAGCTTCAGGTCAGAGAAGATGACATCCTTCCTATTGCAACTCAGTAATGCCAGGCCTCGTGCCAATCTGAATATCCAGCCAATCTTGGCTCGACTGTCCTACCACCCCCACCATACAGTCTGGATTTGGTGTCTTCTGACTTTCTTCCATTCAGGCTGATGAAAGATGGATGCATGGTCAACATATTCCTAGCAGCAATACTATCATAACATCTCTGAAACAGTGGGTCACCTCCATTAGTGCATATTTTTCTATGAGCGCAGCATGTAGGCTTATGTTCATCACTGGCGAAAATGCATTGTGTAATGGTGATGAATATGTTAGAACACTTTGTTTTGTAGCTGCGAATTTGCCCTATCAAATAGTGTTATTGTACTCTTTGTATCAGTTGTGGTTTCCATGGGAATAAATAAGAGGCATTACTTTCAGAGAGACCAACATACAAACATTAAAAAAAATACCGAAGCCTTCAGTCATTGGCATTTAACCTCTAGTCAGAAAGAATAGCCTATCTACTGCTTCTCAGTTCCATAGCCTTGATAGTTTTTGGCTGTCCTATGGTTCTCTGTCATTCTAAGATGTTGTGAAACAATCCTTTATGCTAATTATGCCTTGATATAAGATGCTACTACTTTGGAGTAGTGACACTTTGTCATTTATGGAAATGAGCATGTGAGGTTAAGAGGAAGGGCAAAGTTGTCCTAAGGAGGGGCAGTGTAGAAGAATAAATACCACTCACAAGCACAAGCACTCCAACATTATTTCTTCCTTTTTTTTTTTTTTTTTTTTTCCTTCCCCCCCTAGGAGCAGCTATCATGGTTACAGCTAGATGGTATTTAGAAAGAATTTAAATCTTTTACTTCCCCTGGAATTACTGAAGAAGCATTAAATTACTTTTCAAAGAAATTCAATGTGGTTAAGTTGTTTCATTTTTCTGAATATGTGGGGCTGTTTCTGCTTGGAATGCAGCATCTCTTTCAAGCTAACGTATTCAATTTCTAGCTGTGATACTGCAGAAATACTCTCTCTCTAGCCCTCTGTAGACATTTATCACAGTAATGCTAGCTGAGGGGGTTGGAGGGGTGTTATTTATTTCACAGTGGCAAGAAACTTCTCCTTTTCCTCTATTAGAGTATTCATTTTCTAAGGTGATCATTTTCCATCTGAATGATCTTGAAGCTCATCCTTTTGGGAAAGGCCAGCATGAAACTGTAGGCTTTTTTCACTTAAACTTTTTTGAGGAAATAAATGGTACATTGACTTTGCACTGGCTTTTGGCGCATAGGTAAATTTTACCTTCTGCTTCAACTCTTGATTTACAAAATGCATTTTTCAAATATTGCAGAGCACTCAGGCCTAACAATGGACATCTTATATGTTCCTTAAAACTTGGGTATGTAGGTATGAGGAATTACTACACTATCCACCAGCAAGTGGCATTTTCTTCACAAGGCAGCACGGAGCAGGCATATCATAGCAGTGAAGTCTGGCTGCTACACAGCAGTGTGCACATGGTGTCAGAGCTTTTGACAGAAAGATCTCTACATGTCCCTTCATCCCTCTTTCTGTTGCTGTTCCAAATGCAAGGAGGACAAGTTTGTTTTTCCAAGTCACATACAGTAAAGCATTGCCAAGATGAAATTCAGATTAGCTTCTTTTTCTCATGCCAGTTTAATGTTCTAACCCTCTTGCCATGGGCAGAGGACATCCTCCACCAGCTCAGGCTGCCCAGGGCCCCATCCAGGCCTGGCTTTCAGTGTCTCCAGGGTTGGGGCGTCCACAGCTTCTCTGGCCAGCCTGTGCCTCACCAACTTCTGCGTAAAGAATTTCCTCCTAATATCTAGCCTAAATATCCTCTCCTTTATTTTAAAAACATCCCCTCTTGTCCTAGCACTAAAATCCACGATGAAGAGTCTCTTCCCATCTTCTCTGTAGGTCTCTTTTCAATCCTGTAAGGTCTTCTTTTGTCTAAATAGTCCCAGCTTTTTCAGCCTTTACTTCATAGGGGAGATTCTCCAAGTCCTCTTTCTGGCCTTCCTTTGAACCCGCTGTAACAAATTCAAGTCTTCTTTATACTGTTCTATGTTGACCTTTTCAAACTGTTAATTGCCAATCAGGGATCTTTCTGATTTTCTTCATTGTATTTATGAAGCTCCAGAATAACTGCCTGGCTTCCTAAGGTTTATTTGGATTTAGCAATCTATGTAACTGCTGTACCAGATTGTGTCAGAGTGAAAAATGACATCCACTTCTCATCTGCAGCTGCTGAATGCCTTACTACAAGACAGCCCCCTCTAGCTGTAAAGATGGAGTTAGCTTGAATATAGAGGAGGAATAATAGGAATACAAGTAAAATGTCTTGAAAAAGAAACATTCACCATGTTTTAATCCCCTCGGTGCTCAGTCTGTTATGAAGTGCACGGGGACTTCTGTTCACACATCCTGTTAGCCAACCACTGGTTTTATGAATGTAGTTCCCAAGGCACGGCTTTCAAAATTGTTCTTATGATTTTGCTCCATCAAAACCAGTTCACAGTTTATAAAAATTACTCATGGAAATAAATCTTTTGGGAATATCAGTGATGCTTTCCCACCTCTCAATCTGTTTCAGAGAGCTGTCTCAGAAGAGAATTCTCTGACTTGTAAAACTCTGTTGCTTGCATCCTTTTCTTGAGTAAGCACATTCCTTTTGTGTGCGTGTGTGTGTGTTCACATGTTGCTTTTTGAAACTGACTTGAACATATATTCAGTCTCCTAGAATATATATTGGTTTCTGTTTATAGAATTTGTTTCCAAATTCTAAATCCAGTTTTCTTTTGAATTTATGAGACCTGTTCAGGTTTTCCTAAAGCTTTAACTTAATGTCAATAATGCAAATATTTTGGGAGAGAATGTTTATCTTTAGTGAGAAAGGAGAAATGAAGTGATATCTAACATCAGAAAACTAAATTTATTTTTTCATTGCCCATAAATCAATCCTGATTTATATGTTTTGCTTTCTTTTGTAAGAACCACTATGTTGAATATTTAAAATAATTTCAGTGATGAAAAAAATTCTTATTTCTTTGAAATATTTACAGAAACATAGGATGCTCTGTAGTAATTCTCTAAATTAGTGTATATCTGTCAACCTAAGCAGAGAATTTTGTTTTCATAATGAAGCCTTCTTTTCCTCTTTTTTTTTTTTTTAAACTTTTTAAAAAACACGTCACTTCTTAAACCATTCCAGTTAAACTTGTACTGAAGAGACTACTTATACTGAGGAAAAAAAAAAAATCATTAAAAAATGTTGCCTCTTTTGGTGAGCGTGTTTGCACAGAATTGAGGCAGTGGGTTCTCTGAGGATATGAATAGCAGAGGAATAGCAGAATTATTCCCCAGTTTCCTATAAATGCGATCCACTGGATTTAAGTTAACATGCATCATGAGTTACTAACTCTCAGTAAATACATAAGTGGTGGAAAACAAGAATAGGCATTGTAGAAACAGAGTAGATCTTAGTTTTAGGTCAGTTACTGGTCTACTCTGTTGTCTTTACTTCTTTCTTGTAAGTAGACATGTTAATACACTATCACTGACACCAGAGGTGACAAAAAAAAAAAAAAAACAAAACACTTAATGGAAGTTATCCAGAAATTTCTGTCCCTGAAGTAGCATCTGGGAGACTGTCTAGTGTGGACAACCGAGGGCTGAAACTTCCTTCTTTTTCCAAGGACATATGACAATTCTGGCTACATCTTTAGATTTGCAGAGAGAAGTGGGTAACTGGTTATAGAGAAGATTTGAAGTGGCTTTTGGTGAATGATACATATATGAGTTTTACGGCTGTATTGGAATGGCTCTGAGCTGTTTCCGAGGCTTAAGTTTTGCTGTTGGGCACTCACTTGTGTTCTTGAATAGTCACTGGGTAAGGGGCATTTTAAACAAATTAGTGTTGTAGACATTATATTACATTTCAGCTAAAACAAACCCAAGGCAATCTTCAGAAAACAAGCTGGAGCAGTAAACTGTAGAGGATCTCATAAATGTAAATGTAATCCCCAAGGCTTAACGTGTACTTATTTTCTCTCCTCTTTTTTTTTTTTTTTCCTGCATTTTATTTTGCGTCTCCAAGCAACACTTCATGTGAAGCTTCACAGCATATCATAAATTTTTCTTCCAACAATTAATTAACTTACCTCTGGGTAATACATTTTGCAGAATGACAGCATGGAACTGCTAACAGTTTGTTAGGACATAGTAATAGTGTGGTGCTTGAGGTTGGAGAGAAAGTTTATGAGTTTGCTTAACCTTCCAAATTAAACATATTAAAGGTTGCTTGTGGGGAAGAAGGCATGAATATTTAAACAAATAAATGCATCGCTGAGCCTATTTAGACACCTATCATCAAAACCAGGACATACATATGATGTTCTACCATTGATCACAGCTACCTGAGCCTGACTGATAATAAATCCTTAAAAAAAAAACAACAATGTAAAAATAGATGCAGAATATTTTTTTTATTATCAAAAACCCATAAAATATTTAACAGGTTTTCTTGGCAGGGATTTAAAAAGGCTTTCAAGGAGTAAGGAAATGTCTCTGATAAAGAGAAACAGCATTGAAGGTGGCAGTATTTGATGATCAGACAGACTACTTGATTCACACTGGAGTTACTGAAAGATAAGAAAAGTTATTTCAAGTTGTAGGACTTTGGCATTGTTCATTGTTTCCATGGAACAGAAAAAGCCAACTCATTCATGAGAACCAGTTTGTCAAAGAAAATGTAAACAACGAGGCTGAAAAGGAGGACTTTGGAGTTATCATCTCTCTTAGAAGTACAGAAGCATCACTCTATTCTCACGGCTTTAAATATACCCAACTCCTTGTTTAGCTTCTTCAGAAGACTGTTCCTTGAAAGATCAGAAGCAGGGAGAAATTCTGATACATTAAAAAATAGAAATAAGAAAGAAAAAAAAAGTCTTAGAAAGTTTCCTCATATCTAAAGCTCTTCTCATTATTCTTCGGTTCCCAGACAATTCATTTCCAGTGTTGATTTTAGTTTTCCTTCAGAAATGTTTTGTGAAGACAGAAAGTTTCCTTTAACTTTCATCTAAGTTCTCAAGAACAAATACCATCCCATTTTCCCATCTGAAGATTTTCTGGGTTAATGGTCCTCTGAGAGGATTACTGAAAGACACTCCATGCTTTCCATCCCTATCCCTTGCCTCTTAGGTCTGTCTGAAACATAAGGAACTTCGTCCATCCTTAAGAAGAACAGTAGAATTAAACTACTACTGGATGCATTGAATCTGGAGCCAGATTCTTTCCAAGTTCTTATTAACAGTGAGCAGACTAAAAACAAACGTCAGGACTCCTAACTCTCTTTCCCTGTTAGCTGCTTGACCTACTACCTTGTCACAGAACTTTGAAGCAGTATGCACGAACATTTTTATTTAGGGGAGGACAAAGGCTACACTTTAAAAAACAAAACAAAACAAAAACAATGGAGTGTCAGTGACTCTCTTGTCAGATTCCAATCTCCTGCATAATTTAGGCACATCTTCAAACGTTGAAACTTTGTTACTTATGTATCTGTTTTTCTCTGTTTACCCTCATTAATGCAGTGGAACAGGTTGGCCAGAGAGGTTGTGGATGTCCCATCTCTGGAGAAATTCAAAGCCAGGTTGGATGTGGCTCTGGGCAGCCTGGTCTGGTGGTTTGCAACCCTGCACATAGCAGGGGGGTTGAATCTAGGTGATCCTTGAGGTCATTTTCAACCTAGGCCATTCTATGATTTGATAACCACACTGAAAAGACTTGACCTTTGGGCAACTAGGTTTCTTGCAAAAGACTCAATCTTAGCTTTTCAAACACTACATCATGTTGAAATATTTAGGCCATGGATTTTCCTTTGAAAAGACTATTCTGAAGAATTAAGCCTTGTTTGGTGAAAATATTTTACATTTTTCTTTGTACTACTTCTTTTGTTCTTGTAGTAACTATTAAGGCCAACTAATTCCCTAATTATGAATGTAACAGATGGTGAGTATATTTTTGCCAAAGCAAAAGTCACTTCTTTGAGTGACAGGGGTGTTATTTCTGGCCTTGAAATATCCGGAGATCCTAGACGTTGGAAATAACTTCTTACTTTGTGATTATTCTCCTTTACTAATAATCTGATTAGATATAAGAAGAAGTGAAGAACCCCACTGTATTTTTTATGTCCTAAGTTGTTCTGTATGTTAGCTAGTAGGAATGCATCAACCTGAGAATCATGGTTATGAGATTCCACTTGCATTACAGATTGGTGATTCCTCTTTCCCACCATCTTGCCTAGTAGCAATACCAAGTTGAAAAACCTAAGAATGGGAGGTGATACATTAGAAAAAAAGTTGAGCTCAACAGTCCAACTAATTTATACTCATAGGACTGCTGCATGACAGCATTCATGCTGGAGAATTTTAAATCTCACTTGGAACCTCAGAGAACCTTATATATGTAAATTTAAAAGGTTCCCATATTAGATCAGTCTTCTCTAAAGGCAAGCTGCATGAAGGTCTTATGTGAGACCAACCGTCTCAAGGATATGGTTGAGACATCTCCTTGACAGACTGATAGCTGAGAGATGCTGATAAATCACTTAGAGCTTGCTCATTCAGAGCAATAGTATTTAAGGGTTAGTTTTCTTCATGAGCAACTGAATAGCTTTTGTCTGGATTCTATTTATAAATTATTTATTTTTATCTTTTTCTATGCTTGTGTAAATGGTAATTTTAGATCATCTGAAAAACTCAACAGCATTCTGCTCCTATTAAATAGGGATACTGATACATTTCAGGTAAATCAGGTTTGTTCTTCATTCTACTCCCCCCCACCCCCCATCTTTTGCATATGAAAGCTATAGGGGGGTTGCTTTGTTTTGCTTTTAAATTGAGGTTCAGAGTTACTGGCTTTACTATGGAGATGAGGGTGCAAGGTGCAAATATTCATCTGTACAATAAGAGTGCAGGGAGCGCTGCATTCAATTCCTGCTAGAGCATGACAGCCTGGAAGAGCAGGGATATACTTTGATATATGTGTCACCATGACAGAGTAACTTGCTAATAGCATTTCATTGAAAATGTTGCTTATATCCATGTGCATTTCTTTCTGCAGCGTGATTGTAAGGACACAGGCCATTTTTCAGAACAATGTCTGAAAAGTTTTATACAAAGAGCTCATCTCTTTCCATATTAAGAATCCTTTTCTTTAACGGCTCTAACATACCCTGACTCTAACTGTCTTGAAGTTGGCTGTGCCATTCAGTGTGAAGAGTTCATTAAAAATAATTTTTTTAGCAACAGTAGAAGTTGCTTATTAGCAAAAAAACACTGGGAAATAGTTACTGACCCTTGAGATCAGCTTCCTTTCTTTTACCACCTAATCCTTCAATCTTAAGCAAGAAAAAAGCCCTTCCTTAAATTCATCTCTGTGACTGAACAGCATTTCTGTGAGTGAGAGCCAGCGGATCTAGTCTCAAACCCTTTGAAAGAGCCGATCTGACTTGGCACTCCGCTTTTTTGTCATCTTAGCAGAGACTGTAATTGCAAGCAAAGCCTTTCTGGGACCATCTGACTTCTCCGAGTGAGGAAAATAGCCAAATCTGTTTTATTGAAAGCAGAATGATATCCTTTGGAGATTACTGAACAATATCATGTTTTTGACATTTAGCTCTTTCCTTTTTTCATCTTGGAAAGTAGCAACAACTGCAAACACATCCAAAAACCAGGAAAGGGGTTTTTTTCCATGAGGAATTGCAGTTTTCTTGCTGCACACATCTTGGTTTTGCACACTAATCTCCATTACAAAGTGTGCTTGACTCTCCTCCCACTAATGTCAGTGACAAAACTCCCACAGATTTTAGTTGGAATATCATCAAAACCTATTTTGCTGATAGTTTGGAATAAAATACATATTTTGCTATGTCTCATACAAAATTTCTTGCCCCCTTTCCTTCAGAGCCTCTGTCTAGAGGCATGAAGACCTTGCAGAGTCTTAATTTATGATATCCCTCCTACTGTCACAGCAATAAATTACAATGTCAAAGTCCAAAGAATGGTATTGTTACAACTTACAAACAGTCCTTGTGAAAAAAATACTGCCAAATTTCACTGAAGGTACGTGACAAGTCACGAGAAATGGCATGAAGATAGTGCATGTCTGAACATCTGTCTTTGCATTTATTTTCTACTCTCCTTTGGTCTTCAGAAACCACGTTGCTCTATACCTAATACTTCCTTGGGGAAAATGTTCCAAATGCTGTGCCTGAGGAGCCAGAATCCGGCACAGCTCAAATCTGTTACCTAAATGTCAAATTGCATCTCCCATTGTAGCACTTTTTTTTTTTCCTGTCATTCATCATGGTTCCTGTAGGGAATCTACCTTCAACCTTAAGTACCAGAAGGAACATCTGTACGTGCTCCATCACGGTAAAAGGCACAAGACTATAATTCACATTTGCAAGGGAAGATGTGTGCAGAAAGATTCCTGCACTCTTTGCTTTGCTCACTGAATTTCAAAACTTCATATATAGCTCAAAGAAGGAAATAAATGCATAGATGAAGTGTATGTGCAAATTATGGCAGTTTGATGTTTCTTCTGGAAAAGCTACACAGGAACTTCTAAACAATACCTTTCATTCTCAAACTAGAGTCCCAAGTGAAGCCCTGATTATGTTACGAGCAATATTAGCCTAATGAGTGTGAATGCTATGTTCAAGATTTTCCATACAGAGAATTCTTGAAAGGTGGTTAGCGTGAAGAGAATAGATTTTCCTAATTAGCCTTAACTGGGAATACTGATTGTACGTGCCTTGATTTAGCAGAATGGCTACATCAGTGAAAGGTGAACAGTGATCACAGACATGGTTTGAGCACTGTTTGAAGAATAATGTTTGCTAACTCAGATTCAGTGTTTTTATTCTGGAATAATACTGATTTTTAAAAATTAGATTGATCTAGTCTAATTAATTTAATCTATATTAATTTAATCTAACTTAATCAAATTTAATAAAAAATTAGGTTATGCATATAGACAATCTTGACAAAAGTGTTCATGCAGAAAGTCAATGAAAAACATCTGCTCCATAAAAATTTGCTGGGTAGATAAGCTATTTGATACAGACAAGTGACTACAGAGCAGCCACAGCACACAACCTCTGCAGTCACTGATGTGCACGCACATTAAGACTCAACCTGCTGCAAAATGAAATGTGTTATCTTAGTCCATGGTAAAGGTGTTGTAAGGTCATACATTTTAGCTGAAGTCAGGGTAGCTGGGAGATGGCAAGATGTGAGTACTATCTAGTAACGTGATTTGACTGAAGATGAACTCAATGCTGGTAATGATTATTAGAAACTGTGTGGCAACCACCCTTGCATTTGCAGAACTGTTACGGTTTTTGTATTTGCCCTCATTTTTCCATGGACAACCACACAGAGGAAGGCCGGCCTCTGAAATGAAGTAAATGGAAATTAAACTGTGATTCTCTGAACTTTCTGATGGAGAAGTGTCCTGGTTTTGGCTGGAATAGAGTTTTTTCACAAAGTCTGGTATAGCGCACTGTTTTGGATTTAGGAGACAAACAATGTTGATATCACACCAATGCTTTGCTTGCAGCTGAGTGGTGCTGCGCAGAGTCAAGGACTGTTCAGCTTCTTGTGCTACCTTGCAGTGAAGAGCTGGAGGTGCACAAGGAGTTGGGAGGGGACAACCAGGACAGCTGACCCCAAGGGATGTCCCATACCATATGGCGTCATGTTGGGCAATAAAATTGAGGAGAGTTGGCTGGGGAGCTGATGTTGCTTGGGAACTGACTGGGCATTGGTCAGTGAATGGTGAGCAATAACACTGTGCATCGCTTGTTCTGTATGAATATAATAGCACAGTTACATAATGTATAATCATTCATTATTATTGTTGTTACTATTAACTCTTCCTTTTCTGGTCTATTAAGTGGTATTTATCTCAACCCAGGCATTCTACATTTTCTTTTTCTTTTCAAACTGTTTTTCTTCCCAACTCACTCTGGATAGGGCGGTGTGGTGCTTAGCTGTCTGCTGCTAAACTCAAGAAGACTTTTCTATTTTGTTTGGGGTTTTTGTTTTTGAATAATCCCTTTCCTCCAATTCCTTAAATCTCAGAGTATATATAGCTTGCCTTGGATGATGTTTTTGGAATAAACATGCTCCCATCTACGTGGGCAGAAATTCCCTACTGCTGTTTTGATTGATATGTGAAGCCTTCAGTTAAAGCATTTATCGGTCTTTTCATTTCCTCCAACCTCCGGGAAAAAAAAAATATCTTTTTGTTTCAAGATTAACTGTTTCATAGCAGATCAAAAGAAATTCTTTAAGCCCTATAGTCTGAGTGAGAATTGTAGCAGGTAGGCTGTTGGATTTAGCAAAATAAACAAAAGCACAAGAGGATGTTATTTAGCAAGAGATTGTAAATAATAGTAACAATCATCAGTAAACTTTAATTTTCTTAGAGATGGCTTCCAGTAAGACTGGGTAAAAACACTCTACTTTTAACCTCTGTCTTGGCCAAGTGTTCTGTAAGATGGGCTGGAGAGATTTTAGCCCTGTCAGCATTAGAGTTGTTTCAGGGCTGTCCATGCAAGAGTTGGAATGGGGTTCTATAAAGCAGTGGGTTCATATAAGGTAAGTGGCATCAAGGCAAAAAGAGATGCATTGCCTTACTGAGGAGTTACTGACAAAGGCTAGATCTTATTCTAATGAGGTCAATCACTTCAGGGTCCCACTATGTTCAGTGCATAGATATTAGCTACAGTGTTAGACAGTTTAAAGCAGTTAAATTACTCTCTGTCTCACATCTCAACTTCTTGCATTTATCCCATACTGCCTCACCACAGCTCCCTCATTCTGTGCTTGGGAGCAATGTGTGATGTTTTCCAAACCATGGTGGAGTGCTTTGTATACAAAGTGAGCACAGCACTACTGACTACATATTCAGCAGCTTAAGAGAATAGCTGGGGGCTCATGAAATAAAAACCATAGGGTCATTTTTGTACTGCTTAGAGAACCCTGGAAGGAAGAAGATGGAATTCTCTGTTAGCATATCTTAATAAGCAGCAGATTTGCAAAGGACTTGGGTATGGCTACACTTTGCAGTGCAGTAACTATGAAAGACAGCCAACTTATCCATGGAGCTAAAAGCAGAGGAGTCAAGGGAGGTTGCTGCTGTGCTCAGGCTAAATTAAACTTCTGAGAAAGAAATGAGCCCTGGTGGAACTTGATGCTAATGTAGCTATGCTTCCAGCCCAGGCCTGAGTTGGTCTCTCTGCAAAGCACTGTACTGAACACACTCTTATTAATCTTTAGAAGAGTCTTAAATGTAAAGTTTGCTCAATGAACTGGAATAATTAGGAGAGCAGATAACACGAAAATGCATCTCTTTTGTTAGAAAAAGAGGATGATTGTCTGACTGATACTGCATTAAGTTATACCTTAAAGCTTTTTTTATGTACCCTACACCCAGCCGGTCTCATTCTTGAGTGCTGTCTGATGTCCCCATACTAGTCATTCTTCTGATGGAGTTCCCAAATCGTATTTCTTTGCCAACAACTGAAAAAGTTCTGTGGGATCACTGTTAGGTATAGGCAGCTGGCAACACTTAGAAGTGTGAAATAGAGGAGGTTAAATAGAATAAAGTACAAATAGGGAGCAGATATTTTAAACCAGTCTGGAGTTTCTGCTGCAAGTGAATTGTGAAAATACAAGGATTAGCAAATACAAGCTGTGGAATAGCAGGATGATTTAGATGACTAAAGAACATTGAATTATTTTGCTCAGATTTTAGCTTGGTTTAAAGTTCACTGGTATAATTATAAGCAATGAGAAGACAGGGCTTTTGTATCAGGATGTTAGGAGACATTGTTTGGAAAAAATGGTTAATCCTTCAATGAAGATTGACTTTACAATTTGGGACAGACTGTGTGTATGCAGAGTTAGAATTTCATTTGGATTTATCTCTCCCTGCAGAACGTGTCACCCTTGTAATTATTCATTCCTCCAAAGCTCCATTAAATCAAACAGTTTATATGAATTGTCTGCTACATAATACAAAAAGTGCTTGAAATTTGAAAGAAATTAGTTTGCAAACACAGAAAAATTAAAAGCCAAAAAGATGTTTTTAAATTAAAAGGACACTGCTACCTGAAAAGATGAGCTCTTACACCTTCCACCAACATAAGAAGCACAAAGAGAAAAAAAAAATATTTATGAAAGAATTGGAGTGTTGGCAAACATGTTTTTCACTCTTAAATGGTCATAAAGGGTTACTTTACTTCTTGGCATACACAATTTATTCCTCTTGTCCTATCAGCACTACAAGATTTCACAAAACAAAAATCATTTTACTAATATGTAATTTAGTACAGTGATTCACTTATATTTTTTTTCTTTTATTGTTTCTTCAGAAATAAATGGATCATCTATGTAGGCTATTATGTGATTATCTGGCTCTGTTTGAGAAATGTGTTCTAATTTTTAAGGACTCTCATATCCACACATCTAAGGAACTTGTGATGTGCTATAATATAGTATTCTTCCCTTGGCATATGGTGGAAATGTGGCAGCTACGGTTCAATGAACTTCTTTAAAACCAGTTGGTGGGGACAATTCAGCATTTGGCAAAAACATTTCTCGAGGCACACCAATCGTTTACAGTATAACTACAGCATAAGTCAGTTTTGTGTACCTGCCACTCTGACCTCAGCTAAGAAATTGAATTTTAGTTTCAATGTTGCACCTCAGTTTTGTTAACAGTCTTTCTTGTAATCCTGAACTGGCTTGAACCATAACGTTAATAGTGAGCTGTAAAGCAGTTGTGCCTACAGGAGAGGCTCATCCATTCTGGTGGAGAAAGCAATTCCAGAGTATAAAGAAAATCGTGAGAACATATGTAAACTCAGGAGTCAGGTCTTCAACTAATGTAACAAAAAGATTGCTGACTCTGGAGCTCTTGTTCCCAAGGCTCTTGTTTCCTAAGTGAGTTTGTTTCTATGATACCAATGGAAAGCTTTCTGTTCCATTTGTTTGTTTGTTTTTTAAATTGGCCATTGTTCTGTGACTTCTGAATTGTACTTCGAACATACATTGCTCACATCTAAAGTCACCTCCACGGAGTATAATTCAACTTCCTTTGACTGAAGCGTTTCATGTAATTAGCTACACTTTCTCCAGCTGTTCAGCTCAGCTGTGTGTTTTACAATTAAAGTCCTGTAGCCACTTACTTATTTCCCTCTCAAGTAGGATTGTTGGTGGGATAGGAAGTTACACAGCATGCAGAAGGACAAGGGTGCCTTGAACTGAGCTGGAGCCTTCAATGAATCCTGAGCACATCCAGTCAATACTGTAAGTGCGTACATATTTCATGAGACGTGTTTAAATGAGCAGAATGGTTCAGACTTTTCAGAAGTTATGAATACCTACTCCTATGTGAAAGAGTTGTGATCTTACATTGGGTTAAACAGTGATGTCTGAAAACAATATGCTTATGTAAAACTTTGCAAGGATTTTGTTTGTTTGTCTTTGCCTGTAGCCTCTTATTTTATTCTTTAAGTAGTCTTCCTCTGGCCTTGATATGATATTTACTTGCCGAGGCACTGTTCTGTACTCTGTCATAGTTTCTTCAAGTGTTTTAGCTGGTTAATTAATCAAATAATTACATTATCACAGCAGTAGAAAGCTAATCCCATTCATAAGATTTGAGCTTTAAAGAATTAATGTTATCATTTACATATGCAGATACAAATGGTTATATGGTGATCCTTTTTTAGAGTATTGGAATGTGTGAATCGTATGTTAATGTATGTGTACTAAACAATTTCTTCAGCAAGCTGGAATACTGATCTGAAAATATGACTAGAAACCTTGATGTTCGGCTGGTACTGCCTTGGAACTGGTGTGGAATCACTCTTTGCTTTTCCTTCCTGTGATAGGGAGTTGGTAATAAATATTAGAACAAAATCTTCAATATGCTCAAGTACGTTTTAGCAGTCACACATATCACTTATGATACTGATAAGATAAAGACTTAATTGGTTATTCTGCTTCCTGTGAACATAGTTGGGATACAGTACCATAGATTCTCTAGCATTTGCAGTTTATATCACTAGTTTGAAGACTCTACGAAGACTAATTTGAAGTTTCTACAAAGGTGAAAGTAGAGAGGAACCAGAGTAATGAGAAGTATTTCCTAAAAGGCCATTCCTCCTGACAAAGTTTTGTTCTTAAATATAAAATATCTTTGCTGGAAAAGATCTCCATCTAAACAGACAGAAAAATGAGAAGCTGCTGGTGAACGCTTAAGATAATGGAATTTTGAATAATGTTGTGAAAGAGCAGGAGTTTGAACAGATAATGTGCACAGTAGTTAGCTTCTCTTGTTTACATCAGTGTTGATTATTACCCATATATTTTGGGAAATGATAGTCAATATCCATCACTGCTGCTCCCTGTTTTACTGGGTGTTCCTCCAACATAATAATTTTTCACCAAGCTACAGCTCATTCCTTCTGTTTGTGATTACTCCTTTTTCAGTTTTCAGGAACAAGCACTTAGCTTTGCTTATACTCCCATGTTTCATGTGCTTCTTGGACCACAGTGAACAGAAAGATCTCTTCATTTTAGATTACCTAGAATTTCTTTGCTTGGTTTCAGCAGAGGGGCTGTTTTTCTTTCAGGTGCATCTTAGGAAACAATTGTGATATAGACATCCCAAACACTCTGGAGCTTACAATTTTATTTTCTTCTGTGCGACAGCACTAAGACATTTTGTGCTATGTAAACATAAGAAGCTGATCAATAGAGGACAAGAGAGAATAATAAAATTGTGAAGAAAAGTATTAATTTCACTATATAAACTTTAATGTTAATATTTTAGGCATATTTTAAGTTGTCTTTACTGTTGCAGAAGCATTAGAGAAAACTGTATCACTGAGATGCACTGCTTCTGACTCTTGATGTAATTTTGATGCCTCAAACCTCTGCATTAAAGTTCCATTAAGAGTTAAGAAAAAAAATATATTTCTTTCAGATGCACTGATGGCCTTTAAGACTTGTGTTCTGCTGACTCTTAAAGCACAGCAGTCAAGACTAACTCTCACTGTTTCAGCATTCTGAACAAAATGATTTCCAGATCCACTACAGCAAATTGATATTCACAAACTGATATACAGCTACAATGATAATTTTGTATTTAGTGCCTAATTCAATTTAGAAATGCTGTCTTTTTGGTTCAGCCAGATGGGTATTCACCTTATTCAGAAGTTAGGTCAGCCTCAGTCGCTAATTCCCCAAACTCACACTTATTTAAAAAAAAAAAAAATCTTCCACTTTAGAGGCTCATTAATATAATGTACGTATTATTTTTGAGCACTAGGTCCTTTTAGGCATGGCAATAGAAGGAGATGATTAAAGTACACAGTCTCTTTCCCAAACATTCCAGTGCAGCTCAGACAGAAACTATGTGGACAATAGTTTCTTTTTGAAATTCTGTTGCCTTTGCAGTGTGGGATGTCACAGCTGTTAACTGCCAGGATCACTTAAAATTTTGACCATATAACCATAAGCAATATTCACTGATGTAAACTTCAGCAGTAACAATGATCTCCATTTACCTAGAGTAGGAGAGTTTGTGTTCTGTGTTATTTACTATTTTTATGTGAAGTGTATATAAAAAGAAATCCACAAAAATTCCATTTTTTTGGTCCAGTTTTCATGTAAACATAAAAAGCTGATCTACACAATCCAAGAGAGAACAAGAGAATTGTGAGAAACAGCATTAATTCCACTATATAAACTTTAAAGCTACTACAATATGAAGCATTCCTTCACCTTCTTCTTTCATCTAGCAGTAGTGACATCATACACCATAAATCAGACTTAGTTTCTCATGAATTAGCAGGCCTTCAAGCATATACTGACATGATAATTAAACGGTCCAGAGAAAACTGCTTTCAGTCTCACATATACCAGAAGAGAAGCAGAAGAACACAAAGAATTTATGAATCCTCTAAAGAATATCTAGTTGACTCAAAGTGCCTCCTATCAACATCTCGTAACATCTCTGCATCCACTGATGAAGACCATCACTTTTTTTCTTTCAGAGATATGACTCTTTTTCAGTGTGCCCTGGTTATGTGCATTTAGTCACATGGCAGGCTTTAGAACCAGGACTTGTAAATTACGATATGTGAAGTGAGCCAGTGCTTATGCCAGATTTTAGCTTAATTATGTACGCCATGTTTGTACTTCATGGATTTTCTGTTGTTATTGCTAAGTAGCACAGTTGTTGCAGGCTGTACCCTTAATCCTCAATTTCCCCCTCCAAAAAGTGCCTCTTTTTGGGAACCTGTCTTTTGTTATTGTTGTTCTCCTAAAGAGTATTACAGCAACAGAAGTAAACAAAGCTATAGGGAAAGCTAAGAAAGTTATTTAAATTGTACTTGACTTACTGGTTATGAATAGAGGTTATGCTTAAACTAGGTTGTGAGAAATTACAGTTCTAGCAAATGTGGGAGGTTTTGATGTGGGTTGTTATTTAAGATTTTCTGACAAAGTTGATTGCTAGCTATATGAGAACCCCCTCATTACTATATCATTCACTCAAAATATGAGTGAAACATATGAATGAATGCACAGCAGAGCTGTGTTTAAAAGGTTGAGAACTTAAGACTAAATGTTAAAACAGAAACGTAGAAAAATGGAGAAGATTGAGGTCCTTTCTCTTTTATATCTAAACTATTTTTCCAGGAAGCATGAAAATTTAAGAGTAGATCTCTGTGGATGGAAAAAAAAAAACAAAGGAAGAAAAATTCTGGCTATGTATATATGGATGAACTTTAAGTCAGATGCAAGTGATCATTTTTAAAATACCCAAGGTCACTGTTTTTCAAAATCCCTAAGTAGCTACTCCCACTGAAAGTCAAACATGATCTAATAGTTTCACTTTCCTGGTGAAATGATTAAACAATTATAATGGATTTTTATACATTTTATGCATTTTTCATAGAACATTTCCATGGAAATTAAATCCTTGATAAAACACACTGATTTATGTCACCTATGCGTCCCTCTTTCTGTTCTTGTCCCTGTTGCATCTGTGCTGGTCTGGAGCCAGCCATCCTCCTCCAGTTTGTGGAAGGCACTCTCTCTCCCCTCCTGTGGATGCTGGTCCAAAAGGCTCATTTACCAACCAGGGCCAGAGAGCAGGGGAAAGGTCTGCTCAGGGTGGTACCACTTGTGTGTCCACCTCCCCATTCCAGCTGAGTCCTACCTGTTAAGCCGCTGAAATGGTCAGTAAGCAGTGGGTTGCCTCTAAAAATTTCCTTCCTGGTTGCAGTCATAAAAATGGACACTTAAATTCAATATATGTTGTATTACGTGAGAGAGAAAGGAAGATTTACGTCTCTAGCAAACTTGAGTTATACTGAAAAAAACACTGTGGAAAAAAAAATATTGTTGTGTCATTTCATAAGTCAGATAAAGGAAGTGACATAATAAATACTTGTGCTCATCCTCCTTTAGTGATGTTGTTTTTCATTTTGATTAGTGATTTTAAAAGGCACATTTCTTAGTTCTTACCTTTAGGAGGGTTTTTTATTATACTGCTCCTATAAGCACATGAAAACAGCTCACAATAAACCAATGTATACACAGAGTCTAGAACATTCATTTTCTCAAGTGAAACAATGCTGGTGCTCTAAAGAGCTGAAAGTGTTTTACTGAACAATAAACACCCTGAGGATCTTTATTAATGACAGACTTGTTAATGTGTGGAATACCTCCTAAGTTTTCTCCAGGATGTTTAAATTAATCAACTGTTAGGAATAAGATACTAATTATCCTTTCAATCTCACTAACATCATTCCATTGCAGATATCTTTGCTGTTATCTGTTCTGCCTTACACCAATGTGACCAAAGTATTAAGTCTTAAGTAAGTCAACACATAGGTGTGGGCAGCAGGTCTTCAGGGTGAGGTGGAAGTAGTATTATTGTTTAAACCTAATTTTTGGATGACTGATAAGACTAACAATATTACCATAACAAAAATGTACCCTAAATAGTCACTTCTCAACAATTTTGCATCTATGTAAAACTTGTTTCTTCAAACTGACAATTGACAACTGCTCCTCAATTAAAATACAAAGCAAAGCAACAAAAAAAGACATTTTAAGTTGCAACATTTGTACTTGTCTCTCCTTTTGTTCTAAGCATGGCAGCACAGATTGATGGGACTGGACAGTGCCAGGACAAGAGGAAATGGGCACATACTGGAACACAGGAAGTTCCCTCTGGACACCAGAAAGCGCTTCTCACTTCTGTGCTGTGTGGGTGACAGAGCACTGGCAAAGGCTGCCCAGAGAGGCTGCAGAGTCTCCTCCACAGAGATCTTCAGCAGCTACCTGGACCTGGCCTGGGCACACTGCTTTTCAGGGAGATGGACAAGGTGACCTCCAGAGGTCCCTTTCTGTGTCAACCACTCCATAATTCTGTGGTACCATGATGCACTGCTCCAAATGGTGGTTGGTTTTGTGTGTTGTTTTAACTCAGGAGCTCAGGAATCTGCACAAGGACGTTTTTTCATTTTGCAGTCAAAATGAAGGACATAAGATAAAATAAACATAGAGTTGTTCAAAAGATAAAGGAAAAAAAGATAATTCTTTCAAGCCATGAAACAAAAATATATCACTCCATCTGAAATTCAGATGAATAGTCTAAAGGAGCCCATCAAAGTTATACATACAAATTCTCTAAGTGTAGACTGGAATCTGAAACAGAAATCTTAACTATTTGTTTTGGTAAATGAATGATTGTGCATCTGAAGTTACCAGAGACTGTTGCACAAACACAAACCCTGAGGGCCGCTGTGCATGCAGTACTTTAGGAAAATGAAGTTATCTAGTTAACGAAGTACAGGACTATTGAATGAACAGTCATGGAATTATTAACGAATTGATGTTTGGCCATCTAGTACAAAACTTTAGTGAAATCAGTGCTAAGTTCAAACTGGGGCCAAGTTGTCTTTTGCTTTTTTTAAAGAATTTGGCTTGCCTGATGGATGAGGGAAAGGTTGCTGATGTAGTCTACCAAGACTTCAGCAGAGCCTTCCACACTGCCTCCCACAGTGCTCTCCTGGAGAAGCAAGCAGCCCGTGGCTTGGACATATACTCTTTGCTGGGTAAAGAACTGGCTGGGCCTAGAGAGTGGTGGTGAATGGAGTTAAATTCAGCTGACTACCAGTCATGAGTGGTGTACCCCAGGGGTAAGTACTGGAGCCTGTCCTGTTCAGTATCTTCCTTTATTGATGATTTGGACAAGGGGATTGAGTGCACCCTCAGTAAGTTTGCAGGTGACACCAAGATGGGAGGAAGTGTCAATCTACCTAAGATGGGAAAGCACTACAGAGGTACTGGAGGAGGCTGGATGAAGTTCAACAAGTCCATGTGCTGGGTCCTGCACTTTGGCCACAACCCCAGGCAGTGCTTCAGGCTTGGAGCAGAGTGGCTGGAAGACTGTAGATAAAACAGATCTGGGGGTACTGGTTGACACTTGGCTGAACAAGATCCAGGAGTTTGCCCAGGTAGCCAAGAAGGCCAATGGCATCCTGGTTTGTGTCAGAAAGTATAGCCATCAGGAGCAGGGAGGTGATTATACCTCTGTACTCAGCCCTAGTGAGGCAGCACCTCTAGTACTCTCATTCACTTCTAGGCCCCTGTATGGGGACTGTTGTCTCACGGCCTGAACCTCTGATTAATCACCTGAGGCGAGCAATGAGTCAGCCACGGGAGCACAAGTGAAGGCAATTCACCTGTGCTGCAGGAAGGGGTGGAGCCTGGCTCCACCTCTCCTAGACCCATTTAAGAGCTGACTGCCAGTGGGGAAGGATCTCTTCTGGAGATCCACTCCATTGGAGTTTCCTACGCAAGCCCAAGATATGGGTGAGTGTGATTATTATTTCTGTTTCTTACCTTGGTGTAATAACATCATAGCCAAGCTCTCTGTTAGTCTGTACCATCAGTATATTCATTAATTGTACGACTGCTATACTGTAAGATTGGTACATTTGTTAATTATACAGCCCCTTACTACAGGAAAGAAACTGTGGCCCTGGAGCATGTTCGGAGAAAAGCAATGAAGCTGGTGAGGGGTCTGGAGCACAGGTCTTTTGAGGAGTGGCTGAAAGAGCAGGGACTGTTTCTTCTAGAGAAGACAAGGCTCAGGAGTGACCTTATTGCTCTCTGCAACCTTCTGAAGGAAGGTTGTGGTGAGGTGGAAATTGGCTTCTTCTCAGATGTAACTAGGGACAGGACTAGAGGGAATGGCCTCAAGTTGTGCCAGGGGAGATTCAGGTTTGATGTTAGAGGAAAAAACTTCTTTGAGAGAGTGGTCAGGCACTAGAATAGGCTGCCCAGGGAGGTCATGGAGTCTCAGTCATTGGAGCCGTTCAAGAAGTGTTTAGATGTTGTGCTAAGGGATGTGGTTTAATGGGAAATTTTGGTGATAGATGGACGGTCAGACTGGACGGTCTTAGAGGTCTTTCCCAACCTTGGTGATTCTATGATTCTAATTGCTGCTGAGATTTGTGAATCAAGTACAACATTACAGAGTAGGGTTTTAACTGCTCTCATCTGTAAAAATTCCCTGAAATACTGTGAAGGATGAAAAGGGAAAGAAGAAGCTGTCAATGGAATAAGTGAACAATTGAATAGACTAGACAATAGGAGCAAAAACACCAGAAAGTGATGATGCCAGTATATTGAAACCTATCAAGCATTCAGCTTCCCATTCTCTTCATAATTTCAATGACATTTTCTTAGCTAAAGGGTGAATCAGGCTGTAAATGCCCTTGAGTCATATGTCATTCGTGTAATTACAGTTTGGGTAATGTTTGTTTGCATATAGTTTTAGGACAGTGTATGGGATTAACTCGTTTAAAACTGAATACAAGAAACGTTCTTCTTGATAATCATACATTCCCTCCAGTCATGCTTGAATTTATCTTCCCAATTATCTTTATCAACAAACATTTCTAGATTGCTTCTGATTTGTCTATTAAAATATACTTGGCGCTAATCAAAAATGTGTGTAACCTACTAATCGTGCTGTCAGCTGCTACTAGCTCTATGGAGATGGCAAGATTTGGGGAAAAACAAAATTCCAATTACACGGTTATCTAACCCTGTATTTGCTGATGAGCTTATGAAACTCTAAAAGGGCAGAAAAAAGGATATACTTAAGAGACTTGGACAGAGGTCAGCTGATGGTCCATCTCTGTAGTCATGTTTTTAAATACCTGCACATGAGAAAAGGCAGGTGAGAGCCTTTAGTGAGATATGTTCCACTGTGCTTTCCAAAGTAGTACTTAAGCAATTAATTTCAATTCACACTCAGTGTATCACACTCAGCATGTAAATCTACAAGCATAAAATGCACAACTGTTTTGCAGCACTATAAATAAAAAAAAAATTATACTTCTTTTTCATTGAAAAATATTACTTATTCTGAACTTGCTGTTTTTCTTCACTGGATTATTTCTTTAATAATTACTTCCACGACAGTAGCATTCACATGCTCAGAGAAGTCTCAGTGATTTGCATACATGATCATGCACCCTCTCCATCTCATAATTTTGCCTGAAACGTTACAGTGACAGTCAAGAGGGCAAGAAATAACATTACTATTTTTACTCCTTGGCCTGGAAACTAAGACCTGGAGAGATCAGAGCTGTTGGGAGTTCTGCATTTCTTTGAGGTAAGTTGTAACAAGCACAGAAGTCTCCTATTTTCAGAAATACTAGCTTGAACATAGCAGAAACCTGGACAGAGCATGATGCAGGGCCAGATTTTAGTGTGTCATTTAATGACAGTCAAATTTACATTCTCCCTTAAAAGTATGTTGTAGAAGTTTGAAAAGCTGGATTGAACAGTTTGCTTATTGCTTTGAAATTTATCAAACTGATTCTAGGAAATAGGAAGGAATGCATGCTGTAAGGCATAACAATTATGGGATTTATAAGGAAAAGAATAAAAAGGCCACTTCAAACCAATTTAAAATGATTGCACATAGACTTTCTCTCATCCTAGATTAAAAAAGATTATCTGAAATCAGAGTAGGAAAGGGGAAAAAGTTTTTATTATATGTTCTTGCCTGTGTTTCCCTTTAGACCTACATCCACCTGAAATTGCTTGGGTCAGGCCCTATGGGTCTTTGTGCAGGCACAGCTTGTTTTGAAATCAAAGAACAAATATCTTACTTCCTACAATAATCACAAATGCAGTGGGATCACAGAACAGAGGAATTTGTTCCTTGGATATCCATATTTCTAAAGGCGCCTAACCAGCTTTGTAACTGTTGTTGGCTATTAGTGCACTCAGTCTCTAGTTTGCTGGTGTTCAGAGAATAAGTGGGAAACACTGAGAGGTGAGAACCTGCTTCAAGTGAATTGACTGCTGTGTAAAAGGGTGCAGAGATGGGATTCTAGCAATGGTTAAAACTCATAAACCTTAGATATAGCTACATGAAGTTAATTTCTCCACTCCTGCCCTATAGTTAATGAAGAGGGAGACCTTTAGAATATCAGCTACTTCCAGGAAAGGAGTTCCTTTCTCTTCCCTGCTCATGCAGGCGCTGTAGCTCTCGTGGGTATACCGTATGGAGTCCTTAAGGAAACAATTACCAGTATAAAATTACTAGTTAGATCTCTTCACTTCTATTTTGTTCAAGACTCTGCTGAAGATTTATAGAATTGAGTCTACAATGTTAACTTATGTGCAGTGAGTAAGTACAAAGTTCAGTGCAGAATGTATGCCTATTTCTAGGAAAAGATCCATTAGACATTTTCACAAAAATAGCTGAAAATTCAAGTTATTTTCGTGAAAGGAAAAAAAAACAACAAAACACCAATATCCTGAGGAAGACACCCAAGAAAAATCAGAAGAGAGACACCTTCTCAGTGTGAATGCTGATGAATGCAGATAAAAATGATGTGCATGCAGCTTCCAGGAGCTGTAGTGACATATCTACAGCTAATCATGGTAAGAAAGACATTTACACAAAAGAGTACACTGAATGTATGTAGTAGTGTTGCTTAGTGAACTGTAGAGAAAATGGGCTTTTATATATTTATTTATTTATTAAATACATTGTGTATGTGTATATATATGTATGTGTGTGTGTATGTGTGTATATATATGTGTGTATATATATATGTGTGTGTGTGTGTGTATATACATATATATATATACACATATATATACAAAAGAGGAATCCAGGAAGTGGAAGAACTTGGCCAAAAATAGTGCCTTTAAAGACTTAAGAACGAAGGAAGTTTTGGAGGCACTGGAGCTCAAGGATGAGAATACAGATTTGACCTTGCAGCTTGGAAAACAATTTATTTTTTTGTGTCAGACAGGCAGCAACACACAGTAGGTGAGTTTGGGAAGGGAAGGCTGTGGGGAGCTGCAGTAACTGTGCTCACACAAAAAAAGCAAAAAGCATGTATGTTTTTCCTGCATCATAACAGGAGAAGCAATGTCTTCCACTTAAGAAACTTATCTTAGTGATGCTCTGAACACAATCAAAAGCAGCATGTGAGGAAGAGACATTTGATGCTCTTCCAGATTTTTTTGCAGTCACTCCTGCCTTGTATTGAATTACTCTCTCCTAAACCTAAAAGCCTAATATAAAAGAAAAATTCAGTATCATCCTCCTCTTCTCCCACTGCATCCAGAGGGAGTTCTTTTGGCTGGAATTAGCCCAATTTTTTTGTCTGCTTTCTTAATCATCCCTTGTAATCTTTTCCCGATCCTGTAAAAAGGCTTTTCTTACTCACAAAGACCATCTCTGCTCTAAAACATTCCTCTGCTGCTTTGTCCCTAACTACTCTGCCTTTTAACCTTTCTATTATGTTGGGGTTTTTTTCTGTTGTTCTTGTTTTTGCTTAGTCTTTCATTCATATTTTGAGCCTCGGTCCTTTGCATCCTATCTGCTCCAGTCACCTTTTCCAACTGTGTTTAGAAATGTCAAGGTCCTAACAGGGTTACATGTTGTTTGCTGATGCCTTTTGTTTTGTTTTTGTATAGATGGCTTGATGAAATTGAAATAACATGCAAAATAGGAGAGAGAGAGACAGTATTTTCACCAAGGCAAGTAAGCAACCAGAAAGATTGTTCAAGGACTCAAAAAATCTTTATGTAGCACTGAAAAGCTATAAATAATTCAGCACTTCAATTTCCTTAGTATGTTCCTCTTTCTGAGAAAAAATAAAAATAGTGGCACTACTTTGGCAACAAGATAATTTTATGTAATAATAAAATAATAAGAAATAATAAAATATAATTTTATATAATTGTATGGTGTCAGTGGTTTATGGGCTGGTTTGCCCTGGTTCTGTGACCAGCAGGGCAGAGGGATCTGCAGATCTGCGCCTCTGGAAAAGGGAAACAGGGGACCCCAAAATAATTAAAAACAGGGGCAATGATCTGAGGTGAAACAAACTAATTTACTAAATATAGCGTCAGCAAAATATAATGAGAGTGTGTGTTTGTGCAAGAGGTGGATAGGCATCACCACAATCCTCAAGTGAGAAGTGCAGTCCACTTGAGCCGATGAAGAAGAGCAGATAGAGAAGAGCAGGAGAAGAAGAGCACATCGGGTGACCTTGCCAGAAGTTACACCTCCTTGCTGACCGCAAAGCACCTTGGGGAATGTAGTTCTCCTCCAGACAGGCACCCAGAGCTTGAGCATCAACAGTCAAACCCCCAGTGCATTACATAATGCTATGATGTGGAATACTGATAACCAAAAATCATAAAACCATCACACATGGTAACTGCTGAGTCACAGCCTTAACCACTGATTGAGCACATGGGGAAAGGATACAGCAGTACCCAGCTAATTTAGCATAAGAGAAAGATGGCAAAAGTTTAGCTGTTAAGCTGGGATTTGGGAAATCTGAGTGCAAATCTTTCAGAGGCATAAGGTTTCCATGTGGTTCTGAGTGAATAGTGGCATTTCCCTGTCCTTCTACCCACTATAAAAAAGCAGTTTTACATAGAGTTGTAAAAGTTACAACATAGTTCGGTTTTGCTCTGTCAGAACATAAGGGCAACACTGTACATGTTTGTAGAAACAGTGGCAATTTATTACTCTTTTTCTAAACGCCCAACAGCATTTTGTTAATATTAAGCAGGCTATTCAGTAGCTTTGATTAACATATATTCTCTTTCACACAATATTTGTGCCTACACGTTCCTCCACATATAATTGCAGAAATATGTTATGGTATCTTGTGAGAAGGTCCAATTTCCTACAGCTTAAGGAAGGGCAAGAGTGATTTAGACTTACTTTGGCTTTAAGTAGGACTGCCAATTCTACAGTTAAAGAAGAATGTTTTGTAAACACCATTCATATTCTGAATGAGCACACTGTTCACATCTTTGATTCCCCTCACTGTATTTTTTTTTAAGAGGAAAGATAAAGAATGCAATACACATTAAAACACCTTGGGCATTACTTCAAGTCCTTGTATATTTTGTATGGATGTTTGTCTTAGCAACAACTTTTGTAACTCCACAGGGGCTTTGAAACACCAGTGGAGGTCATGTTTTGGTGACAACTCCTTGTAACCTAAGAGGCAATTGGCATTAGTTCAATACCTTGCTTAAGATACTTCTCACTTGCACAATGTTTTGAAGAAGAAGTTATTCTCACACACAAAAGAAGACCAAGAGTTATGAACAGTGTGTACTCCTTGCCTCATTTTGAAAGATTTAGAACAGCCATAACTGTTTAAAATCTTGCTCTAAGCTGAAATATAGTGCATATTTTCCCCTAAAGGAAAAACGGGAAAGCTTGAGCAGCATCTTAAATTGAATTAATGACAAGTGCAATCATAACTTAGTTCATAGCATGTAATGTTATAATGTGATGGAAAGCACAGCAATAGCAGTAGAGTGACGTGATCCTAAGCTGCAGGAAATGAGAACAAGCCCAAATGCAGCAGGCATAGATGCAGAAACAAAGGAAAAAAAAAACTGCTTACCTCTGGAAGGCCTCAGGCAGGGATCTCCAACAAGATACCCTTGCTTCCACTGCCAACTCTTAAATGAGGTCTGGGAAGGGATGGACCCTAGCTCCACCCCTTCTGGTCATTCAGATACATCGCATACACCTGAGCTACCCTGGGTTGGCCCTGCCTTTCTACCAAGTGCTCAATCACTGCTTCAGGCCATGATCTAACGTTTCTGCTACACTCCACCCCTTCATGGCATGAACCAATGATTGAGCAGGTTGAAGGTAAGCCTTTTTCATTATAGTGATCTAGTATACCACAACACTTTGTACAATTTCCCCGTCGTGGTATAGGTTGACAAAATATGAGATGATTGGCTCTTGGTTGAGGTTCATGTTCCTTTGTGGACTAGTACTTCATGGTTCTTCTGGAGGTACTCAGTTGCCTAGACCAGGGAAGGTCCAGCTCTTGTTCCATCAGTCATATACAGTCCACCACCAGGTCTCACTGTGATCTCGTAGTGACACCAGAGCATCTTGATGTAAAGTTGCTTCTCCCAGTGATCCTGTGGACTCAAAGAGACTAACAGCATAGATGTTTCAGAAGTACCAGAAAGGGGAGGTCCGCTTCCATGGCAAAATACAGGTCTCGTTCTTGTTCTGGGTCAACACTTCAGCTTGCACTAGGACATGTCCCTTTGGCCCAGTATCTAAGGCTTCATAATAATATTTTGGGTAGCAAAGGAGGGGGTGGGGCTGATTTGTAATAGAGACATGATTAAGGTCCCCTGAGCAATGAAAACTGGAATGCTGACCACAATGTCTGCAGACCATGTACCTATTACTGAAAGGACTATTGATCCCTCCAACCTTCAATAATCTCTCTCAGGGTTCAAGTAGGCCACACCAGTTTGGTCCTACCTTCCAAGGCCATTCTACATGTACTGGATTCTAGTTTTCAAGGCCAGGGAGCAGAAGATTATTTTCATTGCTGATTTGCGTTTTTATCCAACTACTGGTGCCCAGAGTTTGGATCCTAAGTGGACAGGCCCATGTTATCTGTAGCATCTTCAGGGCCCATGTCAACTAGTGCCATGACTTGCTGTATATTCTTTTGGGAACAACAAAAATATATATATATATATAAAATATATATATAAATGATATATATATATATATAGATATATATTGTTTGACATAGGGCCTCCTGTCCTGCCAGTGGCCCTAGCTGCAGGGGGGCTGGCATCCATACCACGCAAGTAACTCAGCAATTGCCAATTATTCTTCCTCAGGTGGCTCGGGTATAGTGGACCAGCTTACTCAAGGAGGTTTTTTTCCCTTTACTGGGAATGAAGAAATCTTCCAGATTCATGTTCTTACTCCTACCTTTTTAGGGATATTCTGAAACTTTTGCTTGTCCTCCAACTGCCCCCATAGTTGGAGGAGGACATGTTTGGGCTTGCAATCAATTTTAGCAGATTGAACTCCAACCCAGATTAAGTCATTAAGCTTCTGCTTTCAAGACACTCATAAGTGTCCCAATTGAACAGTCCATTTAGCTAGTCTCCAGCTTTTAGTTAATGGGAAGGACCTCAACCCCTTCCAATGTTCAGTAACTGCTTCTGTTCTGAGGGTGCTCTGTCTTCCCCAGATTAGCCACCAACTGGGCAGCTTGCCTCGAAGGCCACTTAAGGGTTCAGTGTGCCATACGGGAAGGGAAGGGCTTGTTGTAGTATGAGGTCCCTCATTCCTGCCAAAAAATTAACTACGTCAGGACTCTTAAATGCATCATCATAAATAGCTTCCTTTGTCCCTAGTTCTCTGATATAGAGTTCTTCTATTGAGGTACATAAAACAGTATCTATTGGTATGTTGCTTTTATTCAGATATTTAATTCTACATGCTGCCATTATCCACTGAATTAAATAATGGATTTCTTCATTATGTATTCCCATCACATACAGCCTCTGTCTAAGGGCAGGATGTGTGGTAATGGATGCAAGTTAGGAAATCTCAGGCCCATTAATTACCACACTTTCAGCCTCCATATTGCATATTCTTGACAGCAAGGCTGGTATGCTCTCTTGAGGTCTTTGTTTAAATTGTTCAGTGGCTGTGTAAGCATGACATTAAATGTAGTGTGGTGTGGGCAGGGTGCCACTCTTTGGGTGCTAACCCTGCTGGTCTATCCTGAATTTTCTTTGCCTTTTGAGTTATTACTGATCTTATTTCTAGAGGAACTGAGGTTCCAGATCCTCTAGTTGGATTTTAGCCTGCTTGACTTTCTTTTTGTTCTTGGATTCAACTACAATCCAACTAGGATCCAAGAATTCTGCTGATCCAAGTCCTTCTCCCCTTCCAATGACATGGATCTTAATTTCAAAGAGGAAGATACATTTGAAGGTGGGGCAGTTAGCCCTGTTAAAGATGTTTGTTTTCCAGATGTCTAATAGAGGCTTTTAAAAGCTCATTTTCATCTTTCAGTTCTTCTTCTGAGTAATGATGTGTTAATAGTGTGTAGCAGTAGCTGTGCCATGACAGATGCTGCTATTACTCTTTCCTTAGATATCAAAAGATTTTGTCTTAATTCATCCAATTTTTGAATGGGAATTTAATAATGGGACCACTATTCCTCATAAGCCCTATTCTTCAGTGATCCATACTGGGGAACCCAGGAATCACAGAGTTTCCCCTAGGAGTTCCTCTTTTAGTGTACTAGTGGTCCCAGTGACCATCTAAAGCACAATATATGTTTTTTTTTTCTTTGTTTGTTTTTTTAAAGAAAATCCAGCCTAAATAAGAATCTGTTTGTCTCACCAAATGTAATGCTATAATGTGATGGAAAGAACAGCAATGATAGCAGAGCAGCAACATCCCAAGCTGTAGGAAATGAGAACAAGTCCAAATGCAGCAGCCAAAGACACAGAAACAAAGGGGAAAAAAACAAACAAAACAACAACAAAGCAAAACAACCAAAAACTGCTTACCTTTGAAAGGCTATCAGTAGGCAGGGATCTCCAGGAAGATACTCTTACCTCCACTGCCAACCCTTAAATGAGGTCTGGGAAGGAGTGGACCCTGGCTCCACCCTTTCTGGTCACTCAGGTACATTACATGCACCTGAGCTCCCCTGGGTTGGCCCTGCCTTCCCACCAGGTGTTCAATCACTGCTTCAAGCCATGACCTAGCATTTCCACTACACAGCTATAAATCGTTACACATTTAGCAAGTTTGGTGTGCCCATTTCATCAGTACAAGTTGTTAAAAGCAAATGGTCAGAACCATTAAAAACTTATTTTGTGTATAATAATCAACAACAAAAACAACTAAATTAAAAAGAGTCTGCACCTTTAAACAAAGAGAAAAACAAAAAAAGCATACACAATTTTCTAAGTACACGAAATGTTGATAAATACAATTTAATAGCTATGCTATTTTTTCCTGGTGATGGTGTGAATGATTGGTAACAAAACAAGATTTCTTCATAAAATAATTCTCATCATAGCATACACAAATGGTTCTGTTTCCAGAAAGGCTGATAAAAAAAAACTAATTGATTGTTCTTGATAAGTATCCATCAGTATGGAATGTTGCAAGGACTTTGAAGTGCATTCCACATAGAAAATATGTCATAGTCTGAATGTGCCAGCCCAAAGAATGTGTCCTTAATTTTTAGCCACAGACACTTTAGCACAATGGGTAAAAACAGACATTTAAGTGACATGAAAAATTAGCTTTGTAGAGAGCAACTCTAGGTTATTAGTAATCACAAAAAATAAAGACAGCAATGACTTCCCCAAAGACTTTACAGATACTGAAGTCCTGCAATACTTTGTGCATTTTAATCACCATGTGTCATATTGCACATCACATCAGCTTTTTGGGAAGCCCTTCCTACAGCCTGACACCTCTCCAACAGCAGCAGAAGGGGCTGAGATGACGACAGTATGAGGGAGGCAAGGTCTGTCAGGGCTGCTAGTAGGAAATAAGGAAATATTCGGGCGAACAAGCACCCTAAGCAACGACTGCTGGAGCTTTTTGATTGGAGGGGTTGTCCCTTGAAGTGCAATATGCTATTTAAATCTGTCAAAAGCTTTCAATATGAAAGTTTAATTGCATCATTTGGAAAGATTTTTATGAAGAAAGATGAGCTTAGCTCAAGGATGTCCAGTTAATATAGTGCTTGGGGTATCTACAACATCATGATATAAATGGCACTGAGAATGATGCAGGGACATATTTCTGTCTTTCTTCCTTCCCTTTTCCATTATTTGACAATTTAGTCTATGGATAGAAAGTTTACGCTCTAGGCCTTCTGCCCTTTATGTCTTCTCACTGGTGCCACTGTGTCCAGCACCCCCAGTGCCTGGCATGCAGCCCCACTTCTGGAAGGCGCTGCTGCCCCAGGCACCCTCCCTCATCTGCTGGTTGACCCAGGCACCCAGCTGTGGCAGAAGCAGGAATGGGATGTGGAACAGATACAGAGGAAGTGTCTGGTAAAACCTTGAGAAATAAAAAATAAAATACACCCCCCCCCCAAAAAAAACAAAACAAAACAAAACAAGAAACAGCAAATCACTTTGACTCCCACTGCTCCTACTGACCTGCAAATCTACTCCAGCTGTCCCAGCTGCCCCATCACCACCTAGAAGAGAAGGGCATGGATACTACACTGTCCCTAAATCTCTGTTACGTGCCAGCTAAGCATTCAAACTGTAATTAATATTCCTGCCTACCTATTGCAGTGCTATCACAAACCCATCAAGCTGTCAGCCCCTCAGTGCATGCATGCCCTTCCTACCTGCCCAACTCATAAATTTGTCTCAGCAGTCATAAGTACCCTTTCCAATCTAGTCATCACTGACAAAGTTTGTGCTTATCTCTGTCTTTTCCTAACGCTATTTGTGGAAGGGGAGATTAACCATAAACCAAAATTAATTGGCATGTTGAATGAATTAAAAAGTGCAAATTAGACCATTAGGTCGCTTAAAATGCCATGCATAGTATAGCACAAAATTTGGTAGGGAGTAAGGGTGATTATCACAGGTTGGAAGTCTAGCAGATGGCTGAGCTCTTGAGAACACGGACTGTGAGAAAAGGGTATTGCTCATAGCTCCTGAACTGCCTCTTTCCATTTTAATAAACAAATACTACAGTAATGCAATTTCTATTAGCACTTTTTGCTGTACTGTGGCGCCCGTTAATGCTGATATTTGCATAACAACAATGCTAGCACATGCTTATCTCTGCAGGGTCAGCTTAAACTTTAATGATTTCAAAGCTGGTAAACTCAAGCTGGTAAAGTAAATGGTGCTTTAGTGGCTGAGTAATAATGACCATTTATTTCCCACATTCAAGGTTTTATGGAGTATTTTCATAAATATTAGCTTTAGTTAGACACCACAGTGAAAACTATGTCTATACAGATGCAATTGATACTGTATGTTCCACAGTAGTTCAGGTGGACTGTGGGATGTGATTATATTTCATCAGTCTTTTTGTTCATACAGTTTGCTGTTCCTTTGTAATCCAGTGAATGATATGACAAAGGGAAATTATTTCAAACTAAAAGAGGGGAGATTTAGGATGGATAGAAGGAAGAAGTTCTATACAATCAGATTGGTGAGGCACTGGAACAGATTGCCCAGAGAGATGATGGATACCTCGTCCCTGAAGACATCCAAAGTCAGGCTGGACAGGGCTCTGAGCAACCTGATTGAGCTCTGTGTGCCCCTTTCCATTGCAGGGGGGTTGGACTAGATGGCCTTTAAGAGTCCCTTCTAACTCAAAAGACTCTATGATAGTAAGAATCAGAAAATATTTTAACTGCAACGAATGTTACAATTATTAATTGTCTGAAAGTTGATTGTGTGGGAGTGTGCACAGAGTCCAGTTAGAGAGCTTACAGTGCAGGAAAAGGAACTGTAAGCTATATATAACCAGATGGGGTCAACCTCAGAAAACAAATTGGGATATCGAGCTGATGGCAGAAGGAAACTGCCTGCGTAGGTAAGTTTGGATGGTCGGAACTGAAAATACGGTATGCTGGGAAGGCTGGACCTTCATTCCAGTACTACTGGGTTCAGGCTGCCCATAAATCTATCCAGACCTATTCTGTCCTTCTCACCTGAAGGAGAGAGCACTGTTGAACGGAGTGGCCTGGCCGGCTTAAGACGGTGGTCAGCAATACAGCGACAGGGGCCCATGCCCAGCCCCAAGAGGAAGCCTTCTCTGGATGAAGGTGAGAAAGGAAGTGCTGGCCCTCATAGTCACATTCCTGCTAGGAGTGGAAACAAAGCAGTCTCAGGTTTCAAGGTGTCTTGTGAGCCAGCCTACAGGCAGAGCAGATACAGCTTACAGTAACATGCTGGATCCATACAAAGCCATACCTGATGCTGACAAAGACTGGTAGTTGCACCTGAAGGCAAAAATAAACCCACCTGTTTTGATCCTAGGTAGGGAGATAAGGTGAAGAGAATTCCAAAGTAAGGTTTTTGGCTGTAAGGGACAGTGTTTACATTTCCTCCAAATAACAGCCCATGATTCTTCCCAGGCCAGTCACACAGTGAGATGGTAACTCAGGGTAAAATTCCCTGGAAATGGTGCAACACAAAGTATCTTCAGGCATTGACATTCACTGATATCTGTGGACATATCAAAATCTGACTGGACAGGTTTTGTCCTGGGCAACCTGTTGTAGCTGATCCTGCTCGAGAAGGGGAACTGGAGTAAAAGATCTCAAGAGGACCCATCCAACTTCAGCCATCCTAGTTCTTAGTTTAGAAGTAGATGTAAGGCATAGTGATGAAACCTTTTAGAAAGTTTGGAAGAAGTTTCAAAAAACAAAGCCAAGTAAGATATTTCCACAGAATGGATTTATGGCCATTAATTTGAAATCAGACATCTCTGTTCTGCTTTATTGAAAGTACCAGTACTACTATCAACTGTTCTACTAAAAGACAAATTACTTTCGATGGCACAGAGCATATAAACTTCAAGTTCATTTCTAAAACTAGAAACTTGGATCGAAGTGAATATAAACCTCATGATTTTTATCTTCTTCTCAATCTGGACAGGAGAATACTGTCAAACAGATGTTTTTACATGAAACCTTTAAGGATTTAGGACTGTAATAACCAGCAACCCTTTTAACAAAAAGATACTGTAAAAAGGTAGTGGATTGTAGAGCTAAAAGAAGATACATCAATTCAAGTTCAATATTATTTATAGATGTACTTAGAATTCATGCTTTCACTCCAAAGCATGCAATTAATATTTCTCTTTCTCCCAATAACTTGCTATGTGACATTCATCACAATCACATAACTGCACTGAGGTGAAATCAATCCAAGAGTTCCACTGCAAATTTCAGGACATTTATAGATTGTTACATCATCATTCTGTTTGTTTTTTTTTTTTACTGACATACAATTCAGAAGCTCATTTAGCCTCACAATTTTTTTGTAAGTGTTTACTATAATAGTTGGTACTAACAGGAAGCAGTGCTGGAGTCTTTGTGTGCATTGGTGTGTATGTGTCTTACAATTTTTTTTTAGTAATCCATGCATTGAAATGGATAATGCAAAAATTACATGAGAAAAATGTCAGTCAGCAATAGTTTCTAAGTTTTTTTGCATGAAGATAATCTTAGAGATCTTTGCAAAACCCATCAGCACACTACAAATTATTTAATGTTCTTTAGCTGCTTTTTAGTCCTCCTACAAGATCCATAAGAATGTAAGAAGTCCATAAGTTGTTTTTCAAACAACTGATAACCAGAATTTTCCCCCTGATATTAAAACTTTAAAAATATATATATATAGAAAAGCAGTAACTACAAATGAAAAGGACAAGAATATGAGGTCCCTCACAAATTTCATGACAAAAGCTTTTTTCTTAATGTGAGAATGCTAATTATCATGACTGCTTAACTCTGAGGCTCAATTAATGCTTGCAAAATGATTTAAAATTACTGATTGGAAGGAATCAAGCAGCAACCAGTGACTGCATAGGACATTATATCAAAAAAGTTACAGTAATTTAAACTGAAACCTACAAATAAATGTTTAAAAGCAGTATTAATACTGCTATGGTTAACACAGTTTCCAGTTTTACTGGATCTGGGTTTTTAAAAGGAAGGAGCTCCACAATCCTGTAAATCATTGATTTTTATCTCATTATAAAAGGCTCTTTGTCCCCATTGCTCAGAACTACATACACAATCATTGCTGTCAAGCAGTAAATGAAGTTTCTGCTCAGCACACTCCCTGACAAGAGAAAGTCAATGCAATAGCATTTGTCAAAGGAAAATGAGATGCTACTAAATCCTTCGAGGCAGCATTTGCCCTCTTCCCTATTCAAAGTGAATAAATGAACTTTTTCACGGAAGAAAGTATCTTCTGAAAAAGTATGGTATTAAATTAGGGAAAAAG
>JAPSGF010000004.1:906693-920289 GCA_035772895.1 Perdix hodgsoniae
AGAAAGAAAGAAAGAAAGAAAGAAAGAAAGAAAGAAAGAAAGAAAAAGAAAGAAAGAAAGAAAGAAAGAGGAAGAAGAGACAGAGATAGAGGGAGAGATAAAGAGAGACACCATTTTGTGTAAGAGAATAGACAAATTTGAAATTTTAGGAATAAAAGCACAGGACATCAGCAAAGCATGTTCAGGCTGGTGAAACGTATGCACACCATTAGAGAGAGAGAGAAAAGGGCTGTGAAAAAGATGAATTCCTTTTCTCCCTCTGATATTTGCTCTTGCTGGTGTCAAAGAAATTTATACATAAGTATATATTTGGGCACTTGCATAATATATTAGTTAATTTATCTGGCATCTGCTGCTCTGCTTTGTCAATAAAGTCAAGCACCTCCACAGGGCACCCAAATAAAAAGATATTTGCCTACATTTTTTACTCTGAATATTAGTTGCATTTTACAAGTATGCAAAAAAGTGCCAGGAATTTCTACATCTTCAGAAGAACCAAAATATTCCATCAATAAACTGAGATCATGATTCTATTTTCCTGAATCTTGCTTCTAGCCTGACACTGAAACCAAGCTTACTACACCAAGAGAAAAACACAAAAAACAAAAACAAACAAACAAACAAAAAAAAAAAAACAGGAGAAAGTCATGGTCTGTCCTTTTCCTGCTTTTATCTCAGGTAAAAGGATCCTGGTGAATCTTTGTTGTGATTTTTAGAAATCAAGAGAATTTTAGATTTTCAGAAATCAATCCTACCTACAGATCCTAGTTTTACTTGGAGTTGGAGCATTAATTAAGGGTGAAATGTTCAGAAACATAAAGCTTCAGGTAGCTATTCAGTCTGATGCAAACCTGTATCAGCAGTAATCATGGGTTCGGTATTTCTGGAAATGTAAGAAAAACAGCTGAGAGGTCTAGCTTGTTTTCCATTACCTTTTCTCCTTTCCAAGTCTAAATGTCATGATAAGGTTTGAATTGGACTTAATGTTAGAAAATCTGAAGGTGCTGTAGGGCCTGCAGAGCTTTGCTCTGCAGAATCTAAGGTGAGACCTTGGGGCTACTGTTATTTGCAATCTTAATCTTATGTAAGTATTTTATATATTTATTCATAACATGTTCACATATTGCATAATATTGACTACATTATAATGCATATATTATAATAGAACTTATGACTTCTATAGTCCCTGTTCTTCAGCACGAGCAAGGAGCGAGATTGATTTGCCTTGTTAACATCGCCTGGCCTGATCCAATATTTCTGTGATTCGTTTCTGTGGCTTATATTTATAGTTTTAATAATAAATGCAATTGCATTTCTACTTATCTAGCCTAGAGTATACAACACACAATCTCCAAAAGACAGAAATCTGCCATTTTATCCATGCAAAGCCCTGTATACTCAGCAATCATTTCAGTTCTTGAGGCTATTGCTTTTCTCTCCAGTGCCCTGTTTATTTCTGAAACCTGTAATATCTCTGAAGATAATAACAACATTCAGTTCTATTCTCTTTCAAAATGTTCTATTCTGTTTCCCTCTTTGGTTGATTTTCCGTCGTCCTTTTAAACGTGAGCAGGTTTTGTGACTAATAACTATCATTTCTGTTAATCATTATTGTAGGAAAAAGGCCATAATATAATTAAGATCAGGATTATAGGCTAAGGCTACTGTAGGCAACTGTTATCTTTTACCATCAATACTGACTATGACTAAGCTTAGGTCTGTGGGCTGTAGTTAAGAAATCAAACCCTAAGGATCCTACTTTATTCCTGTGTTGTTCCTGGAGTATAAAATACAGATATGGACTTTTACTATATTTCATTTTACTGGTCCTCTGGCTATGATAAGGTAAGTATTATCATTGGGAATATACTTAATATTGGAAAAATCTAAACACATGAAAGACTATTTCACTTTAAGGCTTTTCAGAGAGTCCAGAGACAAAAAGACCAACTTCTGAGGATACAAGTTAAAGTAAGGATCATGATTACATTTCAATAATTTAAGAATTTTTTTGAAGTAAAAAAAAACAACGAAAAAACAAACAGAAAAAACAAATTGGGACTATTCTGTTTTATAATAAGGTTTTATCTCCTCCAAATAATAACATCATTCCCAGTGATACAATCAAGTTTAGGGACTCTAAAATAGAAAGCTTCAACAGTCCAACTTACAGAATGGTTCTGCACATTATGAAAAGATGGAAACATGTAATAGGTATAAGATTAATGCCAAACCCTTTCACCATAACATGTTTGCATAGAGTGTCTCTAGTTGAAGTTCAGAGCTGGAGTCAAGGTTCAGTCCTTGCAACCTATAGCATAATAAGCTGTATTTGTTGGCTAGTTGGAGCCTTCAGCATTGGAAAGAATGCTCATGAGTGCGAGCAGTATTTTTATACTCTGTATATTCGATTTCTAGGGCATCTTGACTTGCTCCTAAATAAAAGATAACAAGAGAGTGCATTCAGACATTGGTCCCTGAATCAATCCTGTTGCCTATCAGAAGCTTGCCTATCCTTCTTTCATATCCTCCAACATACTTTCCAAGACAAAAGTTAAGGATAACTTATGACTTAACTATGGGTAATTCCCCAAAGATCAGACTGGATGGGACAGCAAATCTGTCTCTCCTTCTATATAGTCCTCCAAAACCACTTCCTTAATCTCTGTCCCCACTTCTGCTTTTATTTTTGGGAACTCAACACATTTCAATTGCAGTTTAAAAGACAAAACAAAACCACAACAAAATAACACCTAAACCTCTGCCCTTTCTATTGCTAATCTAACTAAAAGTAACAGTTCCTGAATAGAAGGCACAAAACCACATATGAACTCATCCTGATGAAACTTCACTCCTAGAATCGGGTCTGCTTCTTCAAATCTCCTTTTGACCACAGGAAGCACTGACCATTTTGTAGGAGGAAATTTCTGATAAAGTTCCCAAAAAGTCTGTAAAATTAGTATGGCAATAGCTGTGTGAAGATATGATAACTCAGAGCAATTCAATGGTAAACACGCTCTCAGAACAAAGATATGACTGCTTAAATTACTCTGTAGGTTTAATACCCTAGAGCATCTCAAAAATCCCCCAAATCTCAATTTCAGCAAAGTCCCTCCTTGATCCAGCAAGTTCATTCTGAGATGTCCTGAAGGGTTGAAACTGGGAAGAAAGGTCTACACTGAACTAATGTAATGGGAAAAAGAATAAAAACTGAAGTTATACCTCCAATGTTTAATACAGATGAAATACCCTACAGTTTCTTAGATGAAGGTTAATCTAAAACATGATTTTAAATGCCCTAAAAGCTTTCACCTTAGGAAAAAAAAAAAAAAATAATGCCATTTGCCATCCTAGGAGCATTAATAAATCTGAGAAATTCAGATAGATGCCATTGGTATTTTTCACTATGTGATCTCTTCTCTGCTTCTTGTAGGTGAACGAAATACTGAAATCAAATAGCCAGAACTGCAGCAAAACTATCTCAGTAACACTAGCTACAAAAACAGCACAATTCACAAATGCATTGTTACTGAAATTACATACATTTAAAACAAAAAAAAAATCTAATATTTTATGGTAAATTTCCTATGAAATCTCTTCTGAAATTCTTTATCATCTGACTACAAATTGCTTTCATTGTGTTTTAAATGGAAATTGCTCACAGATATTTCTTCTCTGATTCCCTTAAGAAAAATGAGACAGAAGCATCTTCCAGACACCTATCCATTCCAGCAGCACACTTCTATTTTTTATTCTGAAAATTCCTTCTGAGACACAAGTGGAGACTATATATCTAGCTCAACACATCAATTCACCATACACTAGGAAAAGTCTCTAATTTCAGTATGAAGTCAGGGCCCAGCTCTAACAAAGTTTAGTGGCAGCAGTAGCGGGTGCTCAGGTTTGACAAGGGATGCATTTTTCAGCCTCTTGGTAGTTAGTCTTAAAATGCTACATTTATACAGTCCCTGAAATTATCATGGGATGATAATGCTACTACTGGATGTGTATAATGTTGGTTTTAATCTGTTTTTTGTTGCGATGAATTCAGCGCTGTGTTTAACATAGCAGCAGAGAAGATAAGGGCCAAGGGACTATAGAGGATAAAATACGCAGATACCTAGAACTCAGGCTGCAGATGTTCAGTGTCAAAGCTGAGATACTTAGAGCAAAATGAAGGCTCTTCCACTGTCAGGTCCTGCAGTCCAAAGATTTTGCAACTAATTAGAGCACTATAGTAGTATAAGGCAATCATTTCAGCTCTTTGAGTATGGATTTCTCAATGCACTTCCAGGCATACATGTTCATGAATACAAACAGCCATGCTAATTCTGTTCATATGCTACCAGAGCTGTATATTTTAATTCTCCATTGCTCATAGACGTGGTTAGATGGTGACCTAGGCTTATGTGTAAGCAGGGAGGGGGAATATATCTGTGCATATTACATACCAAACAAGAAAATAAGCACATTTCTATGATTTTGTAATAGGCTGAGCATTCACTTTTGTACTGAAGAGTACTCATACAAAAACTTGAGAAATGCTGAGCAAGATATCTAACTTTCTTGACTATTTTATGTATTATGATAAATGCAAAGCACCCACCTGTCTGCAGCTGTCTGCACGTCAGTGTGGCAAACTCACTTTTGTTTCAGAATCAATAAAGGATTCAAGCACCTAGCTCCAGACATTTGAGTGGCAATGGGAAGATTAAATGAACAAATTTTATTTTTATTTCCTTTGTCTAAACTGGGAAGACATTTTAGAGCGTTCATTACTGCAGCTACAATGTCTCAACACTAACAATGTACAGACTTATCTCAATAGAACCTACCACACATACACATATAACCACGATAACCTACTTAGTTACTCAGGATCATTTTTCTAACAGCTCTGCTTTCTCCTCCTTTCCTGCTTTTCTTCTTACGCTCCTTCCTGTTGCCTTCCTCCTCTTTTCCAACACCGCTTCATGCACTGTGAAGCGCTGCTGCTCCCCCACCATATTCTCCCTTGAGAATGTCTCATTTAAGTCATTGTTGCAAACCCTAATTCATAAATTAAATTCTGTGTTCACTGTCCTGAATTAAGTCAGTTTTCATACTCTGCATAATTTCCAATTTTGCTGTAGTAAAATGCATTTATAATGGAAATATTCCCACTGTGTTACTAATTTAACATTTTTTCCTTCCATCTTAAAACTACTGTTTTAAGAGGCAGAATGCACACAATTCGTATAATTTATTCAAAAGTTAGCTTAAGCTGAACTATTTTCCTCACGAAAATTGTTAGTTTCCCAGCAAATGAATGACTGGCTATGAAGATCTCTCTTTAACATTTTCCATAGTAACACCAGATAGCTCTCTTGAAACTGGCTACATTTCAGTATCTCCTGTTTATATTCTCACTCCTTGTAGTTCACCTTTCTGCTCTCCTTAGAGCCTCCTTGTTTTTCTAATACTGATACTTCTCTGTGAAAGGCAAAAGCGAAGACATACTGTCTTTCTAAATATTACCTCTTGACTTACTTTTCCATAGAAGACAAATTTTCCCATGTTTCAGCCAGTGCCTTTGTTTCTGCCCTTTCTCACGTGTTTATCTGATCTTGTAACTGTTCAATACAAAACACGACTATAGTCAACAAGCAGCAAAACCTGTCTCCTTCACTCATAGCCACGAGGCTAGTGAAAAATCCTATCCTGAAGCCTCCTCTCCCCAGGCTGCAGTTGCAAAGCTTGCATTCTAGCCACAGAAGTGTCACGTCTTCAGCCAAAAGAAGCTTTCTCCCCTAGTTTTGCTAGTTCTCCTCAACCAAATGTTCTGGGTTTGTTTGGTTGGTTTTTTTAGACTTCAATCAGATGTAACTGGAACATTACTAAATAAAAAAACACCATCAGTGACAGTGGTCTACAAGAGACAGAGATGCACATCATCATTGAACTCTTTAGGGAGCAACCTAGGATGTTCCAAAAATTGTCCTTCAGTGTTTAATTGCATGCAGCAAAGAAAAAAACATCAACTGCTCAATAAATCCAAGCACCAAGTCTTTCCTGTTTACCAGCCTGCTTGCTCTTTTACAGTCCCTGCTTCCAGGAAACTGCCTTCTGTCCTTGCTCAAGCTCTCTTCCTCACTACAACAGATCATTAACTTTGAATATTATTCTACAGAACAAGAAGATTTGATGTTTTTTTTTTTTTTAAAGTAGTTAAATCAAGCAAAACCAAAATATTTTGTGAGTTGTACCTCAAACAAAGAAGTTACCTCAGACATTTCCAACACGTATTAAGAAAGAACAATATTTTACTATATGGTAAAATGAGGAATTATGTAATTAATCATATTTATTTTTAAATCAAATGGAAAACTGTCCCATAATAATTATAAAGCAGAAAATAATTTGTAATTATAATAATTACAGAAAAAAAAATAGATGTAAAATTATACAGAAGTTTCCAGCAGTGCATAAACCCAGTAGGCTGGGAATTTACTAATGATATGGGAAACATTCATTGAAACTTTCATGTATGAAATACCATAATTACTTTTAGAAAAACAGTATCTCATTACGCATAATTACTTCAATTTCAAGCAGCTTTAGACTATTGGAATTGGCAAGAAGAACCCTGGGGGTGCTGGGTTTTGTCCCCTGGTGGTGCACAGGTTACAGCATGTGAGGAGCTTCACAGCTTGAGTCACCTAGGCCTTGGATTCTCTCAAAATGGAAACTGGTGTGAGGGTTTATGATAATCATCTCCTATGGTCACCAGTTTCTAAAGCATGCATTAGTGGTACATGAAAATCTGGGCAATCTGAATGGTAAACTTTTTAAACTGTGTGTGTGCGCCACAACAAAGTCTAATCATCTGTATGTATTTTCTTCAACTAATTATGTTCACAGGGAAAAAGATCTTCAAGAAGATGTTTACCAGGTATGTGACATCAATAAGGCATATCTGGATGCGCATTATTAGGTTTTGTGTCACGCTGTCAGTCTCAGACATACTCCACTAGTGTTCTGATGCTAGCAATTTGGGCCTTCATGCTTAATTACATCACAGCCCTCAGACAGTGAATGAAGTAACTGACAATGGTCTGGTCAAAATCTTGACTCAACAACCTGAAGTAAATTAGGTAGGACTATAAAACAAATGGATATGAAATGAATATCACAGTTCAAATGTACACTTTTTAAGTAGCAGTTCATCAAGGTTGGCTGCAGACACTTCTCTTGATTCATTTCAGGAAAGGAAAATACTCAAGAGAGGTAGAGCTTTTTTCAGCTGACTAACAGACTATTTGGATTCATCTCAAACTCAAGTGACCACAAAAGAATGTATAAGCATAGCAGATTTAACAGTCCATTGAACTGTCATAGCAGAAGAACAGATTATGTGCTGTCAAATGCACATCTACTGTCACCCTCAGGAGTCCAATTTCTTCTGCTGCCACTGAGAGCTATGAGGGCTGTGACTTGCCAGAGGTACTTCTTTGCACAGGTAGTGAAGTGTTAAATTCTGGTGCTGAATGACCTGCTTTTGTGGGACTTGCTCCAATATACATAAAGAAAACATTTAGATTACATATTTGTCTACAGAGCTATTCCCTTATGAAGCTTGATTTGTATAAGTTTATAAAGTATTCAGAAACTCTCAAAGAAAGTTTGTAAGAAACAATGCAAAATAATCCTAGTAAGCACGAACTGCGAGGAGAGGAGGCACATTTCCCTTGTTTCCATTACACCCAATGGCTACAGCTCACAGAGCAACTGATTACTGCCATTTAATTCTTTGTTGTATTATAACAATATAACTCTGAATAACATTTTCGATTTACTGTTTTCTTTCAGTGTTCCCCTAAAAACATAGTATTTCAGCAGATTTAAATTCAGTGTTTTCTTTCTCCTCTCTTAAAGGTGTTTGGCTTTTTTTAACACATTTGCTACACTTATCTCAGTAATATGTCTAAGAAAGTCATCAAAGGGCAGAGAAGCATCAGATTTATCAATGCTGGAGTCACTGGATTCAACCTTAATAAAATTACATAAAGAGTATGGAATAAATCAACTAGGGAAGCATTTGTCTTGCGGAGAGCTAAAGAAAGCTAAGTACGTTGTTGTTTGGAGCTTGTTATTTCCGTGCTATTAAATGCAGAAAAAATAACAGAAAAAAAAAATGGATCACTGAAATTCCTGTGCCTTCTTGTACTCACTCGCTAATCCTTGCTGCCCTAATCCTTGCTGCCCACCTACCTGAAGTAAGAAATATCATCACTAGCCTTCTTGGGGATAGGATCTGACAACAGTTCAACTTCATTACAGTAAGTTCACTGCCACTACAAAGAGAAGTAATATTATTATGCCAACTTGTCCTGGAAATGTTTTTGCAGCAGGATAATCACTGGGAATAGTTTCAATCTATATGTTTTTACTTGCCATCCAATTTGGACCTTTTCCTGGCAAAAAAAAAAAGATAATTTCCCTACTAGATCTATTGCAGTGGCGTGCCATTAGAGACCACTTCTTCCACTACAGTTGACCAAAGCCTGGTTATTTCTCTAGAGTATATTAAAAATAAATAAATAGAGGAAAATATATACAGAAAACCCCAAAAGGACAGCATCATCTGAACTCTGATGTATTTTAGAGAATTCTACAGAAAGTACGTGTTTGACAAACACGTCCGAAGAGGACAAGATGAACCAAGAATCAAACTGAAATACAGCATGATGCCAATAAACTTTGAAGAGAAAAGAGGCCCACGTTCACTTTGATCTCTTTTAAGGTATTGAGATTTCACTGAGGTTGTTGGTGATCACAGACAGGAGAACAATAGTCTTCCTGAGTAGAACTGAAATGAATAAATTAAAAACAAACAACAAAGAAACAAACAACAACAACAACAACAAAACGACCCAAACTGTATACAGAAGGGGAGTCAAACGGATATTTGGAAGAAGAGAAAAATCACCTTTGATTTCTCATTTCATTTGTTTGCAGTATCCTGAAAGGAACTTACCAAGAATACACTCCATGGAAACAACAGGAAGACCTTCCCTTCCTCTACCCTAAGCGTGTTGAAACAGCTTGAAGAAAAAGTTAAAACAAAACACATTCAGTAAAACCCACTCAGCCAGAAAGCAACAATTTCTTTGTTTTGGCTAGCAAAATATTTGCTAATGGTTTCACTGAACTGACACACATCCATGGAAAAATTAAGGGCTGTCTGCTTCTTCTGCCCCCTCCCTCCCTTTCTCCCCCCACTTCCTTCTCCCCAGAAAGAGCAATACTTGGACTTTGAACCTGAAACACATTAGGAACCATTATAACAGTTTCACAGTACAGATGATGGAATCACAGCCTCTAGGAACATTCCTGTTTCAATTACTGGTATAGACACAGCCGAAACGTCCAAGGGTTGTTCACATTTAAACTCAATGTTCTGGAAAGGCAGGCTGCACTTATTACAAGGTTGACTTGCTGTGCTAGGATATTACAGGGAACTACTTCATCTGAGTTAAGCACGTATCTGTTTCATTTAATAAACAGTCTCAGTGAACTACTAATTCCATATAATCCCAATCATGAAAAAACATTTCAATTTCTCAACATTGAAGGTTCCCTCCCTTCCAGAGAAACATATGAAGTTTTTGAACAACATATTTTTTCCTAGTCCTAGTTGAAATAATGAGATGAGATTTGTTCTGGGTGATTTTTCTGGAGTAACACACTATGGCATTCTAATATCCTGAACCTGTGAAAAATTACATTCTAACATTCATCTGAGTCTTTACTAAGCTTCATCTCATTCGTTTTAGATGGGCATTATTTAACTTGTTCTTCCTGTTATATGCTGCTTTGTACTCCTCAAACATTTTGTCTGATTCCCATCCAGTTACTGATTTCTTGGTGCATAGTTGCATTACAATCTCCTATCAAGCCTCTGTAAAAGAATCCTGTTGTCGCACTTCATCATTGGGATTCTTCCAATTTATTGAAGTCCTTCTGGTGACAGTTTGATTAACATTGTGTTTAGGTGGGGACTAAATTTAGACAAGTGAAACAGATCTGTCATTTTCATGGACAATGAAAATAAATTTGGGGGTTTCTGTCCAAAATCTTTTTTTCCTTAGGTGTCAGTCTGATGCAGTATCTGACATTTTTCTGGATCACTGAAGACACAAAATATTCCTATGCTACTGTTTTTTTTTTTGTTGTTGTTGTTTTTTAAAAGGAAGAAGTTACTTCCTTTAAAGCATTCAGCAGAGGTGTTTTTGCAAATCTGTCTCAGAGTTGTCCATATCACAAAATTGTTATCTAAGCTTTCCAGTAAAGATATGGTCATCTGAAAAGGGGGGGGAAGGGGGGAAAAAAGATAATGATACTCTTTTCAAATATATATATATTTATTCTTATTATTTTTTATTTATTATTATTATTTTAAAATACTTCCATGTATGTTTGGAGTTTAGTGACAAGTTCCATTTTCTTCCCCTACTATTCCACCAGGAGGAACAGCTCTGAGAATGGCAAAGTAAATCTGCCGTGCCCAAATGTGAACAGATCCCTCTGTATCTCATCTGACCTCTAGAAGTAGCAGGCTGTTTCTATCAAACACTGCAATTCAACTTTTCTTAATTTTAGTCCATAGCAGCCAGAACACTGATGGTCAGTGCTAAGATCCAGATGTCTCATTATGCCCATAAAACAGAAGAGATTGGACTGATCTGTGCAGTAAGACAAAAAAAAAATAAAAAAAAAAATGCGAAGGGGCGAGAGAAAAAATAAGGATGTAGGATGAAAGCTGCTGCTGCTATTTCCCCTCATTGTAATTCTCCCACCCCTTCATAGTTTCTCAGAATGCTCTGCAGGAGTAGCTGAAGAGTAACAGGCAGCACAAAAGCAACACATCAAGTGGGGAGTGAAAAGAGTTACCAGACATGTAAACAGTCTGGTGTTTATTTTTCTTGATATGTAAATATTGTGGTCCAAAAGTTCCAAACCTAGCAAAGGACAATAATAAACATCTTCAACACTAAACCACTAAATTAAATATGACGTTAATAGGACCCATTTAATGTAGTTCGGCTCTGCTTTGATGGCCATTTTAATTAGATTGCTGCTGTGCTGAACTGAAAAGCTGCTGACAGCTTCAGAAAACTATGGCTTGCAATACAGAATCTCACATGATGTTGCTGGATCCCAATTTGCATGTATAATTTATGAGGTATGTCTCTCTTTGGGCAGCTCTTACAGGACTGTAATTTGATTCAGATGTCAGGCAAACGCATGGGCATTCACTAGCAACTCTCTGGCCTATGATCTGAGTACTAAGGACTTTTCCTTTGATGGGCTCCAGCAGTGGGATGCTGCACGTGCTGTAACAATTGCTCCCTTATTATGAGGTTAATAGCTACTTGGTCTGTTGATTTAAATGTCAAATGTTTCTCACCACGTGTGTGGACAAGAAGGTTGGATGAATTTTAATAGTAAAGAGGGGAAGTACTACAAATACCTCTCAACAGCAATCAAAATTCCAGCAGAACTAAAACCTTCCAAAAGAAAAAGTATCCCATGCAATTTGTTTGAGCTGATATGTAGGACATCATCCCTTACATAGCTTTGTAGAGAACTAAAGAATTTGAAGTCCAGTTTCCCTTGAACTCCACAGGAAAAGAAGAAAGAGAAAAATGACTGCATTATAGAATCATAGACATCAAATACATCAAAAGAGAAAAGCACCATAACTCCAGCATTTCATTTATATGTCTCATCACTAGCTGCTTAAAAATGTATACTGATATTGCAATTTAGCAGGCAATATCTGACTGTCAAAAAGTTCTGTAGCCAGTTTTGCTCCAAAAGTTGAGGCATTAAACAGGATTTGCTACTACCATCTGTGTTACTTGAAATTTCTCATACAGTCAGTCAACTGACAATGGCTTTTAATGTAAAGCCTCTGCAGCACAACAAGCATAGTTTGAAAAATTCCATCTTCCTCCACAAACACGTAGGAAGGCAAAGATGAGCTCAGTAAAAAATAAGACTGAAAACAAAATGAGTTATTTTAGAGAGTTGTTTACATCTCCATTTCAGAAATGAGAGGAGAATTAAAAACAGAATAACTAACCAATATGTATATCAAATGTGGTCTGTGTGATTTACAAGTATCTGTGGTGAGACGCTGGAAGAGGCTGTCCAGTGTGTTCAAAGTTAGGCTGGATGGGGCTTTGAGCAACCTAATCTACTGAAAAGCTTCCCCACATGGCAGGAAGTTGGCCTAGATAATCTTTAAAAGTCAAAACTAAAATGGTTTTTCTAGCCAAAACTGCTCTGTGATTCTATCATTCTGTGATCATTGCTTTTTGCTCCTTGGTAGGGTGGACAGTCTGAAAGTCTCTGTCTTCAACAAGCTTGCTTACAGTCAGTGTTCTCATTCTGTTAGCATTTCAGTTCAGATCAGTGCAATTCTGAAGCAAATGCCCATCACCTTTAGAGTCCCACTGTCCATCTCCTTCAGTGACTAGTGACACCAAAACCTGCATTTTGTGAAGGCACTTGACAGTAACAGTATATAGCCATGTACCTATTATTGCAAGTTCCCCTATCATGTGAACAGATTTCAGATCACAGGAAAACAAATGATGAGGGTCTGCAAAGCAGACAACGAAGTGTCAGTGAGATGAGCAGTCTGAGCACGTTATGGGCAGCAAGATGAACACATCCATAGCATCTTAAGAAAAAGATCATTCATCTGGAGATGTAATGGGCCAGGAGACCCAAATTTGCTTATCCCACATGGAAGTTGCTGTTTTAAGAAGTGAAATTCTCATCTTGCTAGCAACTTGCCAGGTACCAAAATCAGGTCATTTAGTCTATTGGCTCTTTTGTAGATGTAATGCTCTTTCTTCATACATTTCTTTTCTTGTTGTTCATTTGTACATGCCTCTACAAGACACTTCCCTATTTTTCAGAATTTCTATACTCCTTCCCACTTGCTATAATTCTATAAAGAATGCAAAGTTGAAGGAAATGTAAAATGTGAAAAAAAGGATGCAGTTGTTCAGTTCAAGACAGAAGCAGTAATTGTGGTGCTGCAAGAAAAATTGAAGTAAAAGCTTGAATTGTCTCATAATCTTTAAAATAATTTGTTCGTGACAATTGATATTTTCAATGGACAGAACTCTAAATCCCACATTTATATGTTTCTGCCTTACCTTTTTATCTTTCCAAATCCTCTCATTTGAGTTCTCGTGGGTACAGATCTGTTGGATAAGTAATAAAGCACCTACATGAAGTACACTATAAATCCAAAGAAATATCACCAGAATTACTGACAACAATCGAGTTGTGTTGTCAGCCTAGCAGTGGAAATAATTGTTTAATTAAAAGAATTGTACATTATGCCTTTAATGTAATTTATCTGCATGTGTAGATCCACCTTCTGAGATATACCTCCTCAGCCTGGAGTTTGCTGACAGAGATGAGAAAGCATGGTAGAATATTGCATACATCCTGGCATTACTGAAGCAAAAATACTTTAGATTTGAAATAATATGTCAGTGTCCTAAAAAAAAAGAAAGAAAGAAAAAAAAAGAT